>PVKB01000206.1:600000-884046 GCA_004027205.1 Ctenodactylus gundi
ATATCACTTCTTGAGTATCTTTCCAAGAGTTAAAAGCAACACTGAACAGAGATACATGCACACCATGTTTATAGCAGCACAATCAACAATGGCTAAAATGTGGCAGATGTTGAAAATTCCCTCAACAGACCAATCGATACAAAAATATTGTATATGTACACAGTGTACTACAATGTACTATTCTCCCATAAAGACAGACGGATTTGAGCCATTTGTAGGTAAATGGACACAACTTGAGACTATAAAGCTTAGTGAAGTGAGTCAGACCCTCCGGTTAAGTAACATATGGTTTTTCTGAGAAACCTAGAATATGAATAAATAATAGAGTCACATGGGTGAGACATTGGGAAATGGAGGAGATGAGGAGGGCAAGAGGCTTGGTAAAGGGGGGAGGGGAAGGATTGTGAAATTGACATGACATGGATGTGCACAAAATTCTCCAGCTCAATCAAGCTCAATGTAATCATGTTTGTCACATACATATACTAATAAAAATGGGGGAAAAGGAATCCAGTGATTCAGTATGCTATCAGGCAGTATGTCCAACTCTACAGATGCCAGAGATGAGCCAGGGAATTGTCCTCTTTCTACATATCAGCCAAAACTGTATGCACCACTAACATCATTTTTAAGCATACAAGTAATACACACCAGAGGACTTCTCCATTTTAGCACTATTAATATTTTCAGCTAGAAATTCTTTTTTTTAAACATGCCTTATGCATTGTAAGGTATTAAAGAGGATCTCTAATGTCTATCCAGTAAAATGTCAGTAGCATCTAGCTGAGCTGTGACAACCAAAGGTCTCTAGACATTGTCAAATGTCTCATGAGAAGCAAAGTCAACCCGAGCTGACATGTCAGTGATTATGAATGAAAGGAAAATTATTGAAAAATGAGTAACACTGATAAGGCAATCCTCTGCCTCATAAAAGAGACACCTATGCTTTCTTCAGACAAAGGGCATCTCCAATTAAACACCTCTGGGCCATTAGGAAGGTACATATGCTTGCACAGCTTTGTCAGTTTTAAGCTGAGACTGGTAGAGCAGTTCTAAAGCCCTTCCCATTTCTAAATGTTCTACTATTCCATGGCTCAAAGCTGTTCACTGTCATTAACAGCTAGGAAGTAAGCATGAAACCAAAAATAGAAAGTAATAGCAGCTACAATGGAGCAGTGAGAATTTAAGGAGAAATATTCCTGAGACCACACTATGCTACAGAAAAATAGGACTATTTTTAAAAGTACAATAGTAAATATTTAAGAAGTACACTTGCATTAAGAACAATGGTGCCCAAAATGAACATGGTATAAACCACAAGTATAATTTTAAATATCTTATAACAAAATTGTCAAAGTCAGAAAAGACTACTTTAATGTTTTTAATTAATATCTCCTAAATATTATCATTTCAACATGTATTCACATTGTTTTTTTCATACTGAATCTAGAAACCTGGTGTATTTTATACCTATAGCATACATGAACTTGCTGTGGTCACATTCCTAGTGCTCACAATTCCATGTGATTAGCACCTGCAGTAATGACAGCCAAATGACATGGGCAGAATAATAATACTTTTTTACCTTTACCAAAAAATCTATAATAGAAGCTTATCTTTTCAAGCACAACACAAAAAGTATTTGTTGACCGAAGAATTGTAATAAATCCAGCTGACTCTTCACTTGATAATGACATACTCATATTACATTTTGTTTTGGGCTTCTGTTTGTTTTCTTATGATACTGGGGATAGAACTCAGGGGCTTGATACTAAGTTACATCCAGCCTATTTTTATTTTTGAGTTTAAGACACGGTCTCATTGAGTGACCCAGTGTGGGCTCAAACTTAACAATCCTCCTGCCTCAGCCTTCCAAAGTGCTGGCATTATCAACCTGTGCCACCAGGCCCAACTATTCATGCTGTTTTATAGAGTTAGATTTCCTGCTTGATTCCTAGATTCCCAGGCCCTACACTGCTGCCACAGTAGAAATCATCAAATATAGAAAACCAACCTCCCAGAACCGCCTAACTGCTAAATCTGGACCTCTGTGTTGGGGTCTGACAGGTCGCCTCTTCCGCAGATTCAGACTTGTATGAAGGTCCTGGTAGGCACATCTTCCCACACACGCCAGGCTCTACCTGAGGGCCTGGCTCTCCTCATCCTCTGCTCCCACTTCACCTAAAGTTTCTAATTTATGCTCTAATTTTTCATTTCTAGAATTTCTAGCCAGTTCTTTTACACTTCTACATGATTACTTTTTAAGACTCTCATTTTCATTCGCTATTTTCCGAATTATTTTCCAAATTATTTCCTATTTTCCAAATTATTTAAAACACAATTACCTTTGCTCTGTTATAGATATAAATAACGAAGTTTTAAGGGTAAAATACTGCTACTCTTTATTGCTACTGACTTGCTTCTTGATGTGTTCTCAATTTTGTTGAGCATTAATAACTGTCTGCTTTTATCATAAACTCATATAACTATCTGATCATAACTGTCTCACCATAAATTTCTTAAATAACAAAGTACTTAAGTTGTGTTTCAGAAAATTCCTACACAATCCACCTGTGGATAGTTTGAAAGCAGCTGTTCACGAATAGGCATTGTGCAGAAAGGCTGGTTCCTCCAACCAATGACCTTTTGACTTCAAAAGCTCAAAATCTCACACGCAGAATATAACAACTGCCCTCTTTTGCCCCCACCCCAGAAAAGAAACACGAGACCTGAGAAGAGATGTCTACAAAAGAACTCTAGAACCCCCTTCTTGCATCTGACTGACAAGCAGCTTCTCCTTTCTCCCTTTATATAAGTTCCCTCATACCAACTGACCAGGGAAGCAAGCCTGACTTAACAGCTCCTGGCCCCCTTGCTAAGTGGACAGAGCAATAATCCTTTTGTCTTTTGTAAACACCTGGGGTCCACAGGATCCACTTGTATGTCCCCTTGCTTGGTATCAGACTGTGATCACAAATTTTTCAGAGGAAGCTTCTCTTTTCTCTCCTTCCTCACCTCATAAACAAGGTCAAGACAGATAAAATACATCTTTCTCTGTTTTTAGCTTTTTTTCAAGGCTCCTCATTTCACTATTATCGAGCCTTGCATAGTCTCAGTGATATGCAGGGGCCTCAGTTTCAACTTCCTGTCTTTTATGGACCTGAGACCCTGTCTTCTATCCCTGTGAGGTCATTAAAATTCCTGTGTGGCTCTAAGTTCCTAGTATTTATGGGGAGCCTTCAAGGAAATGAGAACTTAGGAGCTAGCTTATTTTTGATTGCTGCTTATAACCATTTTAATCTTGTAATTTCTTTGAGAAATGATCTGACCATTAAAAATATGGTGTTTGTTGTATGTGATCAAGTAATTTGGAGATTATCTTTCTTTCATCTCTAGAAAGGAAGGAGGAAAAACAGAAAGGTCCTTTACCAATTTCACATCCCCTATGGGACAGTCACCTGACGATCCTGGCATACTCTCTAATTAGCCTGAGTGATATCACAGAACACAGGATCTTTACTACCAGGTCCTTAAGACATATGAAATTGAGGATCAAGTAAAATTAATTAGAAATTTTAGTTAGAATATTATCTCCTGCTGGGATTGAACTGGTGAATGTAAGTGGCAAAGCAGATATAAAAGAGATTAATTTATTTTTTAAAAACCTAGCTGATTTCCAAGCAATTTGCTTTTGATATATATATATATATATATATATATATATATATATATATACACACACACACATATATATATATATATGTTTGTTTTACAGTATTAGGAAGAAAAATAAATGATTCTTAATAATCATCTATTAAACTCACTGTGTACAGAATTCTACTCATGTTAATTCTTAGCACTATGAATCACAGTACAGATTAGGAAATTGAAGCTCTGAAGTAGAACCTGGCCCAAAGCTTGCATAGCCAACATGTCATGGAGCTAGATTCAAACCTTTGTTCTGTTTTCATACTATTGAGAAGCCTCAGGCAGTAAAGCCTGAATAACAAAATTCACTAAAGTAAGCCCGAGAAGACTGTGACGGAAAAGGCCAATTTATTCCTCATGTGAGTGTGAAAGTCAGTACTCATCAATAAATGACTACCATTCCCCGCAGAAAGAGATTACACAGTGTATTCCAGTGAGTCCAACTCCATGTCCAAAATTCTCAAAAGTGTTCTGCCAAAAGAAGATCAGGCAGGAAAGAGATGACCTTGACCATCACTAAGACAGCAGAAGCCCAGCTCAGAGGTCAGGAAATAAACACAATTCATATAAAAGAAGTTTAAAATAAGAACTGAGCTATTTACAGTGAGAGGTTAAAAAATGAAAAAGTTCAAGGCAAATAGGAGGCAAAGGAGAAAATTTTTACTGTTTTAACTTTTTACATTTTCTGATTTTTGAATCATGTTAATGTCTAAATCAAAAAATTGAATTCAAAAGAGCTAGTCTAAAAATCAGTCCAAAGCAAGGGCTGCAGCTGCTCCGCCTATGTAATAGAGAATGAGTGACTAATGAAAGCTAACCAAAAACTAAAACTAAACTCACTTCTATAATTCTTATTCCTCTTACTGTAAATTTTCCCCACAAATCATGTCAAAATTTTAGTATAAACTCACTCTATAATTCTTTTTTTATTTTTTGAGACAGGGTCTCACTCTGTATCCAGGCTAGTTCTGAACTCATTATGTAGCCCAAGCTGGCCTCAAACTCAGCAATCCTCCTGCCTCACTCAGTCTCCTGAGTGCTAGAATTACAGGCATGCACCTCCACACCCAGCTTATACTCTATAACTCTTAAGAAGAACTAAAGTAAAACCCTTAGAAAATGGTTTACTTAAATCTATTCATTGAAATTCAAGTTAAAAAAAAGTGCATCACACATCAATAACCCAGTTTAGCACCAGCTTTTATTTACCTTTTGGAATTGTGAGTTTAACGGCCATTCTGCCAACCAGGCACTCTTTCAGCATGGATTCATAATTGACCCACCGATGAACCTGACATGGAGATAAATGGCAGAAAAGTAACATGACTCTAACCCCACAGAGTGCTTTCACTATACTGTTAGCAAAACTAAACCTTCTAAACCCACTCTAAGGCATACAAAATTTACCAATAAGGAAGTGACAAAAAAGTCATATGGATAGAGACTGCCCAATAGTGTTCTCAAAGTGGAGTTTGTAGACCCTTGGTTGGAAGTTTCTAATAATCTGTCAATATCCATGAGGCCCCTATTAATTCCCTTAGGATACTAAGATGCTGGTATTTTCACTGTGTTGACAGCTGCAATGGTGCTGTAAGTCATGAAGGGTAAACTGCTGGTATTTAATCAAGGCACCCCATGGATCTGGAGTAGATTTAAGAATGTTCTTCCCAACAGCAGAAAGCTCATTAATTTATTTAAGTCTGGACAATTTAATACAAGTCTTTTTAATATTTTGTATGACAAAATAGGAACTCCTCAAAAACTACTTGGACTATAAAGTACTGTCGTTCTCCTAAGGACAAACACATTAACAACTGTTTCATTTCCAAACCAAAGTAAACTTTGCTATTGAGGGAGCATTTAAAATTAAAGAACAACTGATAAACTGGGAATTCAGACTTGGGTATTTAGCAGACTTCCTGGAAATGAACAGATTAAACCTGTTACTTCACAGGAAATAACTGACAATATTTGTTGCCACTGGTGAAAATTTAACAACCATTCTGGACCACAGTTCTTAATATGCACTAAAAATCTTAAAATATAAAAAAATAGTTCTTTCATTCAGATATTTAGAAATTTATCCAAGAAAATACTTGTATATACATAAAGATATAAGTAGTAGGATACCTATCGTAGCATTAATTAGCAAAATACTACAACAATATAAATACTGCATTGTAAAAACACCAGACTAGCACAATTATATTATTCAACATAATAGTACATAAACATTAAAATAAGCAAGTAAACTACTGTTATCAGAATCGTGACAGTATGATCTTGAATAAATAACACTAAACTAGCAAATATACCAAAAACTACATAAATGGTCACTCATTTACTAGCATAAACTGAAATGTCATTTGCCTAACTTTCACGGAGAACTCGCTAATGTGTAAGTACTGTCTCTGGAGTACGGGGCTAGGCAGAATTAAAGTAGACACATAAAGAAGAAAGATGCTCAAAGAGGGAAAAGCGTGGGGTTTGTCAGTCATCAGCCTGGGGAAGCAAATAAGAACTTCAGGTTGCTCAAGCCGAATATTTACCCTGATGTGCTCTCTTTAGGGTATCAAGTACAAGGTAAGTAATTAAAATGTATTCCATTGTCAACGATAACTCACTGACAGTTGTAGAGCAAGAGGCTAAGACAACTGTCTTTAAGAAAACCAACCCAGCTGCCCTGCTATTTAAATTAGCACTGAAAGTAAGGTTATCCAGCCAGTATAAAAATAGTACAGTTACTGATGTGATCATGACTTGAACTAAAGCAGGGGGGAGTGAGGTAGGATAAAAGAAATAAAATTAGAAAACAAGGAAAATTATAATTTAAACATTTTAAAGAAAACTGAAACTTGAGGACACAAAGTTACTCAAGGGGATCCAGGTGTGAATTCCACACCTGTCCTCCCTAGGCTTGTGTATGCTTCCTAAGCTTGCTTAGCTTTTTTCCAGACCCTTCAAACCCAAATCCCTTAAAGATTCTTTGAGTCGACAAATTTACCTGTTTGAGCAACTGTCATCTAATTAAGATGAAGAAATAGAATTAAAGGGATCAAGGAATTTTTTAGGCAAAATGACTTAAGTCTCCACAGCTTTTTTTTTTTTTAAAGGTAGAACAGGTCTTTATTCAGAAACAAAGAACAGAGGGGTCAAAGCTCTCACTATCTAGGAAGGGATCTGGAATGGGTCACCCTGTAAGCCATTCATCTTAAAGAATCCCTCAATGGTCAATGATGAGAAACTGGAACATAATGAGAGAAGCAAATTATTCAGCAATTCCAAGTCTCAGTTGCCAGAAACAGAAAACAAGGAAACAAGGACAGGGAGTAAACTGGGACTATTTCAGGGTACAACACGTTGAAGTGCCCATGTGTTATCAAACTGTCAGTCAAGCATTTGGAAATGCAACATAAGAAGTCAGGAATGGGATCAAAACTGGAGACAGAAATATGACAATGAAAAGACTATTTAATACATTTGGACAACTGAAATACTGGGCACAAGTAAAATTTTATACTAAGAGATCTAAGGGCCTTCATCAAGATAGCTAAAATACAAAGTTGTTCATTTCTACAGTGAGTAAAAGTCATACATAATTTAAATTTAACGAGTCTTATTAAGGCCAAGGGATGCTATTAAGGAATTTAATAATGCAGCAGTTCTTGTGACTTCTCCCAAACAAGATCTTCTTATATAAAGCCCATATAAACTCCTAATGCTGATGAATATAAATAAGACTAGAGATCTTACTGAAAAGTCTTTGTATGGAAGAAGTATGAGAGCCCTCAGGGCAGACACAAGAGAAAAATATGCAGACAAGTTTTTAGGCAAATGTTACAAAGCCCTTCTACTTGCCTTACATTGCTAGGGCAACAACATACACCAAAGGACCATGGGAATGTGTCTTAAAATAGCAAATACAACTTCATCACTTAATTTCTATTCTTCCAAAGATTATTATTTCAGAATAACAACTCAGTAAATTAATAGTAACTAACATACTGTATGTGATTCTTAAATAGCAAGTGCTAGTGATTATGTAAATAGAAAAGGGAAAGTGACTAAATATCTTTTGAGATACAAGAATCTCTGGTACTACTCTAGGAAAAATAAATGTTCTGTTCACGAATCTGTCCTGTCTAACTTTCTATATGATATACAGACTCAGTACAGTAAGACAGGCTACCACAAAACAAATGAGGGAAGACTGAGCAGAGCAGTTCAGTGAGCGGCAGATCCCAGGGCTCCTTCTTCTAGTTGTTCCAGAAGTCAATGTGTTCATTATTAAGATTGATCATGACTGAGTAGACACTTGCCAAAAGAGGTAGTAAGCATGCCAAAAATTTGGAACATCTCTAAAATTTTAATAATTCAAAAGCAAATTAAATAAATAGCTGCTACTTGTGAACATCTATCTTTATCTCAAAATTCTAGCCAATACATCTGCAATTTATGCAACATCTGTCTACACGTGACACATTGGTAACTCGATACACACTCTCCTACTGTTAACACTTTGATTAGTTTCTGTATCTTACCTGATCAAAAAGATCAGTACCATCTGATCCTGCTGCTCTCATCAGCTCATCTTCCCCACCAGGATGATACTCCATGTACGGGCTGACATTATAGACGTACCCTATACCAAAACAAGGAAAAGTAATGATCTACATGGGTTTCTGGAAACTTTCAAAAACCTGTAAGTTTAAGTTCCAATAAAACCTTTCCTAATACATTTCATTTAATAAATCTTCTTCAGCTTATGCAGCTGTTCGAATCTGTAAACACTCTCAGAAGCCTCATGTTTGGAAGGTGATTCGTTCACGGAGGTTAATCCATTGATTTCCTATGCTGTTAAGAGGCAGAGCCTGTTTGGAAGGGAAGATCACTGGGGCAGGTCAGAGGGTCATGACATATAAGAATGCATGCTAGCTCCAAACTTCCTTCCTTACTCTCTGCTTCCTGTTTGTCATGCTGTGAACAGCTTTTTCTCTGGCCAGGCCTCCACTATGTGCTTCTACCATTGTCAGCCACCCATGAATGGACTGAGACTTTCAGAAACTGAAAGCTAAAATAAACCTCTCCTCCCTTAAGTTGTGGAGGGGGAAAAAAAAATACCTAAGTATAGAAAGCCTGATATACTCCACACATTCTCTGTTGCTTCAGAGCCTTTGGACTGTAAAATTCTGGATCTCAAGTTCTTAGAATAATAATCACCCATTTTTTAAATTATCACTTAGTAGTTTGTCTTGACAGAACCTTTTACTTCAAGTTAATCAGAGGCAATTTTCACTCTGCTCTCTCACCCAGTACAGGATTTACCTCTATCTATACTGCCAGAGCATAATCAACCTCTGCTTGAACAAGTCCAGTTTACCCTTTCTTCAAAAAAAAGCCTATCTAAGTTCAAGAATTGAAACTGCTTTTATACCTGAAAATTAATGTTGCCATTAATTTTTACACAAAAAGTATTCCATCATGAGAAATTCTATAGTTTTTCATGTAAACTTTTTGTATTTATTTGCTTTTAATAATAAAACTCCTAACTGCCTCTAATGAAAGCTATAGCCATCTTATAGTAAAATATTTACCTTTAAATTTATGGCAAAATCCTAAAACTCATACCACACTGTGTACAAGAAAAATATACCAATAACCTAAACTAACCAGTAAGTGAGTATTAATATAGTCCTGACCTTACCAGTCAAGGTCAAAAGAAATCCTTGTAACTTCAGTCTCATTATCTGATCGTAGAAACTATTAAGATTAAAGCAAAAAAATATTCATTAGTTCTTTAAAGGGAGAAACTCTCTTGACAATGTGAAGAACTAAGTCCTTATTAAGGGGATATTGGTCACATAATAGACAATACAATTTTGACAATATATAGAAGCATTCTTTATATAGCATTCCTTCTTTCCTCCCAAGCTATAGTCTGACTTTCTCTCTAAGGATCTGAATGTTCTGGACTTTTCATATAGATGGAATCATACAACAATGAGTCTTTTATGACTGCCTTCTTTTACTTAGCAATATGCATCCATGGTATTCCAATTATCAGTGTTTTTCCTTTTCATAGATAATATCCTAAGCATGGATATACTTTATCTACTCATAAAGGGGCACACATTTAGGTTGCCTTGACATGTACAAGTTTTTGAGGAACGCATATGTTTTCACTTCTCTTGGGTACAAGTACCTAGGAGTAAATTTGGTGAGACTTAGAGTGTCATCGTTTGAATCTTAAATGTACACCAGAAGTCCGTGCATTAGCTGGACACAGTAGTACATGACTGCAATCCCAGATACTCTGAGAGGCTGAGGCAGGAAGATCACAGGCTCAAGGCCAACCAGCACAATTTAGTGAGACCCTTCCCCCAACCCCCCAAAAAAGAAAAGAACTATGGAGGTAGTTTAGTGATAGACCATTTGCCAAGCACACACAAGGTCCAGAACCACAAAAAAAGTGAAGAAAAAATCAATTATCCATGTGTTAAAAGGTTGCTCCCTGGCCCATAATACTACTAGTAAGTAGTAGAGCCTTGAGCACCAAGTAAGATCTTGTAGAAGGAAGTTAGGTCATTAATAAAATGCCTTTAAAGGGGATACTGGGACCCCAGCCCTTCTTGTCTGTCTGTCTGTCTCTGTCTCTCTCTGCCTCCATGATACTATGACATAAGCAGTTTCCTCTGCTATATGTTCCCACCTTGGCCATATTCCATACTGTCTTGCCATGGGCTTAAAGGCAAAGGATTTCAAACACCTAAAAGTGAGCAAAAGAAACCTTTCCTCCTTATAAGTTGTTTACATTAGGAATTTTATCACAGTGACAGAAATCTAGCATATACACTAGTCTATGTTTAATCTTTCAGGTAACTGCCAGACTATTTTCCACTCTTACCTCATGAATCAGGGCTCTGACTTTTACAGAGCACTTTTTTAGTTACTATTCCAAATCCACAGAGTGGAAAAGCCTTTTCCCACTTGCTGAACCTGAATCAAACTATGTATGTATCTCTGGTTACGTTCAAAACTAGAATGCCCAGTACTCCAACTTGCTATCATACCTAGATCTATATAATGGTGTTTCAAGACTACACAATGTAAGATGCAAATGACATTTTTACACTTATTCATCTATGTCCCAAACCTATCACAATTTTTAGATTAAGAACTGATACATGGGAATCATAATGGTCCACTAATAAACTGTAATACAACGGCTCCTATGCACTTGTAATTTTTTACTTCTTTGTCTTTTCTCTAAGTCAGACAGTTTAACAATATGATGCAAAGCCAGAAAGTCTCCTAATATGAAGCTCTTAAGGAACCTCAAGGCACTTACAACATTCCAAGGCTAAATCACTGCATATTAAGACTACGATGCTGTCTTTTTTTTTTTTTTACACTCATTCTCTCACAAATATAGTTTTCTGGAAACTATATGTTACATAAAACTAAAAGTAGGAGATATTGTTGTCATCTATCAGGACAAACATTAAAGATATGTGCCAAAATGTAAGACAACACCACTTTTTTTTTTTTGAAAAGCTACTGTTTCATAAACACAGGTATTATTTACAATATATAGTGAGTATGTTAGTTGCTTTCCCACCAATGGGACACAATTATACCCAACACCCACAACTTAAAGGAGAAGTGTACGCTGGCTCACAGTTCAGAGGATTCAGTCCATGGTTACCTCGTTCCAAGGCAGGAACATCACATTGAAAGAGCAGGGCATTAGAAAGTTGCTCACCTTGTAGAAGCCAGGAAGTAGAAAGAGAAGAGAGCAAATAGGACAAGAATATACCTTCTGGGAGGCTGAAATAGGAGGATCTCAAGTTTAAGCCTTTCTTAGGCAACTAAACAAGAGTCTGTCTCAAAATCAAAAATAAAAATGGGATGAAGATGAAGCTCAGTGTGAAGACCCTACACTTGAATCCTAGTACTACAAAAAGAAAAAGAAAATCCCTCATACCTTTCTAAGTCTATTATGGTTTGGATATAAAATGACACCCACCCCCAAAAGGCCTCCCATATTTCTATGTAGTGGGATACCTCTGAAACCATGTGTGATTAGGAAGTGGGGCCTGGTTGGAAGGGGCAAGATACTAGGGCTTGACCCAGAGGAGTAGATCACTGGTACTGGAGCTGGAAGGATAGTTTCACCCTTCCTCCTTCACTTGGCTTTCCGTCTGCCATGCACGAAGAGCTTTTATCCTAGCTAAACCTCCACCATGTGCTTCTACCATTCCAGTTCTCATGAATGGAGTGTGAAAATTCTGAAACTGTGAGCTAAGATAAATCTTTCCTCCCTGATATTGTGGTTGTCAAGTATTCAGTACCAGCAACAAATAGGTAACCAAGACAGAAACTGGTACCAGAGAATTATGGTCACTGTTGTGACTTTACCTTACAATGTAGTTTAGAAGCCTCTGGAAGTATTGATTCGAAAGGCCAAGTTCATGAAGTTTCAGATAGAAAACAGGACTTTATTAGCAAATGGTCTAGAAACTATGCCTGCGACACTCTGACAAAAAGTATGTAGGCATTTTGCCCTTGTCAAAGACTGAAATTGAAATTGTGGTAGACTACTTAATCTGGTAGAGGAAATCACAAGGCAGCCCAATATTCAGGCTGTCACAAGGATCCTGTTGTGACTTTTAGCTAGCTCTACACGGAGAAGCAGGAAGACACAAAATGGCAAAAGACAGCATAGAAATGTTAAAGGTATCAACATTAGAAAGCCAAGTACTTGGAATCAGGATTATAAAAGCAATGCCTTAAGAACATCTCAAAAATCACCAAGACCCCACACTTCATTGAGTCAAGGGCAGAAAGGCAAAAGACCTTGCTCTGAGTGCCTCAGGGTATCCTGTAGGGCTAAAGAGAGAAGTGTTTGGTGGAATTCACTCATGTATAAACTCAGAGGCCTCAGCAGCAATTGTCCAAATGGAGCTTGACCACTGCTCAAGCCAGTGGTGGACCTTAGCATCGTCCACAAGATGCTGATTTCACAGGCAGGCAGAGTGCAAGAGTTGTCAAGTCACAGAGGCTCCCACCCAGATTTCAGATGAAGGCTTTGGGGGCCAGGCAATATACCTTTCAGAGGGCAATGCATGAAGTTGTGAAGAAGAAGGCAAAGGCACGGTAGAAACCATGGAAATATGGAGTTGCCAGAAACATGGATCATCCACTGAGAAAGGCTATAGGTTGTTATGAACAGAGCCAACACAAAAGAGAAGCCACAGAGTTTACAGCCAGAGGCAATGCTGTTGGCACGGATGCACCCAATTCCTTTGGAGCTCACATCTAGCCAGTTAACCCTAAGTGCTAACTAAACATAGAACTATAGGGTTCAATGGGGTTACAGGCTTCAATCCTTACTGTGCTGGGCTTAGAACTTGTTTTGCTCCAATTGCTTTCTATCCTCCTATTCTTCCCTCTTGGAATGATACCTTTTAGAGAAGGGCTAAATACATTTTGCATAAAGAGGTAGACACGAGTTTTTTGGGAGCCAGGGATAGAATATTATGGTTTGGATTCTGAAATTTCCACCCAAGTCTCCTGGTTTTGACTATAGTGCACACATATGGAATCATGTGCTATTAAGAGGTAGGACCTATTTGGAAGGGACAGAACACTGAATCTTGACCTAAAAGCAGCAAATTACTGGGACAAGAACTGCCTCTGTCTTCCTCCCTCACTTGGCTTTCTTTCTGCCATGCTGTGAAGAGCTTTTTTCCAGCTAGACCTCTGCAATGTGTTTGCACAGTTACCAGCCATCAATGGTTGAATGGCCTATATGAGACCTTCTGAAACTGTGAGCTAAAATAAATCTTTCCTCCCTTAAATTTTTGTTGTCTTAAATCGTTGTTGGATATTCTGTCCCAGCAATGAATAAGCAACCAAGCCCTCAACAACCTACCTCCAAACTGTACACTCAGTCATGATTTATTCAACAGATTAACTCACTAGTGAGTATAGTACCATCATCATCCAATCACTTCCACAAGCCACACTCTGAATATCTGAGACTTTGGGGATCAATTTTACATTTAAATCATAATAATTTTATCATTTTTATTTTTATATTATTTTTAAAGCTCTTAAAATCTCTTAGTTTTGAAAGGTATATCATCACTCAATATCATATAAGCTCTTTGGAGTCACCAGTAATTTTTTCAAAAAGTAAAGGGATCTTACAACCAAACAGTCTGAGGACTGCTTCTACAGATAAAAGTGGTATTTTCAAATCAGATTAAATCATATTTTTTGGCTTTTAAAATTCAAATATTTAACTCTAAAACCCTACACTATATTTATTCAACAAAATCTGTTTAATCACAAATACAACAAGTATTATATCATTACTGGTAATGCTGCTACCTAATTCAATCATTCACACATTCACTTTGCGGGCTCCAAAAAAAAAAGAGGGAAAAAGAAATTTTCGTAAGGTGAAATCATGGCATATTTCACCATACTCAAAAGCACATACTGATTTTGTAAGTATTGTGACTACTTTGCCATCTTGTGTTCAGTAAGGCAGTAACATGTTATTTTCTTTATTTCTATATCTGATTTTTATGTTGTTCTAATAATTGCTAAGAGGTACAAAAATATGTGATTATAACCATGGATTTTAACTTTATCCCTGAATTCTACTAATGCATGCTTCATATATTTTGAAGCTTTGTTATTGTATATAAATCCAGCCTTCCTAAATAACTGGTATTTTTATCACTATGAATAGCCTATCTCTGATGATATTCCTAGGCAAACTTTTTATCTGAAATTAATATAGTTTAACAAAGGCCAAATCAGTACTCTAAAAATTATACTTGTTTCCATATATTTACTTTCTACCTATCTGTGACAGTATAATAACCCTCTTGGAGTCATCATGTAGGTAAGGTCTTGATAATACAGACACATTCACACAGATACACATATTTTTCCCTATTTTTTAATCAGAATGTGTGGTCCACTAACATGTGAGTTAATTACTGTGGCTGAATTTATGGCTACATTTTTACTAATGCCCCAAGCCTCAAGTTTTCTGCTTGTGTCCCTGCCCCCTTTCCCTGTCTTCTTCTGGGTTAATCATATTTTATTCAGAATTTCAATTTACTTATTGGGGGTTTTTGTAGTGTTACATTTTTGCATTGTTTGTAAATGATTATCCTGAGAATTACAGTGTATATCCTTAAACTTCACTTAAGAGTTAAAATTATACCTTTTCACGTATAAGAACCATTTATTACTTGGTATCCCCTGTCCTTTATGCAACTCCAAAATATGATAACTTCTGTGCTTTATAAGAGTTATGTAATTTTAAGAGCACAAAAGGTAACCTTTTCTCTTATTCACTATCTACTATTTCCTAAAGACTTGAGTTTCCATCTGATATCACAACTTTTCAAACAAATTAACTTATTTGAGTACGTAGTATAGTACAAGTTACCTGATAACAAATTATCAGTTTTTGTTTACCTTAAAAATTTCTTATTTGTGAAATATTTGGCTACTATTCTTCAAATAGTCTTCAGTCCCATTATCTCACTCAACTTCTTCACCTTCTAAAACTCTAATTACACATTATCTTACGACTTTATCATATCTGGGTCACAATACCCAACACCCACAACTTAGCACAGGAGTGGTTTGTTTTGGCTCAAGTCCCTGCGGTCTCAGTCTGTTCACAGTGGGCTGGCACTAATGGAAGGGCATGGTAGAAGACTACATGTTCACAGTATGACATACAGGAAATTGAATAAAGGTAGAACTGAGGGCAAGAATATACTCCTCCAGAGACACAAAACGCAACACCCACAACTTAAAAAAAAAAAAAAGAGGTGTGTTTTAGCTCAAGTCTCATAGGTGTCAGTCCTCTACAACCCATCTCTCCATCCAGGTATTACTTCCTAACAGCTGATGAAATCAACAAATGGATTAATCCACTTGATCCAGTTAACCTCAATAATCTAATCACCTTCCAAGTACACAAGAGTTTGGGGAATATTTCAAACTCAAATCATAACACACATATATATTAGACATTTTAATGTTGTTTGTAAGTCCCTGAGCCTTCATTTATTTTCAATCACTTCCCTCTTCTCTTCAAAGAAGGTAATTCTCATATAACTATCTGAAAATTCTCTAAATCTTTCTCGTGGTACCTCCAACCTGCTATTAACCGCCATTCAACATTTTTTATTTCATATATTGTACTTTCGGTTGTTTTTATAATTTCCATTTTTCTGAGTTTCCAACTTGTCAATTCACCTGTGCATTTTTTTACTTTCTTGAGAAGTTTATCATACTATCATAGACTGATACAACCCTATGTCAATATATTTGATAAATGAAAAGAAACAAACTGATTGACAAGCGTAACTTGTAAAAAGTGACAGAAACAATAAAATTTAAATATATTTCTGCGAAAATTACTTTTAATACACTTTTGCACAAAAAGTTTTTAAATATTGGCTAAACTTTGTAAAGTACTAAACAAATCAAGTGAAACATGTGAGAGTTAAATTAGGCTCTGAGACACCAGAAATATTTTTTCTGTTTTTCTTTTCATTTTGCTTTATATTTTTAGTGAATAAAAGGGAGATACACAGACAGACTAAGGCATTAAGAAATAAAAAATGAGTGACAGAACAAGAGATGAATAAAGACCACAAAAATAAGAGAAAGCAAATAATCTTAGGTGTAAGAGGAACAAATAAAACCAACAAAGACTAAATTATTTGTGTTGATGGTAGAACTAAATAATCTGAAAATCCATGAGCTAGGTTAAAACAAGTGAATGAGACAAACATACTTCTAAAAAAATGTGCATTTTTATTCCTTAAAAAAACTAATGGATAGCAGAAAAAGAACTGTTCAAAATCCACTGTCAAGAAAAAAGTAACAATAATACATACACTACACATGAACAGGATCACTGAGCTTCCTGCCATAGTAATACATAATGGTTTATTAAAATGTGTTCCATTGTAAGTTAAAATTTAGAATTGATATAATGAATTCTTGCTATTCAAGGCAGTTATGTCCTATAAAGTTGCTGAAAATAATGAATTAGCAAATTATGAACCATTCTTCCTTGGGAAAACACATTAGGTTCCTATGAACCTTAGAGCATAACATTTTTATCAGTCAGTAATATAATCTTGCTTAGTAAATGTGTATTTCTGGAGCTGGAGGAATAGCTCATCAGTCAGAGCACTTGCCAGCAAGTACAAGGCCCTGAGTTCGATTCTCCAGTACTACATAAGTCAGGTGTGGTGGCACACACCTGTTATCCCAGCAATGAGGAGGCTGAGACAGGAGTATTATTGTGCGTTTGAGGCCAGCCTCGGCTACATGGTTGAGTACAGGACCAGTTTGTACTACAAACAAACAAATGTGCATTTCCATTTAGAAACACTTCATTTTCATAACTATGGGATTATATGGCATTATAAATGAAAAGCCCAAAGAAAATTTTCCTACATTTTTCATAATACTTCCTACCTCTTATGCATATCCAACAATCATCTTTCTTATTGTGTTTCTTAAGTTCTTCTTCAGTTACTTCAATTAGCCTTCCTTTTAATCCTGTCAGGTCCTTTCCACTTTTGGTCAGCCGAATCCAATCCATAAGACTTCTGCCCTGTTTTAAAGGAACCTAAGAAAGGAAAAATGAAGAATTAAAAGTGGCTGCTTCTATTTGCTTTCTTGTCTTCCTGCTACTTGGCTTACTCGGCTTCAGACTGCTTCACTATGTTTATCTCCACTTAACAAGTTAAAACGGAAATCTAACAATTCTACAAATTCTCACAGCTTTTGTCAAAATTGTTTTGACTATATTAGAATTATAAATATAACATATATATAATGCCCAAGCCACTTTAGTAGTAGCATTTAAAAGTTCTGTCTCTCAAATTTTCATCATAATGGTGCCATAATACAACAGGAGTGTATTTAATATAAAATCAGAAAACATGTCCTGGTCCCAGCTCTTTTCTAGTTACATTATGGTCACCAATTTTGACCAAACTTTCTTCACCTTAAAAAAAATGAAGAGATGTTATAGCAAAAAACAGACATAAGCAATTGGCTAAGACTGACTTTTTCTGAATTACCAGTACAAATGGAACCTAAGAAATCATTATGTAGCAATGTTTTCTAAGGATCTACTGATAAAGTTAATCAAACAAAGGTAAATAACAACACTATAAGGGAAGAAAACAGCAAACTACAACTGACCAGCCTGCCAATATTTCTACACACTCCTGAAAAGAACAGTTTTGCCATGTGGTAGTGCTAAAGAAGCTAAAACTTTACGAGGCCCTCAAAGCTAAAATATTATAGCTCCTTCTTATTATCTACAGGACATACATTCCAACATCTCCAGTGAATAACTGAAACCAAGGATAGTACGAACTCCATATTTGCTGTTTTGTTCTTCATATACACGTCTCTCTCCTTTCCTTTTCACAATTTTCATTTTTTTCTTTTTCTTTCTTTCTTTCTTTCTTTTTTTTTTTGAGGCAGTCTTACTTTGTAGCCCAGGCTGGCCTTGAACTCACAGCAATCCTCCTGCCTCAGTCTCCCGAGTGTTGGGATTACAGGTGTGCGCCACCATGCCTGGTTTATGTGCTGATGGAAAGAACTGAACTCCGGTACTTAGTCCTTGACTTAAATCTTGCTAGGCAAGCGCTTTAACTGCTCATCCACTCCTCCAACCCAGCTTTTCACTATTTCTAGGATGCATCATTCTTACTGTAGATTGTAGCAACCTCAGAATGTGATTTTCTTTACTTTTCCTTACTAAGTTGGGAATTTTTACTTTCTCACTTAAATAAAAGACTTTATGATTTCTCTTTAACCTACCAAAATGGCCAGCTTCATTACTCTTGTACTTTGGGCCATTATTACATAACATAATGGTTACACCGTGATATTGCCAGAGTCAATCTGATAACCAATGCAGGTACTAACTAACACACGGGTAGTGTATACAGTGTGGATGAGTGGTCCCCAACCTTTCTGACACCAGGGAGAGGTTTAGTTAGGACCATTCTCTCAAGAACTTGGTAGTTGTTCTGTAGTAGATGCTGGAGGATAACTCAGGGGCAGGAGCCCAATGGGGAGTGAAGCTCCGCCTCCTATCAAATCAGTAGAGGTGTTAGAACCTAACAAAAGAAAGCTGACAGGAGGCGGAGCTTCGCTCACAGCTCACCTCCCATTTGCAGTTCATACCTCTCCACAGTCTGGTCCTCCAAAGGCCACAGACCACACTGGCCCTAGGCATAGGGGTGGGGAATCCCTCATGTAGATGCACTGGACAAACAGATAATTCATGTGTGAGGCAGAATAGGTCAGCACAAGATTTCATTTTATTACTTAGAACAGCATGTAATGTGAAAGTTATAAACGGTTCATTTCTGGGATTTTCCATCAGTTGCTTTGGGCAACTGAAAGCACGAACTGAACCGTAAAACCATGAACAGGTGAGTTCTACTATATTCACTTTAGGCCCTTTGCAGAAAAGTTTGCCAAGCCCTGAGAAGAGAATTTAGTAACAATGTTTTGAAAAACAAATGAAAACTACAGATCCCCAAATCTAAATTCTGATCACAACACCATGTCTAAGTGGAAAAAAATAAAATTAGTGAAGGTCCCAATTAATGCTAAACTTCAAAATAGACCAGAAACGGAAAGAAAAAGGAGTGGCCCAAATAGGTGGAAGTCTCAAGAAAAAAAGGAAGTACACACACATAGTTTTTACTAGAGTTTCCAAACTTGTTGCTAACAGTAACTAAAATCAATAAATACTCCGAAGCATTCTCTTAGCTTCAAAGCCAAGTGACATCAGGAGGGGAAAATCCGTGCGGAAACAAGCACCAGACAAAGACAGAAAGGCAGGAAGACTTGTAGAGCACCGAACACATCTGTCTTCACTTCTCCAATCTTTCCTAGCTCCACAAGTCCCCGCCCTTGAAAGAAAGTCTCTTGTCGCCACTGCCTCCTGCAAGGGAAACCACATCACTAAACTGCTTCGGGCAGTGAAGACCAAAAAGCGAGAAAGACAGAACGGGGCGGGGGGAGGAAGGTGGTCCTGAGTACCGCACTGTTTCTTTTTCCACAGCTCTGAATTTAATCAGCCTGAAAGGACTTGGAGGAAGCAAACGACAATGGGAAAGAGGGGACCGCAAGGAGGGGGAAGGATAAGAGTTCGAGGAGACAGCATGGGGTCAGAACACGGTCACCAACAGGGCAGGGAGAAAGGCGACCAGAGATAGGGACAGGAGATGACAGAGAGGCAGAGGTAGAGAATAAACACAAGTACTCAGGTGCTCCACTCCAGGGGCGACGAGCGCTGGCGGAGCGCCGCTCGCTTACCTTGCTACGCCCCCCGGCGGCCACACGCTGCTGCGAGCTGGGGGCCGGGAAAGCCTGGGACGGGACGTTCAGCATGATGGACACCTGGCTCGGGCCCTGACCAGGGTCTGTCACCCAAGGGGCCCGCTCATCCGAGGCACGCTTGGGCGGGCGCTTCCCGCTCCGGCTCCCCGGCCGGGCAGAGGCCAAGCCCCCGACCCACTTCCGGGGTCGCCGGGGTGAAGCGCGCCATGACGCAGCACGTCGGCGAGGGGCGGAGTCTATGGGACCAGGCGTTCGCCGGCTAGGATTTACGGGTGGAAAGTACGCATGCTCCGTCCTAAACTTCAGCACCGGAGCGAGGTGACAGCTATTCCATGGAAAGATGAGAGGGAAGCTGTTCTTTAGCCCTGGTGCTGATAGATTTCGAAAATAAACTTTTATGGAGTCCGGTTAATCCAGAACACCAGTGTTTCTGCATTGATAAGTAGAACCATCACTCAATTTGAAATAAGGAATAAAATAACACTATTAAAGCGTCCTGTAGGCTGTACAGGAAAGGGAACCTCACTTTAAAAGCTAGGAAATCAAATAGCCAGCCACTATGATATGGTAGGGTAAGAAGAAGCAACCTCGCAGACGAGTGACAAACCGGCAAAATACACATTCAAGTTTCCTTCGGCTCTACTCAACATCTCACAAATTCTTCCTCTTTGTCTAACTTTCCATCTTCCCTGAAACATGCAGCACGTGGGGTTCTGATGGAGCTCATCCCCAGCTGTAGTAATGAATAGCCATATTTAAGAAACAAATTTAATTTTTACACCATTCCTGCACGTTTTGACTGAGCTGTTTTGTTACTTGAGTCGCTCAAAGCCTTGTTTTCTCCATCTGCATACTGCACTTGGGCTTAAGAATTAAACAATCATATCTAAATGACAAAGTACAGTGTATGGATGGATTGTTGTAGGTATTCAATAAAGGGCAGTGGCTCTTTATATTCCATTGTATTAACAAAAGCACACTGTGTAGACAAACACCAGCTCCTAATTATCACAGTCCGTACTGCTGACCTGCAGGAATTCTTTTTGTTTTTCCATGTCCCTCATGAAATATACAAATCCTAAGAGTAGAATCCAACAAACTATGTTTTCAGGAGAAAAAAAAATTCTTTTATAGCCCTCCCCATCCTCTTTTCATTACTAACTTTTTGTGATTCAGAACACATTATCGTGGTTTAAATTTTCTCTATTTCAATTATCTAAAATAGCTCTAAAAGTGTGGAGAAATTAAAGTTATGTTTACAGTATTTTTTTATATTAGAAAAGAAGCATTTGTTAGCTATCTATCTCTGATGTTCATCTCTACCTACAATCATTCTGGAACATCCTAAGATTATGTTTACTTGCAATTGAACTGTTTGTTACTTGATTTAAGGACTTAAATTAGATTTAGGTAAAGGAGTATGAAATTTAAAATGCTTTTCTCATTATTTGTTACTCTAAAATTTAAGTGTGCTAAGGTTGATTTCCATTCTCAATTACAGATGATTTAAAGAAATTTACACCATCTGCTAGCAAAGTACATAACAATAAATTATAATTTTCTATTTTCTTCATTATCTAATAAGATAATTTTACCTGTAATTACATCCAATTAAGATCAGTTGAAAATAGCAGATAAAACATAATCCAGTCTTGAAACTGTAAACATTGTCCTTCCACACAAAATTATAACTAAAGATGAATTTACAATAAAAACACCAAAATTGTCCTTTGTAAAACCTAAATGATTATAATACATTTAAGATATTTATAAATATATTTATATTTATATGGTATATATTTTAAATACTAACATTTAATTCTAACATAGAGATTTTTTAAAAGGTCAGACTGCCATAGTAGTTGTAAAATATTTCCTTTTATTAACAACTTATGTACAAATAAAGAATAAATAACTTTTTAAAAATTATGATACATTTGTACAGTAAATTTAAATTCTAAAAGTTTTCAATATCATCAGAAGTAACTAACTACATTAATTTTCACAGGTCTGCTCCTCAATTTCATCTTCATTATCGGAATCTTCATAAAATGAAATTGTGGCTTGAATTGGAAAATTTTTCAGAAGAGCTTCTGCTTCTTGATATAAGTAATCATAACACTTTGATTTGGGCCAAAATAGCCTGAAAGAAGCAGACAACATAGTATGGTTTTACTTTTTTCAACTCAGAATCCTTATATTTCTAAAATGTGCAAATTTCAAGAGTTCTATATAGTTAGAAATTAACATATGCATTTAAGTACAGCCTTAATACAGAAAATCTTAAAAAGCTATGATGGTGGCTTTCATGGAGTCTATCCATCAAAGTATCAGTAAATGATTGATTATTTTAGGTCCTTCTCCAATCCACAAATTAGATCAAATTCACACTACATGCTGAACAAGCATAGACCAATGTTCATATTTATTCTGACAAAATATTGAAAAAGGTTTGTCTTTCAGTTTCTAAATTCCTTTTGGGGGGGGGGAAGAATTCTACCACTATGTTAAAAATCCTGATAAGCGCCAACTCCTAAAAAGATGACATCATATTACTCACTTTAAACAAAGACAGTTATTGCCAAATATCTTTCTTAACCCTTAGGTCTTATATATAACTGTATAACAGCTAAGAGTTAAACTTATTCCTTATATAGCCAGAATAAACTTAGAAAGATACTAAAAAACTGTATTTTTAAGTTCACTGATGGTACATAACCTGAGACAGAAGGCTTCCTATGACACCAACCTCCTGTGACACCTACCTTGATCCCCTCTCATTTCTTTATTCCGTTCAATCAGATTTGGAAACCCCAGAGTGAAATACTGGGAGATGATTTCATACAAATGATTGCATGTAAACACAATTACCTCAGAACTTTAAATATCTGACAAATATTAATCTTCTTATTCCTTTGTCTTTCACCCAAGGAGAGTAAACAAAAGAGGCCCAGGGCTGAATCACCAACCTCAGTGCCCCCTTTACAGTGTAGAATAAATAATTCCATGAATACACATAATTGAGTAACTCTAATAAAGGAAAAATTATATTACGGTCGGTATGTTCAATTTTACAAAGAAGACAGCTAGTAATAAAGCTTGTAAATGTTTCTACAAAAACATTTTAGAAGTTTCTAATGTTAATGTTTAAGTAATTCAATTAATTATTCAATAAATATTGCAGTGAGTCCTGTGCCAATAATTTATAATCCAAAGATCATGGTTTCTACCCTCAAAAGGTTGGTGAATGAGTAGAAAGAATAAGAAACAATATTAACCAAGATGAAAATTAATAAAAATAAGGTAAACAATAATCTCAGCACTCAGGAGGCTGAGACAGGAGAACTGCTGCAAGTCCAAGGCCAGCCTGGGGTACAGAGTGAGATCAAAACCAGCCTGGGCTGCAAGAAACTGTCTCAAAATAAATGAACAAACAAGCTTCAGGAAAGTAAAATCAAATTATAGCAGTAGTTTGGAAAGGAAAGGAACTACTTGTAAAGTTTGTTTCCTAGTATGTAAATAGAATTGCCAAATCCAAGGAATGCTGGAGAATTGTTACCATCATACTCTGCCCAGAACTTCTCACTGTGTGCCATTTTTCTTTCAAGGCCTCCATACTTTCCTAAATTCATCCCTGCCTCAACTCTCCCATCTCCTATGTGGACCTCTCTCTCCACATATCGGAGTCAGTGGTCGACCTTCCCCCAAGGCTCCACTGAGAATGAGAACGGCAGCCCCACAATGGCTCCCCACATGATCTGACCCGCAGTCATAATTTCCCCACCTTTCATTTACCACAGACTCCCAAGCCCATACTTAAAACTTTTATTTCTAGCTCTAGGCCCCTAACAGACTATGCTACTTTCCACCAGATGTCTACTGGAAAGTCAGACTTGTTCCCCAAATCCATTTTAAGCCCCAGTTTCCATTGTGTTAGTACAACACTCACCCAATCACCACTCACAAATCTAGATGACAGGGTGGCTTTTTACTTCTGTGCTTTTTGTATCCACTATATTATAAAGACTAAAGTTGTCACCTAAATGTTTCCTAGATTTACTCAGTCCCAATCCCACTTCCAAAGTCTTAGAAAGGCTCTTTATAATTTCTTACCTGAACAATAGTTTCAAATTTCAGTTTTGCTGCCCTAAATCTGTATTTCATTGGCTTAGTCATCTTTCTGAAACATAAATCTGTTCACACCACTCTTCTGGAAAATTCCTTGAGGAACCCTCAATACCACCTAGAGTAAAGATCACAGGTTCCTGACTAAACTATACCAAAGTCTGCCCTTTCCAGCCTCTGGCTTCCCTGCTGTGATGAAGGACCACAGCTTCACTCACCCAAATTCCAGCCTCCTGGAGCTCCCAGAGGAGCCGTGATGTGGGCCCTAACCTCTTTTTCTATGCTATTTCTTCTGCCTCCTTCTCCCATCCGTTCAACTTGCTACAGATTCAGACTGGCAGCCACATATCTCTAATACAGAGGTTCCTCGGCCTTCCCCCTACCCCAACTAAGTTAGGTAGCTAATGCTCTGTCCATCATCGTCAAAAGCTGGCTACATCACTTGCTACATGCTATGATTATTTTTTTCTATACTCTGAACTAAAGTGAGTACATGATAGAACACATGTATTGACTAGAACGTGCTATTTATAAACACATACGCACCGCACAAACATCAGACAGCCCTTCATGTAACAACTCCCACAGCAGAAAAATCTCATAATTATTAATCTAACAGAAAGCTTGACTCCCTGGGGCAAAAAACAATAAGTAGTTCCTCGATACTGTTTTAAATAAGTTTCAAATCCTTTTAAGATCACCCTTGGGCATTTTTAAGGTTTTCATTATATTCTTATTTTCTCTTAAATGTCAAACTCGTTTTGCTGTACAACTGCAACTCTTAACTCCATTCTTCTGCCTCGCAAGAGAAAATCACGCAAACCCTGGTGTAAAGTCAAGTTCATTAGAACTTTTAGGATTAAAAAAAAAAAAACTTTCTCAGGTTCTACTTTGACTTTAGCCACCTTCTTTCTTCCTTATATATTCTTCCAGCATTTCCTGGGCACCCACTGACCTGCAGTTCTTTTAGAAGCGTGAACGACATTTTTTTTCAACTGGGTACATAATCGACGTCTGTGAGTAAGACCACAGAGTCACCTTGAAGACAGATTTTTCCGGAGGGACACACCGCATCCCCTCTGCGGGGCCCGGCACTCACCTCACCGGGTGCCGGTACCGCGAGAGCTTTCCCGTGGCTTCGGTCACCACGCGGGCCTCCGGCATCTGCAAGGAAGATAAATCGCAGTCACCGTCAGCTCCTCGTGGGCACCGGGCACGCTGGAGACGCAGCGTCCCCCGCGCTCGCCGGGAACGCGGTCCCAGCCCCTCCGCGGCCCGGGGCTCCGGAGCCACCCCACCCGCGTCAACACCGGCGGGCGCGATCTCAGGCGAGGGCGGGCGGCCGCGCGCCCCCGAGCCAGCTCGGTCCCGGCCCCGCGGAGGCGCCCCCTCCACGCACGGCTCCCTCACCGCCTCTGCGGCGCGGCGCGGCGCCCGCTCCTGGTCCTCGCCTCGGGCGCCATCCCACGGTCTCCAGAAGCCTGCAGCGCTGCGGGCGGGGCACAAGCGACACGGACGCAACGTGAGGCCGGGTGGGAGAGCCCGCCGCAGCCAGCGCGGCCCGGAAGGGGGCGGGGCGGGGCGGAGCCTGGGGTGGGGCGGAGCCTAGAGGCGGTGGGCGGAGCCTGTGGGTTGGGCGGGGCCTGAGGCGGGGCGGAGTCTTGGAGGGCGGGGTGGAAGGGGCCTGGTGGCGGGGCTCGGGTCGCCTGCAGGAGTCGTACCCGGAGCCCGGGGCCCCGCGTTGCGCCCGGCTGTCGGGGGCCGGACGCAGCCCCATGCGACCGCGTGCGCGCTCGGGGGCCCGGCCGTCCGCGTCCTGCGCGCCCTTAGCGGCTTCCATGCAGCCGCTGCGCCGGGCGATCCCAGACCCTGCCGCCCAGTCCAGGCGGCTTTATATAGCCGCGCGCCCCGGGGTTCGCGCGCTCCCCGCCCCCTGTCCTCGCGTAAACAGAAAGGCCGCGCGCGGGTGTGAACGCGTGCACCTTCCAGATGGCCTGGGAAGGGGTTTCGCGAGCGAGTGTTAATCGCCCTTCGACACATGGCTGCCGAGAAAAACAGCATTCGCCCGAGCGTCCAATTTCCACCTGACGAGGTTAGGAGGGAATAAAATTAACTGATTCTACACGTTTTTGTGTATTTCTGCAAAAGGGCCAAGTGGCTGGTAATTGCGAGATGCGTCTCAGGGCTTTGGGCCCTTAGCAGATGCTTCGGGTGCTGCATCCTGTGTTGCAAAATCCGGATGTGGACTGCAATGGAAAAGAATGCACTTAATTCCTCCTTCTGGAGCATTTTTTTAAAAACAAGGGTGAATGGATGGCCTATTTAAGAAAGGAATGTCAGATTTTTTTTAATGTGTCGATAAACCAGGTTCACACACCTGCTTGATACAACTTGAAGATAATAGAAAATAGCAACAACAAGAAGAGAATTGGAAAAGCTTGAATACCCCAGCCAAAAAGGACAGGGGCCAGCATAGTATGATTTAGGCAAGGCTTCTCATACCTGTGCGGTCTTCCTTACGGTGATTCTTGCTCACCCTACACACCTTGTCACTATTTGGCATTGTGCTATACAAAGATAATTAGAACATTGTTTTGTGAGGGTGATGTATAAAATAATAATGAAATCTTGAAAAAATTATATGAGACAAGGTGTTCTTTTCTTCTCCTGTTTTTCTTGAGATATTCCTCAATAGGTTAAAAAAAGTTACTCGTCAAATGAAGGATGATATAAAAAGGTTATGTTTTTCCACGGCATTTTAAATAATGGAATTGAACTTCCTCTTAGAAGTTTTAGTTTAAAGATCCTTATGTGTAAGTTGTAGTGTCTTTGTTGTTTATTCAGTCTTCAAAAGAAACTTGTGCAAATACTACCTAGAGTCCTATAATAATCCAGCCACCAGGAAGATGAGGTACTTTTTTTCCCTGATCATAAAATGAATGAGGGTGGTTGTCTTGTGCACCTGTCAATGGGTAGGAGTCAATTTTAGGCTGAATAAAATAAAACTTGTTGAATGCTTCCTGTGTGCCTGACACATACTGAGCCTTCCACAGATTATAAACTTTGTAAAAAAAAAATCCTTTACAAATTGTAGGCTATCTGATGAAATGGCTTATTATTTAAGTTCCATGAACATCTTTGGTGGGTCTATTATGTATTAAGTAATGGACTTTCTAGGCATAATATTGAATAAAATATCTTCCATCCAAAGATTATAACTTTTTCCATCTCTCATCATTAAAGTGGCCCAATAAGTGAAGATTTTTAGAAAGGACACATTGAACAGCAAGGGGTGTAGCTCAGCAGTTAGAGTGCCTGCCTAGAAAAGACACATTCAATAGTTAAAACATATTTTAGGCAGAAAGTGCACAGCACAGACTTAGGACAGAAGGGAAGGACTTCACTGTGTTTGAGACAACTACAAAAGCCTCCTGAAAGTAAATGAAGCCTGACCTCAGATTTCTAGAGGCTCAGCCAAGGACAATTAATGTCTGAGTGTGTAGTGCAGAGGCAGGGTGGGAGAGGAAGGAGCGTGGTGTCACTGAAGCAGAGATCTGGAGAGACAGGGCTTGGGTTATCCAGAGCTTAATATTCCATGATAAGACATTTTGTCTTTATCTGTAGACCGTGGGGACAGAAAGAATTTAAGCAGGGAGTGGAATGGTCAAGGTACACATTTTGAAAGAATCACTTTGATAGCCGCACAGAAGATGGAGTTAGGGAGGGCTGGCATTGGAGAAAAGGAGACCATTTTCCAAGATCATGGTAATTGTCTAGAGAAGCTATCGTAAGAAGGTATACACTCGGAGTGGAAACGGAGGGATTGATTTAAGGAAATGTTGTTATCTACGTAAGGTTCTGAGTCATAAAATGCAGATGGATAGGACAGCGGAACCTGGAGATGGTCCCAAGTCCCTAGCCCGGTTATGCAAGAGGATGGTGATAGCTCAGGCAACGATAAAGAGAATGAACAATGTAGGAGAAAAAGCAAGGACTATACTTGTGTTTTGTTTTATTCTGATAATGGCGTATAGGGGAAAATGCTGGATTTGGTTTTGGATCCTCAATGACCAGGACAGTCAGGCTACATGGCTAAAATCTCACAGGTTTAAAATAGCAAGGACTTATTTCTCGGTCATGCTAAACGTGTACATTTTTGGTTCCTGAAAGATCAGCTCTAAATCATTCTTCACTTAAGGTCATAAGCTGACTTTTCCAAATGTTGCCAATTAACAGAGAGGAAGAAATAATATTGTGTCAGATACCAAAGTTTTCTGCCTAAATTGACACAGATTACCCCCAATGTATTTCACTGACTAAACCAAGTCATATGATACACCTAATGTCAAAGGAGCAGGGATGGTCATTTCCACCAAATTCTGCAGAAGAGTAGTTAAAGAAATTAGCTGCATGTAAGAATACTTAGTTCATCCTTTTGGCTATGGAATAAACACTCAGTTAAGTTTGTTTTCTGCATGTAAAATACATTCACTCCTAGGAAAAATATCAGAAGAGATCAGATAGGCTTTAAAATGCCTAATAACACCAAGGCAGAGAAGGGATCTGGGGAACAAAAAGTGATACAAGATGTGGAGTTCAGTTGAAAGTTTTAGGTAAGATATAAGTGAGCGAATCAGGAAAGAAAGAGTCATTAAAATAATTTACTTAATTGTTATTCCTGGGAAATTTTATTAGCTTGAGAACCAATGATAAACCTCTAGAGATCAACATATTATTCTAAGGAAGAGGGGGAGAGAGAAAGACTATAAGAAAGGAAGGAAGAAAAGAGGAAGAGAGAGAGAAAGACAAATCTTACTGAAAAGGAATGGCGATGGCACTAGAAGGTGGGTATAGTAAAGTGGGTATGATTGAAATCTGGGATGAAGTATTTCCAACAAGAATGAAGAGTCCTATCATAAGTGCTCAAGAGACCAATCATCATAAAAAATGAGTGTAAATTAGATTTGGCAAGTGATTCATAAGTAACCTTAGAACATCATTTGAGTTTATGTACACAGAAGTTTTTTTATAGCTAGTTAGTTTGTATATTAGCAGTACGCCTTTGGAGAAGAGAAAAAAAGAGAAAATGGATGTTTGGTCAATAAATAGGTCTTGTCTTTAGGATATAAAGGGAAAAAGTATGTCCATTCAGCAAGGCCTCTGGAGAGAGAGGGTGGGATGATGGTGCATGATCTCCAAGGAGGATGATGAGATGAGGTAAAGAGTATGGAGGAGGAACTCAGTAGGACAGAGATATCAATCAGTAATGATTTCCATGAAGGCCAGAGCCAAATTGCTAATTTTGTTTGTTTGTGGAGTGGTTTCCATATTTTAATTATTTTTAAATTCAAAGGGATCTTTTTTCTAGATGGTGAAAGGAAATATTAATTTTAAGAATTGACAGAAGACAAGAGCAATCAATCTTATTTTCAAGGTCATTATTTTTCTATATATATATATATATATATATATACATACATATACTTCTTAAGCAAGCTTGAGGAAGTACAGGATATAGAACCTGGTAAAATAAAATTTAAAAGAAGCATTGAATCATAGTATAATGCAAAGCACAACATATTTAACAATTCAGATTTTAGAATTTTATGCCGAGTTCTACTAATTCATTCGAAATAAAGGCTTTACATAAGATACCAAAGTCCTTTTCATAACACACTCAATGAGACAAACCTTATAATTTATTAGAACTGAAATATAAGAACTTCAAGGGTAAGTGAATCTTAGTTGTCAACGACTAGATTAAGAGAATTTTGGAGGGGTGATTGAGGGCACCATACGATCAAGAGATTTATTGACTCATGTCCATAGCCAAATATGTTGTGAGGAAGTCTGGCCCCATGGAGGCAGGAGGTCAAGGGGGACGGGCCTACGGAAGATGTACCTCTCCCTGGCACTCTTCCCCTATGTTTTGCTTCTTGGCAACCGTGAACTGAGCAGCCTTGCTACTCCATGCCCTTCCGCCATGATGTCTCCTGCCTTGAGAGGCAGCCAACCATGAACTGAAACTTCCAAAGTTGTGAGCCAAAAGAGCCATTGCTCCTTTTACGCTGTGTATTTCAGGTGTTCTGTCTCAGCAGTTGGAAGGTTGACTGATACATTTCATCGACTCAACAGGGATTTACTGCATACCTCCTGGGTATCGGATGCTCATCAAGGAGCTTGGGCTAAACTAGGGAACAAAACAGAAACAACTACCATATTTCATGGAGCTACATTCTAACAGACATCTGAGCCACTAAGTTATATGTTTTATTAAGAGAATGTATTTTAAATTCACCTTTACATTGTGCACGTTTGCCTAACATGCCTTATTTTTAAATATTGGAATGTTTGTGAGATTGAAGGAAGTAAGGAAGAAATCAAGGTCATGTGTTTTGTTTTAGGGTTTTTTTTTTTTTTTTTTGATATAGGATTTCGCTAGATAATTCAGTACTTAAACTCCTTATGGCGCCAATGCTGGTTCTGAGTTTACAAATCTCCTGCATCAGACTCTTGAGTGCAGGTAACACAGGTGACATGCCACCATGCCCAGCTATGACCATATTTTAATATATTACCCATAAAGCAATAACCACCCCAAAAAGGAGTTTGAGTTTGGTTTCCATTTTGAATGTGACCTGGAATTGCCCAACACTTTTTGATGGACGGGATGACCTCAGGCAGAGTATGACTTATTCCCCACTTAGAAACGAAGGTGAAAAACAGAGGTTGAAAGAGTGAAGAGAACATAACGACTCACAGCTGCTACCACCATCGTGTGCTTCTTAATTTTGCTTGTAACAAGAGCAAAGTCCATACATAACCACCTTTTCTTTATGATTTTTGAATATTATTTTAGAAAGACTTTAATGCATGCCTAGTTAGCTAGACTCCTGGTTTGAAAATTACACACATAAAATATATTTCTATCCAGGTAAATCTCCCATTTGAGTTTGGTTGCCAGTAGTCAGATTCATTAATGTTCTTAGTATTCTGTTAGATAACTATGTTTTCACAGAAACGTTGTGAAAGAGTGAATACAAAACCCTGTGTATGATGTATATGGGAAGTCTTCAGAGTGATGAAAATGCTGTAAATTTAGATTGCAGTGATAGTTGCCTGATTCTGTAAGATCACTAAATGGCATTAACGTGTACAATTAGAACTCATGAATTTTATAATATTCACAGTATAGTTGAATATAAAACTCCTAAATTTGACATTAAGGGATTGCTTCTTAGTCATACCCAGGCTGAGTTTGCAGATTGAAGCACCACAGTCAGAATCACCTCAATTGTTTCTGATTTGCATGTTTATTTTTTTTAAAACCATGCATCTTCTACCTTTAGGGATCGTTTCAAACTATGCCTGTTCCTACTTGTATTTTCCCTGGTCTCTAGGCAGGGTAGGTGGTTGTGCTGCAGTGCAGTCCTCTGCAGGCTCTGGGTAGATGTTCTGATTCACAGGGATCAGAACTAGTCCTTATGAAATGACTGTACTGAGTCTGCAGTGAAGACGTCTGCAGATTGGGCTGTGCTGTGCATTGTATACGATTAGGCCTTTGTTAGTAACTCTTCATTATTTCTAATTTACTAGCGCTCGAACCTCACACTGAGGTGGGGTGATTGTAAATGGAACTTGAAGTTGTTCTAAGGATCAGACAAGTGACGTCCAGTGACTAGGAATTTCATTTTGGATTGTTAAGAGGTCAAGGACATAAATATACTTGAAGCTCATTAGTAAACCAAAATATTCTATTTTTTTTCTTCACAAATGGTTTGGAATTTTTCTGGTTCATGTTTTGTGCCAGTAATGATTTCGATTGGTGATTTAAAGAGAATATTTTTTTCAGTTAGAGGATCAGATTCTTAATCAAGACTGGCATTTCCAAACAGGAAAATGTTCCCAGGTTTAAAATGGAGATAACAGTTGTGGCAAAAAACTGACTTAGAACTGAGCAGAGCTGGTGTGTGTTGTTTTAAACCAAGAAGGTGCTCACAGATGGCTCAGAGAGAGATTTAGCAAGTCTGTGCTAATCACACTCATACATGGGAATATCTCCCCTGAAAAACAGCCACACTTCACTTTCTCCTCCTCATGCAGCCTTCTGACTTGGCTAATAGCTACGGTAAGGTACGATATTTAATGGCCTGATAATTTCATGCTGCATATTATATTTGTAGCTGAATGGGCACTATTAAAACTACAAAGGGAAAATTCATTAGAGATGTTTCCAATTCAAAGCCTATTGAAGATACAAAACCTTTCTAGAAGCTCAGGTCTATACAAACTCTTAATGAATTTACTTCTAGATATTTTAAAATTTCTGTGTTATCCTCCAGTAGGTAATGAATTATATCAGCTAAAAATATAGTATATAAAAGAATATCCATCTGACCTAAAACGATTGATCCTTTCCACTACAAAGCCATCCCTTGTTTTACCACATCTGACACTTCATATTAAATGTCCATCAACAATACAAATTTAATATTCTACACTATTATCATTGACTCAAATCTGATAAACGAGATTTATTTACCTTAAATTTTGCTTCCAAAATGTGATATTGAATGTCTCAATGGAAATTATTTATGAGAGATTAGATTTAATTAAGAAATATTTATTAATTATATTTTTATTATATGCAAGATACTGAATTCAATCTGAGCATATAGTCTAGAACAAGACTGACATGTTTTCCAGCTCTCAGGGTGCTTCTATTCTAGCAAGGCGACAAAAAGTAAGCAAATACATGAAGGAAATAATTACACATTTGCAAGAATGTTGTAGACAGAAGACTCATTTAATAGAAAGTAATGAGAGGGGGACTCATCTTGACAAGGTGGTCCAGGAATACTTTCAAGTGGATTTAAGCTGATACGTTAAGGAAGCAACTCAGGGACATTCCTAAATGATGAATATGTCATTGCTTCTGTAAGAAAATCAAATCAGCAAATATTTCCCTGCTAGCTTTGACTCATACTATTTTACAAGGAGACCAGACAGCTCGTGTGTGGACTGCTCCGGAAAAAAGAAAGCCTGTTTGGATCATCTTTTTCTGTATTGGTTTCTGACTCTTAATTAATTGGATTGGATAACTACGGAGATTATAGAGTGAAGTTTATGTTCTTTAAATATGTAAATGAGTCCCAATTTAGTAAGAGAGTCAAATTATAACTGAAATTATTAACTTTGAAAGATGGGATACAAAAAATGTTCACAATGACAAGTGCATGATTAATTAAGTAAAGAAACCAAACTGTTGCAGCATGACACTGAATAGAACGTTTTTATTAGTCAATAAACCATAAGAGTGAATTTACAGAGACTATACACTGAGAATTGAATTACTTGTGAAGATCAAAGAAAAACAGATCACACATTTGTAGGTTTTTTAAACAACATATATCTTTAAAAAATAATTTTGTCCCATTTTTAGTACTTGTAATACACGATGGTTATATCAAACTTGAAAATTATTTTGTGCACATGCATATCATATCGACTTAACCTTCCCATCCCCTCAGCTGCCCTGACTCCCAAAATCTCATCCATTTGATTCCACTGCTAATTTTTACTCTGGGTTTCCCCCTGTGATATTTACTCTTCAGAATCTGATTCACTTCAGCAAGCATAACGGTCCCAAGTTGTATCCATTTACCTATAAATGGCTTCTATCTAACCCTCTTTATGGCGGAGAAGTACCCCATTGTGTATATATGCCACATTTGTTAGTCCCTTTGTCTTATTGATGGGCATATCTGTATCCTCTGTGATTTAGCTGTTACTAGTTGTGCTGGGTACACATGGTTATACATGTGTCTCTGTTACATGGTGCTTTTAATTCTTTTGGAAAGATACCCAGTGGAGATATGGGTGGATCAAATGGAATATCTATTTACAATTTTTTTTTTTTGAGGAATCCCCATACTGCTTCCTCAATGGTTGTGACGGTTTACAGTCCCAATGTAGCAGGATTCCCTTTTCCCACATCCTAAGCAGCATGTCTTGCTTTTTGAGTTCTCAATATACACTGTTCTGACTGGGGTAAGATGGCCTCATTGTCATTTTGATTTACATTTCTCTGATGGCTAAGGACATTGAACATTTTTTCAATTATTTGCTGACCATGTGTACCTATTTTTCTGAGAACTGTTTATTCATTTCAATTGATTGTCTTTTTAATTCGGTCTTTGATTTTAAGGGATATATTTTTCTTCAGTTCTTTGTATATTTTAGTTATTACCCCCTTTCAGACTGTAGTTGGTAAGATTTTTTTTCATATTCTGTCAACTATCTCGTCCCTGCAATGATTGTTTTCTTTGATGTGAAGAAGTTTTAACTTGATAAAATCCCAGTTTTTAATTCTGGGGATTATTTGTGTTCTACTGAGAAAGTCCTTGCCCACCCTACATCTTCAAAACTTTTACCTAACTTATCCTTCAGGAGGTTCGGTGTTTCCATTTTAATATCTAGGTCTTTGATCCACTTTGATTTGGCTAACACCGTGTGGTGAAAGATATGAATCTATTTCGTTCTTCTGCATGTGGGTAGCCAGTTCTCCCAGAACTGTTAATTGAGGAGACAATCCTTTCTCCAGTGCATGTTTTTTTTTTTTTTTTTGCCCTTTTGTCAAAGATCAGGTAGCTGAGGGTAGTAAGGTTGTCTCTGCATCCGCAGTTCTGTTCCACTGGTCAACCTGTCTGTTTTTGTGCCAAAGACCATGTCGTTTTTAACACTTTTGCTTTGTAATACAACTTGGTGTCCCGAATCGTGATGTCATCTGCTTTTATCTAGTCATTCAGAATTGCTTTGGTTATTCTGAGCCTATTCTGGTTCCATAAGAATTTTAGAGTTGTTTTTTCAAGTTCTGTGAAAAATGTTGTTGGTGTTTTAATAAGAATTGCACTGAATCTGTGTATCAGATTTGACATCATGCCATTTTGATAATATTAAGACTGTATATTTATAAAGCTGCTAGGCGTGCATTAAGTTCTCAGTGACTACAACTTAATTCACAGAAGAAAAGCAGGCAAGTTTGATCTTAATAAAGAGTCTCTGAATTTATTTAATATTTCACGGTAATGTCAGTTACTGAAATAAAACATCCCTGTTGCAGTAACTATATGTAAAACCTTATTAGTTTTCCTATCCCATAAATATTCCCAGTCCTACCCTCAATCATGATTTTTTAAAATGTATAAATGTCAAGAAGCTTTTGTGCAAAAACTGGTTCCTTCCTCAACCACAAAGAGAGAATCATGACTGGGCTAAGTCAATAATGATAATCTAATTTTCATTCATGACTGGTTTGATCAGTCAAGGAATCAAATTCTAACCAATGATCCTTGAAAAGAAGTCAGTGTTTGGGCTATCAGTGCACTTCTGGGAGAGGTTTTTCTTCCTGATAACAGGGGAGGAAGCAGTCCACTCATTCATATTCTATCTCCCTATCTTGGATCTAGATTTAATGTCAAGATTCCGGACACTACTTACACAATCCAAGATGAGGGAACAAGCAAAGTGGAAGGCTCCTTTAGAGGGGGAGTACTTTGATATTTTCACAGGAATAACCACCTGTGGAAATAGATATTGAACATCTGACTTCTTGTTATATGAGGGTCCAAATTTGCTTATTTTTAGCTTTTTTCAGATAAATTTTAGTTATTTGCCACTGTTCTCATTTTACAGCTAGTGCTGTTCAAATGTTCAGTGGATTAATTGGATATGCTTTCTAGTGGAAAATGTGGCTGTTTTGGTGTTTTCCACATAAGTTGATCAAATTACTCTTCCCAGAAACAGGATAAGTTTTCACAATTCTCCTTGTATACATAAATACAAGTTTATATTATTTCATTGATCCTTATAATCTTCAAAAACAATATTACCTAACAGTGCTATCCTTTGAAAAATTAGATTGAAAATTATCAAGTAAGGTATTAACACACAATGGTTTCCAAAACTTTTAGACTGAGGAATTATTCAGATTATTAAAAATTATTGAGGATAATTATTTCAAAGCAAAAAAATGAGAACAAATTACTGGTAACCTCTAAGTCCCAGTGTGTATGTTGACTATATCTATAATTGATAGTTACAACATTAAAATTTTAAGCTGAGAAAATTAAAGTATACATTTATTAATTTCTTTAAATAGCAATTATTTTGCTGGGTAAATAGCGATTATTTGGTGGGTATCACAGGTGCACTCCTATAATCTAGGTAGTTTGTAGGCTGAAGTAGGAGAACCACAAGTTCGAGACCAAATAGGCAATAATAATAAAAAAAACTAAAAAGGGATTAGGATGTAAATTAGAGAGCTACTATGTTCAATCTCCAGTACTGAAAGAAATTATTTATTGCCTATTATATAAAATGTATATTATATAGAAAGCAACAATATTTTCAAGAGCTAATTTGAGTTGCAAATCTCTTTAATTTCTGGCTTAATAGAAGAAGATGAACTTTTCATGTCCTGTATTCAGCCTGTTGCAATATGTTGTCTTGATTAAAGAATACAGAGAGTATCTGCCCTCAAGTAGATATGTTTGGAAAAGGAAGGATTTCGCAGAATTCTTAACTGCTTTGTGGCAATTCTTCAGAAGTCTTACACATTTCTTAAATGGCTGATCTAAGATAATGTGGTCAGACTATACCAAGAAAACTTTGAAAAGTCAAGGCCATTTTTTTTCCATCAGAAGCCACAAGCAAACACTGCCAGAGCCATTTAGATCCAATCCCACCTCTCCTCGGGAAATTTTCACTTTCTGTCGGCATAATATACATATCTGTCTCATTCTATTAACCAAACAAACCTTTGTCCTTGAAAATTACTGAAAGCAAATTTAGGAGATGACTGAAATGAGAAATGGTGAGTTCAAAATCAATTCTGGAAAGTTCCATCACATGTTCTCCAGTGATCTGAGGTACTCATCCTCCTGTGAAAAGTAGGGTTACACTTTCTGCTCCTTGAAGTTACCCATGTGGTGATGAGACTGTAGCCAATGAAACATGAGCAGAAGGGACATGTGTCCTCCTTGAATGAAGTCTTAAAAATTAATAGGCATGTATCATGTTACCTGCCTTGATCTGCATGAAGGAGATTCCAACCCAAATAAAAAGATTTGTGACAGAGCCCCCTGCTGACCTGAAATAAACCTTTGTTTTAAACCAGCAAGACTTTTTAGTCATTTATTCAGGTGTAACTATCTGATTCACCTTATTTCACGTTCCACCAATGAAAAATACCCTGACAGCAAAAACAAAGTCTTCTCTGCAACATTAAACAGGAAAACCCAGATAAGGATTGCATCTTTTTTGACCCATGATCTATAGGAAATAAAATATACATAATGTGACCTTTGTAGTAAATTACAGTGAACAACACAGTACCAAATCGGGATGAATTTCTATAACTGTTCTAGGCAACATTTTGAACTTTTTTGTGTAAGAAGAATTGTCAGGAGCTAGGGCACAGCTTGGCAGTTAACGTACTTTCCTAACATGGACAAAGCCCTTGTTTCAATTTCCTAGCACCACAGAACCTGGGTGCGGTGGCACACGTCTCTATTCCCAGCACTCAGGCAGCTGACGCAGGAGGATTGACTGCCATGAGTTTAAGGCCATCCTAGGCTGCCTAGTGAATTCAGGACCAACCTGGACTACAGTGCGAGACTCTTTCTCAAAAAATTAAAACAATAGAAAAACTTCATTCACTCTAAATATAGGATTTAACTGAAACCATGTGAGGATTGCTAGGCTCTGGGATATACATTGATGGGAATTACTCTCCCAAAGGCTTTGTAGAATTTACAAGTCTAAGTCACTTTCTAGCCCTTGTCCTAGTTACTTTTTCATTGCTGTGACTCAATAACTGACATCCACAAATTTAAGGAAGGAAAGGTTTATTTCAGATCACAGTTTCAGAAGGTCACAGTCCACTCAGGGAAGGCCGGCAGCAGTGAAAGTACATGACAGAGGCAGAAGTACACGCAACTCCTCACAACATTACAAACAGGAAGCCATGGCCTGACAAGTCCTATCTCCTCCCAGAGGAAGGTAGCAGCATATATAAACTTCCAGGTCCCATCCCAATAATCTGCCCCTTCTGGGTCCAGCCTCAGTGTTCCACCCTTCCAGGTGTGGAAAGTGTGGTAAACCCCCACCACATGCCTGTAATCTAATCTACATGCCTGTAATCCACCCCTCCAGACCAAGCCCCAATCTCCCAACAGCACCTAGTTTCATAGAGACAACCTATATCACCCAAATATATGAAACTTTGGGGATACATTCCAGACTGAAACCACAATCACCCTCATCTTTTTTCTTTAAATATTTCTTGTTTGGTGAGAGATAACAAAAATCAAATCAGTTGTGAATTATTTAAAGGAAATAAAATTGTATTTTTCTTTCGTATAAAATAGTAGCATTAGGAAGACATTCCAGGCTTACAGGACACTCTCTTTATCCCCATTTTTTATTACTATATATTTGTGATGCACAATGGCTATATTAAACTTAAAATTTTTGTGCCTATACAGATTGCATCAGCTTCATATACTTTTACCTTCCCTTTCTCTCTCCCATTCCTCCCTGATTCTACACATGTCACCCCTTTGGTACTTTCTTTTTTCTTTGGGTTTCTCATATTACAGAGACCATGTGGCATTTAAACATCTGAGTGATTCACTTCACTAAGCCTAATGGCCTCAACTAGTATCCCTTTTTCCACAAATGGCTCAAATCTGCCTGTCTTCATGGCAGAATCGTGCTCCATTATGGATACACCACATGTTGTTTATCTATTGGTCTAGTCATAGATACTTCAGCATCTTCCATGATTTAGAGATTTTTTTCATTGTGTTGTCATAAACATGAAGGTGCGTGTATCTCTGTTACATGGTGCTTTTGGAAAGATACCCAGCAGAGGCATAGCAGGGCCAAACGGAATATCTATTTCCAGTTTTTTGAGGAATCTCCATACAGATTTCCATAGGGTTGTATCAGTTTACAGTCCCACCAGGAATGTTACCAGGTTTCTTTTCCCGGCAACCCCGCCAGTGTCTATTTTGAGTTCTTGATAGAGACCATGTCTCTTGCTTCATTGTTCTGTTGTCAGGGCTGACCTTCCCAGTCTGCATCTGTGATGGAGGAAGGACATTTTCCCGGCCATCTGCCGGGGAAAAGGGAGTCTAGCTGCTGAAGTAGACATTCAGCCAATTTTGTTTCCACCATTTCGCCACATTCTGATCTTCAAAGGTAACGGGAACCTCCAAATCTCTAGCCTGCGCAGAGTCTGCAGCATGACAGCTTGTTTCTGGCTGCCGCCTTCTTCCACTGCTGGCTGAGGTGTCAGCTTTCTCCCCTCTGATGACTCAGTTGCAGGTCCTCCATCCCCTCCTCTTCTCTTTGCCCTTGTGCACATATGGCTTTTTTGTTGCTGTTGTTCCTGAGCCGTTTTCAGGGGAAGATTTAACAGGGAATGAGACAAATGTGTGCTTCACTCCACATTGCTGAGTCTCTTTAATTATACCATTAACGTTGGATTGAAGTAGAATCAAGAAAAGCACTTGCAAAATCAAAAGTGTATTATTCTAATCAGTGTCTCACTGATAAATTTCCTAAGCAGAAAATAGAGGGATTGTTAACTCCAGCAAGATTGTGCCAAAGCTGATTTCTATACACAACTAGTTCTACTTACAAATGTGTCATAATATACATAATACGTTTATGTACACATAATACGTTTTTGTACACATAATATACATAATTGCTACTGAATGCTGTCATGTAAATGAATAGAGATCCACATGACAAGCTCAAACCTGAGCGTTTACCTTCTCCCCTCCCCCATCTCTAAGCCTTTTTCTATATTGGCAGCCATTGTTCTATTACAGCCTGGCTGCCGCTAGTTTAACAAAAAGGGAAATTATAGCAAAAATATCAGGGGCTCAAAAGATTTAAAAGAAGGCTGGGATTCAAGCCAGGAATAATAAGAACAAATGAAATTTAGCAGGGCTGATACAGGAAGCAGGAAATAAAGACTGTTACCTAAGGGAGACATCCTGGTCAGAATGTTGGTACCGAGGCCTCTACTGCCTAAGACTGACTTGTCAAAAGGTCCCAATCCTTGCTATATGTACTCTCCCAGCATTCAGGTTCCGTGAATATCCTTTGTCTGAACTAAACCACTAGCAGGGGACATTATCAACTTGTGCACTACCACCGGAAACTGAATTTGGCTCTATGGGGACCTTCAGAGGTGTGTACAGCCAACTTCTCAAAATTGCCCACTCATCAGGGAGGCACGCTGAGGACAAGCCAAGGACAATTCTGTACCCTTGGGTGAGTGCTGTCAGGAGGAGAACCATGCACCCTATAGGGTCCTCCTGACATCTTAGCCTCAGAATTCTTTAAACAAAAGCAAAGTCCACTGGATTTTAGTTGTCACCGGCCAAGCTGTGCTGTATCAATGAATAAATCCCTAAATTCAATAGCTTCACACAACAAAAGTGTATTTCTCACACAGGCTAGATGCAGTGCAAGTGCTCCTCACCCAGCAACCGTCCAGGGTAAGTATCATCCGAATTCCTTCCATCACAAGGTGATACAGATGGAACATTTTCACATTTATGATCCTCAGAACTTATGCTTCAGGTTTGGAAGCAAAAGTGATTACTTCTACCCACATTCCACTGGTCAGAATCAATCACCACATCCCCCTGAAATTCCAGGGGCTTCTGTGTTCCTGGGATAAAAATAAAATGGCTTGGTGACCCCAAAGAAAGCTCTGCTGTGTCTAATGAGCGGCTCTTGCTCATGGAGAGGTGGGCCATCGTGGGAGAGGACTTGCCCTTTACTCTTTACATCAGTAGCCTGCTTCCCCACATGAGTTTCCCAGCTTCTGGGGTTCCATCAAGTATTGCCCACACCTTGCTCCTTGTCTTTTAAATTTTTCCATCCTCAAAGCTTTTTTTTAAATCCCTGTTCATGCCCCATGTTCTCACACAACAGACTTCTGTGCCTCATTAAATAAAGAGTCCAGATCAAAAGCTACAGAAATAGTCAATTCCCTTTCTTCAAGGGCATAGAGGTTTCAGTCTTTGAAGCCTCCCAGGGAGTCAGAGGAAGTAATTACAATCCATCTCTCTTATTCAGTAATGAAAGGGAGAAAGAAGGAAACACATTTTAACATCAGAATGACTGAATATCGGCTAATACCCTCATTTCCCATCCTTGTTGTGCTCTTCCAATCTAGGCTGTCACCTTCTCCCACCTGGCTGGTCCCAAGTCTCTCCCTCTACCCTACAGACATCACTAGCTTCTACATAATTTAGAAACTTATAATTGCTCTAATTGTACTAAAGACATACTTATATTCAATAGCACAACATTTATGGTGAAAACGCAAAGCCCCTCTTAAAGATGTCCAAACCCTAGTGTCTTACTTTTTTGTCGCTGTGACTCAATACCCAACTCCCACAACTTAGAGAGGAAAGATTTATTTTAGCTCACAGTTTCAGAAAGTCACAGTCCATTCACAGGTGGGTGGCTGGAAAATGATAGAATCACATGGGGGGACCTGAGCCAGTGCTCTAGGAAACAGAGATCTTCACAACACATTGGAGCAGAGAGAGACTTGGGGGGAAGGACAGAACCAGCCCATGGCCTCCAGGTCAAGCCTAAGTTTTGGCCCCTTCCATCCAGGCCTCACCTCCCAACCCTAGACAGTGTCCATGAGAACATGAGGCTTTGGGGGGACTCTCCAAATCCAATCCACAACACCTCGTCTCCAGAACCTATGAATATGTTTCCATATGTCACAGATGTACAGTCTTTTGGGTTCTCTGGTCTGTGCTGGGAGAAAAAGATTTGTCTTGGGTCACATATAGAATATCTAACATAGTGAATGTATATAACTAATACAACATCTTTTTATAGTTTTTATTATACCATTAAAATGAAATAACACAACAAGCCCAGATTTGATAATTAAATAAGAAGACTTAGATGTTGAATATACTGGCTTAATAACAAGAAACACCTGCTGTCTTCACAGGCACATACACGTGTAGGTAGGTTGAAATACTACTATTGGTAATCTCTACTCTTCAAGTCACAAGATTACATGTAACATCTGATCTGTGTACGTTTTGATTCAACTGATCATGTGGCGAGGGGCCTGGAGGATGCCGTGATTACTGCACTATACTGTCCCCTTTATAGTGTTTGCTTGTCCGCACTCTGCCTTAGAGCTCTGTACCAAACCATGAACAATATAGCTTTAAAAAATCACAAAATAATGTTAAAAGTTTCCAATATTGTGGGGCTGCATTACTAGCTATGCAGGCACACATATATCCCGTGATTTGAGGATTGGATATGTCTACTTTATTAATTTTCAATTTCTTTTGGCCAATCTGTGCAATTATAATACAAATTATGGATAATACTCTGATATTTATAGACATAACATACTCTGATTATTCTACTCAGTTCTTTGTCATCTACAAAGTTGGCACTAGAGGACCATGTAATCAAGTTCTGAAACAAAATTGCAAACAAATCATATAGTACTTTAAGAAAGTTTAGAATACTACTTATCTGTCAAGTCAGGTAGGTTGAGGGCTTTTATAGGAAAATGGAGGCAACTGGAGACCATGATGCTTAGCGAAGTGAGTCAGAAGCAGAAAGTGAAATATCGAGTGGTTTCTCTTATATGAGAAACCCAGATCACAACTATTTCATAGAATTTATTGTGGAGAATAATGGGAACTGGAGGGATGGGAAGGGAGCAGGAGGGTCAAAAAGGGAGACGGGGAGAATTTATAATTTTGCCATGATATGTATATGCACAAAATACTCAAGTTCAATGTCAAATTCATATATTGCACTTATACATATCAAAAAGCAATTTTGTACATTATCATCAAGGAATCTCCAGGTGTAAGGGGTAGTGAGTGATGGGTCTGCATCCACCCCCATGGTCCCTTGAGGCAGGCCAACAGGTTGTGTGGCCCTTTCGCTGGCAGTTTGAGCTGAGAACATGCGGGGGCGGGAAGTGGAGTGGCACCAAACCTGGCAGCTTCTCCTTTCTCTGGCCTCTTGAGGTTTTTTTTATTTTTGATGCATAGCTACTTTGCAGGAATGGAATCTATGTGCTCACTAGCAGTACACAATCATGAATCTTATTGTACTCGGGCCAGCCTGACCTACAAGAGTGGCCAGTGGCAATCTATTCAACAGTTTATCAGCTTTAAGCCATTAGCTATGCTAAGGAAAGGCAAAGGCATGGTGACTCATCCCTCTCTTCCCAGCTGGCGCTGTGATCATCTGTGCTTATATTTTTTGATCCTGGAGGAGACAAGGATGTCACGTGTCCCCTGCAGCGTTTCCAGGAACTTCACTGTCATTGCTGAGTGTTGGGATTTCAATTTTATGTTTGGGTCTAGTTTGGTCATTTTGCTGCTGGCTATTCTAACTTGTTGACGGGAACCATGTCCTGAGCCAGCATCACAGAAGGCCTTCCCCTTGCAAAAAGACTAAATAAAAAATGAAGTCCATGCATTCAACTAAATGTATAAAAATAGGTCAATGCCTATTCGCAGAATAAATAGGAGAACAAGAATGTACATAAATAAGAGCTGGAACATATTACACCATATTTAAACTTCAGAACACTGTAGAGGTTTCTTTTCTTTTCTTTTTTTGAAGAGCTAACACTATCAACAAGCTGACTATAAGTCTGGAATACAACTGTAAGTGAAAAGGCAAGCAATCTAATTTATATAAAGAAAGTTTTATAGGTTTTTATGTATATCTGTGTGCTTTGTAAAAGTTAATGTTTATGAGAAATATGGTTGCAAAACTGAAGATAGAAGGCAAAGAATAACCTTAATATTCTGTTTATAATTATCATTTGTTTTTTATAATAAGTATCTATTTTAATATAAAAGCAAAAAATGATCAGAGAAAAGAAAGTGAACAAAGAAAATGAAAAAAATTAAAAACTGTGCAAATTATCAATTGCTAAAACTTTCAAGTGTATGTTTTAACTAGTTTTAAATAAAACCAGGGACTGGGGATTACAATTCAGTATTAGAATGCTTGCTTAATATGTGTTTGATCTCCTGGATGAAAAAAAAAATTAAAAAGCAGATTAAAGGAACATTAAGGTGTTATTTTTGGCACAGCAAACCAAATCTATCTTTTAATGCTGATAAATAAGCCTGGATAAAATTGTGATGCAATAGAATATGATGTGAAAATTTATACAATTTACACTGGCACATTCATTCAGAACAGTAAGGGCAAAATTTATTATGAAAGTTAAAAAGTTTTACCTTTATACTTTATTCCTCAGTTCCAATTCTAGGAACTACCCAGAGGAAATAATCTGAGATTAAATCCAAAATTTATGTATCAAAATATTCATTAATTCATCATTCATAAAAGCATAAAATTTAAAATAATGTACATATACAATAACACTGCAACTGCTGAAGGATAATATTATTCAGTCATTTAAAGTCAATGTATATTTAGCGATGTGTTAAAATTTCACTTTCAAGTTTCCAGTGAGATCAGGCAAAGAATATTTAAGGCAACAACTCAATTTTAAAAACAAATAAATATCCAGGCATTATGCAAATGCATTCATACAAACATACATAGGACATGAGAAATGATAAACCAAAAATATTAAAAGTTACTGTAGCTGGGCTGCTACTACAGTGATTTTTATTTCTTCCTTCATACACACACACAAGCATGCAATACATAATGGTTACAATGAGCTTGGGTATTCTGTACACATATGTATCCCGTCAACATTACAGTTTATTCCCTTCCCATTTTTGGCCCTCTCGCACCCTCCCTATCCCCTAGCTCCCACTATCACACCCATTTGGTTCTATAAAATGCCTGTATTCTGGGTTTCTCATATTAGAGAAACCATACGATATTTAACCTTCTGTATTTGACTCACTTCACTAAGTATGATGGTGTCAAGTTTTGACCATTTACCTAAAAAAGCTTCAAATCTGTCTTTTTGGAAGCATAGTGGGTTAGGGTTAGAGTTAGGGTTACCGTTAGGATACTCCATTGTGTACATGCTTCACATGTTTTGTATCCATTGGTCTGTTAGTGGATATTTCAACATCTTCCACATTTTAGCTATTGCTAGTTGTGCTGCTATAAACATGGGTATACATGCATCTCTGTTATATGTTGCTTTTAACTCTTTTGAGTTGAATGGAATATTTATTTTCAGCCTTTTGAGAAATCTCCATACTGCTTTCCATAGTAGTTGTACCAGTTTACAGTTCCAACAGCAGTGTAAAAGTGTTCTGTTTTGTCCACAAACTCATCAACATTGACTGCTGTTCAAGTTCTTAATAGATATATATGCCATTCTCATTGAGGTGAGACACTATCTTAGTGTTGCTTTGAGTTATGTTTCTCTAAGGGCTATGGATGCCGAATATCTTCTCATGTATTTGCTGGCCATTGGAACTTCACCTGAGAGCTGCCTTTTCGTTTCAGTTGTCCATTTAATTTGGTCTTTGATCTTGAGGGGTCTATTTTTCTTAATGTATTTTTACTGTTTCCACTTTTGAACAATGCTCAGATTTTTTACTGAAGACCAGAAAAAAAATTAGTAAAATTAAATTCAAGTTAGTTAGTTTAACTAAAGTTCTATTTATTTTTATTTAAAAAGTTAAACTAAAAAATGTTGAAAACAGAAGTGGGACTTGAGGGTGTGGCTAAGTGGAAGAATACTTATCAGCCTATGTGAGGCACTGGATTGGATCCTAACCACCACTACCACAAAAAAAAAAAAAAAAAAAAAAAATCAAAGAGGAAAATCCCATTATAGTTCTTTTTAGCAAGCATCTACCAGATGACCTGTCTGTGTCTGAATGGTGTGGTATGCCACTTTCAGTGACACATGTTTTAGGGGAATTAAATTCAAAAAGGCTCGTAATATCTACTTCTAACTTTTCACAAGTTTTAATGTGGAATAACTTATCTCTTCTTTATTATTGAATTTAGAATTGCATCGGCCAAATAGTTAAATGAGTAACTGCTTTGAATGGTCTGTTAGTGTTGTTACAATGGCCAGGGAGCTCCAGTGGACTCAACTGGATTGCACTTTCCACATCGTGGCCAATCAGTCCTGTATACAAAAATCTGGTTATGAAAGATCTGTGCTTTCACGATTGGGCTCTATCTCCTGTGCAGACCAGGGGACAGGGCACTGAGGTATCTGCATTCTGGACCCTGTGGCTGAAGGGGCTGAAGGAGCTCGCTCTATCTCACCACACTCTCCAGGCAACAAATGCTCCAGATACAGACCTGGTATCAGCAAATGCTTCCCAGTTGTTTCCACTAATGCCTCATCTTTGTGTAAATGTTGCTTCTGCTGAGTTGTTTTTTTTTTTTTTAAGAAGAGGAGAGAAGAGTTCTGGGGTTCATGTTTTTAAAAGCTCACATACATTAAAAATTATTTCTTACAAACATTACACTGTATACTTAGCACATTTTGCACCATCATTATCCTTGACAGAAAAATTCCTGCCAATTTCCTCCTTCCCTGGGAGGCGTAGATCATAGGAGAAAAGAGATCCAAGCAAGTGAGTCTGTTTTCTGTCCCAAATTGCTCTTTTCATATCAAAACACATTAAGAAAACAACCAAAAGCACAACCACACTTTTTTGGAGACCAGCCAGTCTAGTGCAGGTTTAGTAAACATCTACACTTCACACTTGCCTAAAATAAACAGAAAGCTCTGGTATTGCTAGAGATTTGTTTCTGGGTGCTAATGAAAACACCCCCACAAGGACCAGGGCTATGTGACAGGCAAGTGTTACTCCCACAAGTACCTGGGAAAATACACTGCTCTCCCAAAACACAGGTAGCATGATTAGTGCCATTAATGTGTTTATCGAGATGTTGTGAAGTTACCTAAATTTAAACCTCTGATTGCCCACATCCCACTCTGTATTTGTATTTGACTCTTTGCTTCTGATGTACAAGGCCTTATCACATATCACTTTCATTCTATGTCCTGTCCTAAAGTGTGAAAAATTATTCCATAGTGAAATTAAAATAGACTGGAACTTAAAAGAGCCCCCATTTAGCTCAGTATCTATGTGACTTTAGGACAGAAGCTCTTCCTGGATATTTCTGTACCAAATGCACCTCCTAGGAACTTTTATTACCATTTATACATTATTTAATTTTTAAATGATACAGTAAGTAGCAGAATAATCTAGGGAGGAGGAAGGTTAGTTAACCAAGACACATGTAAAATCTTAGCCACTTTTTTGTTAAACCTTGTGAAATGTTTCCATACCTGTATGTAACATCCATCCATGGGACACATATGACGTGTGTCAGTGCACAGCCAGCCTTCCCACAGGCTTCTGAGCCAGTCTATAAATCAGGCAAGTTCTGCCTCCAGGGCATGTGATCTTTATTCACCTGTTTTATATCAAAGGCCTTTGAATATCCTGAGTGATCAGAAGCTCTTTGAAACCATCTGGAGTCTATTCCTATCAGGTTATGTAAGTCTAACTTCATCTTTTAGATTCTGATCACAATGTTCTAGTTAATCAAATAAAAAGACATTTTATGAAAGATATTTGATATTAGTGTAATTCTGAAAGTCTACTTCCTTTATAAAAATAAAAAATAAAAGCATCTAGTGGCCTATAAAGCTGTCCAAAAGCCTCCGGTGTGAGCGTTGGCTGGGTGCCAACATCCAGTGGGATGGAGCCTGTCTGCAGCGCTGGGCCGGCCTCAGGGGCCTTTGTGTCTCACGTGTTTGTGGCAGATATACCATCCTCAGAGCTGCTTCTTCATCAAAGAGTTTGGAATTTCTGGGCTCATTTCCTCAGCCCTGAGGTACGGAACATAGAGGCTCAAACCCAGTTCTGCATGACTCCAGGTACTTGACTTCATTTTACTTAAAAAGCCTCAGTTTACTTATCTGTACATTGCTTGTCAGAACTAAGGTAAGAATTAAGTGAGATGAGATATTTAAAATTATATTACAAAAATATAAATTTGACACAAACATTTGAAATGATGACTCACATAATTAATCAATACAGAAATACAAATCAAAACCACTATAGGTATCACTTTCCATCATCTAGAATAACTAGAATTTCCTTGAAAATGGAAAAATAACAAGATTAGGGATGATTGAAGAAATTAGAAGCCAGGCCCAGTGGTGCAGGCCTATAATCCCAGAACTTTGGAAGGCTGAGTCAGGAGGATCACAAGTTTGAGCTCAGCCTGGGCAACTTAATAACTTAGTGAGACCCTGTGTCGAAGTAAAAATAAAAAACTAGGCTGGGGATTGATCTCAGTGCGCAGTCCCTGTGTTCAATTCCTAGCACTGAATAGAAAAAGAATCCACATATGTTGCTCATGGTCATGTAAGATGAAAACTGAAAGCTGATGGTTCCTCAGTAAGCTAAGAGAATTACATCTAATCCCACAGTTTCTTAATATATAGAATCACAACTAACCCCACATTTTTAAATATATAGCCAAAAGAATGGAGAACAGGAGCTCAAATAAAAATTTACACTTGAATACTTAGAGCTGAAGTATTCATAACAACCAAAAGATAGAACCAACCCAAATGTCAACCAAGTGATGACTGGCAGGCAAAATGTGGTCTATCTATAAAATGGAATATTTTTCAGTCATAAAAGAAGAAAGTCCTAATACATGCTACAAAACTGATGAACCTTGGAAATATTATGCAAAGTAAAGGAAGCCGGAACTAAAAATCTACATACTGTACAATTTAATTTACCTTAAGTATACAGAATAAGTAAATCCACAGAAACAGAAAGTAGACTTGGTAGTTTCTGAAGATTAACAGAAGGGAAAGAATGAGGATGAGGGGAGTGTGGGCTTCCCTAACAAAAGCATTCTGGAACTAGATAGCGGTGATTGTTGTACGACACAATGGATACATTCAGTGATACCAACGGTAAATTTTATGTTGCCTGTGTTTAACACAATAAGATACTATATCACATAGCAAGCATTCAACAATCCTTGGTCACTACTACCAAATAACCTTTGGCATTCTCAGAGCATTATTATTATGCACTGGGTTTCGTACTATTAACAGCTAATTGATACATTCTTGTGTCCCCAACTACACTATGTGTTCCATCATATCGGTACACAGGACCTCTTGCCTGATTATTCCCGTGTACAGACAGAGCCATCTCTGTGAATTAAATTGAGCCACCGCTGGACATCTCAGCTGTTCCGAGGTCTTCACCCTGTGGGTCCACTTCTCGCTGCTCTGAAATTCCAGCATGAGGAAGACTCCATTGTTTCAGTCATAAATAATGTTAATTGTCATAAACGACGTTTAAATCTTTGCAAAGCCCCTTTTAAATTGCAGGCTTATTATCCAAAAGAAAAACACAACGTGCCCTCTGACCAGTAAATTTGCACCTTAGCATGAATTAAGCAGACAACAGAAAAACGTCTGAGGAAATATGATTTTGCACAGGAGACTTTGGTGAGGGGTCCCGGAGGTGACAGTTCAGTCTGTAAAAGTGAACTTCCGGTGAGTGGTTCTGACCCTAGGGCAGTGAGAGAAAGACTCTCTGGAAGAGGCCAGCGGAAGGGAAGGGAGAAGATTTGAGGCAAATTTCACTTGTGTGAGACTTTTCCAGGCGCCTTTGTCTTGTTCAAGGCAGCGCTGCACTCAGCACTGTGCATAATTAGCACGACAATCAGTGGGGAACCCAGTGGATTCTAGGATGTCTGAAGTAAGCTTTAAATAGTTTTCTTCTTCTCTCCTTCTCTTCTATCATATCAGCACAATATATAAAACAATAATAGTAGTTAACACTTACAGACTTCACCATGGCCTCTGAGCCTGCGTATATGCAATTCAGGAACGCAAAGGTAAATTGAGATTAGTAAACATATATTTTTCCAAATGTGTTTCTCTCCAACGACTCGAAAACTCTTGGTGTCTTTTATCTTTCACTACTTCCTTGTTCTGCAGAATTTTACTTTCATAGCTGAGGTATTTCTAGGTTCCAGCTTTTTACACAATTCACTGGAAAGCATTTATTTCTCTTAGGCTGCGATGCCCTCCGAAGACACCAAGTAAGGGATGGACCCGAATTTTAAACCCAAGAGTGGTGCAACCAGGAATAGCTGTCCCTTTTTTTAATTGATCGGGAGCATGGAGTGGTGCGGTACATGTGAAAACCTGACCAAGCACATGTGGTAACGTGTCACTCCAGACACCCAACAATCCTGGGCTGCCCAGCACCCCACACCTCCCCTAGGACCCACACAAACCCACATGCTGGCAAATGGCAAAATCGGTGCAACCAGATGGGTGAGTGGCCTGAGAGTAGCTCAGACCATATGATGCAATCAGGGATTTGACTCGGTGGAGATGTTAATTACTTTGTGTTCAGATAAATACTATAATGTGTGGGGAAGGGAGCTGTTATTTAGAGTTAACTCCTGTTTATAGAAGCACTGGCTGTCAGACGGCTGCTCTGGTTGGCAGCTTCAGGGTTTGCATGCTCAGCAAGGCTTCCTGAAAGATAATTAAAGGACTCTCACTTTACCTGAGTATGTAATGTTTATATCATGCAAACAATAATAATAACAGAAATTTTCTTAAACTTTGCACTTTAGATCTGTGTATTTGTGAGCTCACAATGCGCTGTTGAACTTACGTTTTATCAAATAGTAGCCGTTACTCTCAAGTGCCCCTAAAACAAAAACATAAGGAGAGTGTATAAAGAATGCCCCAAATAGCAGTTAAGGATTCAGTCATCAAATATGACTATGTTTTTTTCAGAACACTATGCACTGTATCATAAAGATGTTCTTTCTCCCTTGAGAAAACTATAGTTGAGAGTAAAAATGCAACAGAGGGGCAGATACCAGTGAGGTGGATACTCGTGGGTCATTTCTCTCTTTTTCTGAAGAAAATTCCAACTTTATGTGGGCAGTAGTGTGCTCTGACTCAAGAACTGAGCTGTCTGAGCCAATCATAGCATTCCTTTTATCCTTTCCCAGAGATTTCACTTCTGGCCTCCCTAGCTAGAGACAATACATTCGTCATTTGTTCTTCACCTTAGGACAGTTACTAGAAGACATAATACCTACAAAGTGCAACCCTTGTCTTGTGGCCAATAGAAAGCGTATGGATAAAAAAATATAACTGGTTGAAAATAGTGAAAAGGAAGAGTAGAAAGACATTTTGAGCTCTTGACAAAACTTCAATGCACACAAATATCCCTTCCAGTTAATTTTCCACTAATATATGGTCTCCAATGATGTGATAACCGAAGATTTCTAAGCTGATACAACATATATTCATGAATTAGTTATGGATCATACAATACAGAATTTTAATATCTAAAATGTTGAACAGCAGAAGAAGGATGACAAGGACAGAAATATTTATCCAACACTCATGTGGCCAGCCATTGTGTTTAATGTTGTTAAGTAGATATATATTTAAATATATATATATACACTTTTTTGAGACAGGGTTTCACTTAGTTGTGCAAGCTGGTCTTGAACTTACTATGTAGCCACGGAGGTCCTCAAACTCACAGCAATTCCCCTGCCCCAGCTGTCTGAGGCGCATGCAGCTTACTGTGTGGTGTTGGGGGATGGAATTCAGGACTTTGCACTTGCTACTGAGTTGCTTTAACCAGTAAGCCACAACCCTAGCCCTAAGCACAAGTGTTAAGAGGGACAGAATGCATAAAGTATTGGGGGCAGAGAGAAGTCAAGCTGAGTGGGTGAAACTTGATTATTAAAGTCATGATAGTCAAATGGAAGAGTTTGTGCCTAATCACCAGGCAGTTTGGGAACGACCGAGAGCAGAAGTAACTATCATGAACAAACGTTTACAAAAGAAATACGGGATTAAGTGGAGAGGATAGAGTCTGGTTATTGATCTACTGGTTATAAATATGTTCTAGAAATAACAATATTAACATAATATAATAACAGCTAATGATTATATAGCATTTTATGTGTCAGACATTATTATAAGCATCTTTGAGATTGCTATTACCCTTTTCATTATATTTTATTCACGTTTAAGGTCTGCATCACAAGCTTCAATGTGTGACTGAAGAGCACCAGTGCTCACTAGGAAATCAGGGTTTCACATCCATTTTCATGCCTGATTTAAACACCTAATTACCTCATTGGAATATAATGCTGAAAAGAAATACACCCTGCATCTTAAGTACCTACCTAACAGCTAGTGTCTACACTGGTATGTCTACATTAGACCATCAATGAAGAGACATGTCATACAGGTCAAATTAACAAGTGTATTACATAAATAATTAAAACAGGTTTGGCCAAATGACAACGCAAAAGTAAGTCCTGAATTAGCAGAATATTCTTTGTGATTCTAAATATAATATTTTTTGCTCATTGTTAGTATTCTTAATGGAAGTAAAACACAGTATTATATGTTGTAGATTGGACACAGAGTAGCATATATAGGTTGTACATAAGTTTTTGTGTAGAAACACATGGGGGCCTAGCATTGGACTGTGCTCAGCCTAGCCCTTGGGGGCCTAGAATTGGCCTGGCCTCAGCCTAGCCCTTGGGGGGGCTAGCATTGGACAGCACTCAGCCTAGCCCTATGGAGGGCTAGCCCTGACCGGGCCTCAGCCTAGCCCTTTGGGGGGCTAGCGCTGGCCTCGGCCTAGCCCTTTGAGGGGCTAGCCGGGCCTCAGCCTAGCCCTTTGGGGGGCTAGCCCTGGCCTCGGCCTAGTCCTTTGGGGGCCTAGCCCTGGCCTCAGCCTAGCCTTGGGGGTTAAGCCTTGACCTAGCCCTTTTCTGGCAAATGATTTGATATGACATTTGAGTTTAATATAATACTTTACTATATCATTTAACTTTCTTAATTGTGCTGTATTTTCCTCTTTTATTGGAAACACCACTATTTTCACAGACTTTATACCTTTGTGATTTTTTGCCAAAGATATGAAAAGAAAATATACAAAAAGGCAAGGTTAGGCATGCCAGCTTTGTTTTCCCCGTGTCTTTTTTCCTTACGCACATGTACACACACATATACAGCCACACATGCATACACAATCTTGAGGAACAGTTAGAAAGAAATCTTCCCACCTAAGGGGCAGCGGCATCCTTTCTCACTTGCCACTGCGCAGACCAGAGAAAAATGCTTCATTTCCGCTCTCTTCAGAGCGCCGGGAGTGTTCTGAGGAAGACATTTTCCGTCCTCCCCCTCTTACTTTTCTTTCAGGATGCTCAAAGAAAAGCTGTGCTTATTTTTCAGTTTAAAACCACCCAGTATTTCCTGTGAGTCATCAGCCAGAGGAGTAACACGATTCCATCTTATGGCTGAGTAAACACAGAGATCGGATTTCAGTCTGGGGATGGATTTCAAAGCGCAAATACAAATCATATAGCTAATCCTCTTTTTTCCTCTTCTGAATAATCCTGCCAGCCACCTAACAAAAGGGTGAAAATCACACTTTTTATTTGAGCACATAATTTCCTATTGTCATCACGTTTTTTAGTTAAAATATGACATTTATTTCTTAAATATTTCTTCTCCCAGCATGGAGAATCTTTACAGTTAACATTTCAAAGTGAATTAATCAATAATTAAGAGTATTTCAGGGCAAGATATGAAGATATTTCCCAGAAATAGTTTAATATAAGAAGATTGCATGCAAAATGTAACATATATTAATGCAATAAGTCTGTTTGCCTATGTGTGAGGATGCATGGCTGAGAGGGACCAGAGTGGGAAAAACTGGGTACCAGGGTGAGGAGGAATGGCCAAAACGTTCTTTGCATCTTCAAGCACCCATCCATCAAGATGTGTAACATTATTTCATATTTTTTTACCCCCGAAAAAAGGAAATGCAGGAAACAAGACACTGGAAAATAAAAACACCTATCAGATCGATCGTTGGGCCAATTGGCGAACGTTTATGTGAAGGGAAGAATGAGCTGCATTTGAAAACAGGTAGGACTAGAAAACAGGGTAGAGGTGGATGCACTGAAGTGGGATTCTGACTCCAGATCCTTCCACCTCTGTGATCAGAAGCAGATGGTCTGTCTCTAGTTAAGCCACTGACTTAGATCATGACCAAGAATAAGCCACTCGATCTTTCTCCCTGGATTACACTGTTCTTGCCTCATAAATAATGGATCCGGAGGCCCAAAGAACTTTGCGGTTTCATGAATAAAGTAAAAGGATAAAGTTTCCTCAGATGAGACCTGACACAGAAATAATCTCTTTACTCTTGAGCTCTAAGGAAGACTTTCCAAGAGGGCATCTTCATACCCTAGAAAATAGATATGTTCTCAGTGTATTTTGCATCTTTCATGCATCTCCTTTACTACCTGACACAATTCTGCTCTGGGGAAGATACTTACTGTAACTATTATTATAGCTGGATACAAAATGTCCCTCCAGAGATCGCGAATTGAAGATTTTTGTCCCAAAAGCAGCTAGAAACGGGGAACTTGAATTCTCTCCATGGGCATTTGCTAATGTAGAAGTCTCACATGAACCAACATGGTGAAGAAATCAAATTGCCTGATAATTTGATCTATTATATTCTTATTTCCAACAGTGGATGTTGTTTGGATGTGAAGGTCTGTAGAAAGAATGCTGTCCTTTAGTGTGTAAGGAGCATGGAGGAGGGCTTGCACCACAACAGGTTGGGGCTCCAGCAGCAGTGCTGGTGACATGGGCTTTCTCTTGCTACCAGAGTCCCTCCCATCTTATAAAGCAAGTTTGACAAATTGTTGTTACCCTCACCAAAGCATTCCTAATTCAATCAGTGAGGTGGTGCCTGAAGGAAGCTAGTCTCTCTCCTTCTTAGAGTGCATGGTCCACCCTGGCCTTCAGGATACACTAGTACGTTTAGGCTCCGTGACATACTGTGGTTACTGGCTCTGCAGCCTACCATGAACTGCTTGTCCTCCTTATGTCTTTCACTTTCTTCTGGTCATGACCTTCTCCTTTCAAACTGTTTAAATCTGATCCTTGTCTCAGAGTCTGTTTTTGTGGGAGGACACTAGGTTATCAGATATTTGGCTTATTGTGCATTACTTCTGTTTAAAAGAAAACATTTTGCACATGGTGTGTACCAGATACTCCTAAATGCTTCACGGATATAAATTTCAAAAATGCTTTCAACAATTTCTGAGTTAGGTGTCTTAGGTAATTTTTCATTGCCAGGACAAAATGGCCAACATCCACAGCTTAAAGCAGGAAAGATTTATTTTAGCTCACACTTTCAGAAGTTCTCTTTCCATTCATTGGTAGCTGGCACATGATAGAGGCCCAGGGGAGGAAAAGTTATTCCCCGCGTGGCAGACAGGAAGCCAAGTGAGCAAGGAAGGGCAGAACTAACATGTTTTCCAGATCATGTCTGAGTGATCTACCCCTCCCAGGTCAAGCCCCAGTGATCTGCCCCTTCTGGATCAAGCCCCGGTCTTCCACCCTTTCCAACCAGGTCCTACCTGCTAAGCACACATGGTTCCATAGGTATTCCACAATGTCCCCAATACATGAGGCATCTGGGAGACATCCTAGATCCAAACCATAATATTGAGGTAGCAAATAAAATTTGTCTATTTGAATTTTCTTCAACAATAGAAATTAAACATTTTAATATTTTCTTTCATTCTTAATAAGTTAAATTCTTTAAATGACTAATAACTATAGATTAAGATCTCAAAATTAGTAAATAAAATTATATATAATATGGTATAATTTAGGAAACAAAAACATGTCAATATTTTACATTGACTTTAATACACAGTTTGTTTAGGACTATCATTTCTTTTATTGAAACTGAAGCAATGTGTAATTGGTGCACTTCCTTACAGCTTTACTAATTTTTATAACAAATATTTTATACTGTTATCTTTCTATGTACTAATACAATAACGAAAAATACATTAAAATACACTGTAGTATGCTCAAACAAAATCTCCTCATTAAGACATGGAATCTGAAATCAGATTGTCTAGATTCACATCCTGGTTCTGGTATATTTTTTTTTCCAGTGCTGCGGACCGGAACTCACAGCTTTGCACATTAGGGACACGCCCTCTACCTTTGAGCTGCTTCCCCAGCCCATGATGCTTTCAAACCAGATAACACTGGTCCTTTTACTTATTTTCTCTGTGCTTTATTTTGTTTCCTCATCTGTGGAATTGATAATACGTGCAATAATTGTTCCCAACTCATAGAAACAACGAATCAATTAAAGAGAAACCAAATAGCAGTTCGAGGTACTTGGCACTTACCAAGAACTCAGAAGGTAACTATTACTTTCTTTGTTACTACGTCCCAGCTTAGATTACATAAAGTCCATTTCTAGTTTTTTTCTGGAGCGTGTTTCCTGTGGGGAGCTGAGTTGTCCCCCTGAGAATATATGAGCACTCATGTCTCAGCATGCTTCTGCTAGGGAAGAACCATTTCTGTGGGAGCTTCTCAATCCTTTTTTTGAGTATCTCAAACCTTATATTTACTTCCCTCACCATTGATCACAGATTTAACTAAAAATAAAACACAATTACATTATTGAAGCACAGAAAGAAGCATTCCTGAAATTACACTTTTTCCTGGTTCTCAGCAATTGTAGTTTACCAATGATGAGTGCGGAGAATCGTTAGTCATCCTCTCCTCCCCCGGCCACCAAGAATCTAGTTGTCTTGTAGCTTGGTAGTGACATGGCAACCAGGTAATCACCCTCAGTCCTCCTCCTGCTCCTGTCCCCTCCTCCTCTCCCCTCACCACTTTACCATTGTTTGAGACTGTATTAATCATGAATCATTGTTTGAGACTGTATGACTCACTATATAATGTTGCCTTTCAAACTTGTGTTCACATTGTGAGTCATCAATTGACTTAATTTGACTGTTGCTTTTCAAATTTTATAATTTTTTGGACATAGATAGTAATGTTTGACAGATTTCCCCTTCTTAATGAAGAACCAAACAATCAGAGTACTGTGTGCATGACACTATCTTCCAAAATCTTAGTGGTTTTCCCCTCATTTCCCCATGTTTCAAGATTTCCTGAAAGTTTAACAGATACTAAGCTTGCATAGTCAAATTAGGCAAACAAAATTGAACACGATCTACCAGAAACAGATTAAAGAATTTTTCTCAACATTCTAAAAAAAAAGTCCCTTAATTATTTAAACTGTCCATGTGATGACTGGCCATTCATCATGTAACCAGCACTGGTTAAGAATTTTCAAAAGGACAAGGAGTAGAAAGAGGAGGAGACACAAAGTTAGAGGCTTTTGAGAAAATACCTAATTCAAGATCAGTAAGCAATGAAGTCCCACAGGGGTGTGGTACAAAGGGGCTGATTACCCGAAGCAGAAGCATGAGGTAGGTTGTGCACGTTTGGTTTTAAGGTTGCAATATGACTGCGAAGGGCCCTCGCGAGAGAACGATCTTAGAGCATGCTCAGGGTTGGGACTGGAGACTGGCCTGTGTAGAGGCCGAGCTCGCAGCTAGCATCACCACAGCTGCGCTCTCTGGAGTTCTCGGGGCCATGAACATGCAGGCAAAGCGATGCGTGGAGGTCGTGGCTGTGTGGTCGGTCACTAACCTGAAGGTCAAGTTGTTGGATGAGAACAGAGGCAACCTTGCCAAACGCTACCACATTTCGGAAAGCAACTTGAGTACCCTAACAGAGGTAAGAGTCAAAGTGGAAGGAGTTCAAGTAGTGAGAAAACATGAAGAAAGAGGGGGCCGCAGTCTGAGGAAGGGACAAGATAAGAAGAAAAGGCGAATTTTAGGCGAGGATTCTGAAGCTTCAAGGTCGCTCACTTACAAGGTCCCCTTGCCCGGCCCTTGAAGGGGCCCTAGCAAGGCATTCGCGGGTCATATGTCTTCTGAGCTTTGCAGTAGTTGAATATTTTAACTGTAATTTAAACTTTCACTGTAACTTCTCCCTCCTTAGTATAAAATACAATTGAAGAAAATATGAAGTGAAGATACATGTAGTTTGGGTTTACAGGGAATTTGGGGGTTGAAAGGCACATCTAGGTAATATTACTGGCTGATAAGATACAGAAAGAGCTTCAGTAAATACCCACTCTATTCAACATCGTGACTTTCAACATCATGACATGGGGACATCAACCCAAAATTGGTCAAGTACTACCAATTTAAAGGGTATTAAAATGTGCCACTTAGGTAAAAACTGAAATTCATCTAAATCTTGTGATTTATAATTTAAAAACTAGATTTATAATTTTCTAAAGTCAGCAACAATACTAAAATTTAATGTGCCATTCTAATTATGATGATGAAAAAATTCTTTTCTTAGACTAGATAGATATATCAAAATCAATCCACGCTAAGAAAAATTTGAATTGCTTTCCTTTTGTTTCTACAGAAACATGCTGCTACATTATTGTGACTCAAAGGTATTATTTTTATCTGAATTTTTAAACTAGCTCTTAAAAAACACTTAACTTGTTCTGACTTCATTTATGTACACGGCATTCATCTTCCTCAATTTTCTGTTGTTGTAGCTACATGCCATAAACTGGGTAATATATAAAGAATTAGCTGTCTATAGGTTGGGAAGTCCAAGAACATGGAACAGCCCTTTGTAAGGCCTTCCTGCCTTATGGGAAGTAACAGAGGGCATCCTATAGCAAGACAAAGCCATTTCCTTGACAGCCCACAATTCATCCCTTTCACCGTGGCCTACTCCTCACAGCCGAACAACTTCCTTAATGTGACACTTCTCCACCTGCTACTTTGGGGACCAAGTTGCTAATACATGAAGTTTTGTGAACACATTGAAGTCACAATGATTTCAAAACTAATTTTGGCATCTTAAGTTTTACACCAGCCAAAGCCAGAATATACTCTTGATGTGCCTGTATTTTATCATTTTGATTTTGAGAATGCAAAGACAGAAGCTTGAAGGAAAATGGCAGCTACTGCACACCTACACCATAAGTATGACAATTACATCCTGATTTCATCATGACAACCATTCTAATGAAGCAGTATTATATTCGCATACATGATTGAACAAAGGGTCAGGTTCTAAGGTCCTTACACTGGTGAGTGGTAGACCTGGGTCTGCTGAAAGCAGATCTGTCAGAATTCAGAGCTCTTCCCTTTCCCGTCACACCACACAGCCCTCTGGAAATGTGCTGATGACAGAACAAGGTGGGAGTTTCTATCAATTACTTAAATAGTGCTGTGAGATAATGATTGTCTGTAGAAAACCATCAATTCTTGTCTTTTACTAATTGACCATTCCCAAGTCAATATACAGGTTTCCTGCTGCATCTCAAAAAACAACACTGTATGCCTGAAATTTTGGAACATTCAGTATTTCTGGCCACATACTATATTGTAGTTCATTTTTACTACATAATAAAATAAAGCATTGCACTTATGAAAGTGAGTATATGAGCTACTATTGTACCTCTGGGAAGTGGTCTATATAGATGTGTTCACGAAGTTATAAGGTCTACATCAAAATTGGAAAACTAGTTAAGTATCTTTCCTTATGGCAAATGTTTTGTCCATAGACACGATGAACCGTGCCAATTTGGACTCTCTGGCTTGTTTCCACTTTTACTCTCCAGGCATCTGTCGATTCTCTGTGGCAAGATGTCCATTGGCCGACTCCAACATCCTTATGTAACAGGGAGAAAACAGCCCAAGAAAATGCATGCTTTTCTAGAATGAGACCTTCTGTTGTGTATAAATATAGTCCCTCTAGGTTTTCGATTATATGAAGGTATAATGTTATTTTAGCATTTCTTGCATTTGAAAATGGAATATTTTATGGCAGTGACTATGATCACCCCTTCGGCACTATTTCATATTTATAGCAAAGACAATTAAAATATGTAATTGTATTTCATTGCTTTCATCAGGTCCAATGTCAATCATGATGCCATAGTGTGACATTTGCAACCAGGGTTTTGTTTGTTGCATCAAAACACACCTAGGTCACAAGAACAAGAACTACAAATGAGAACTTTATAGGAGGTCATTGTTATTGAATTGAGACTAATTCTTTCTTGACATGGACTACATGGGAATTTTGGGGTAACTAAATTCTCTTACAGTATCTTATATTTTCTATCTTAACCAATATAGTATCTATTTTTAGAATGTATTGGCCAAGTTCAGTTATTTTTGAAAGACTTATTGGGACCTTGAAGAAGTGATGAGCTCATGTGGGTAAATGAAGGCTCTGCCCTCATAAATGGATTAATGGCACTACCAAGGGAGATGGTTTCAGGAGAATGGATTGTATGCAATGCCTTCTACCGTGTTATACCAAGATAAGAAGACTCTCGTCAGACATGTTCCCTCCATCTTGACCTTCACAGCCTCTAGAACAAACCTGTGTCGTTTATCATTTCCACAGCCTGTACTCTCTTCTTAGAGCAGCAGATAATGAACAAAGACACATAGTTTGACTTCAAGACATTTTACTAACATCAGGGACAAGTACTTTACCAATCACAGATGAGTAATACTTGAACAATATGGCGCCTTTAAAATTTTTGTTTTCTATGTATATAAGAAACCAACAAAAATCGTATCACATTATAATAACATACTTTGACATAAATCCATATGTAATTTAGTATTGTTGTTTTCTTCTTTTCTAAACAGACTTTGTTCATGAATTAAATTTTATATCTTGGTTACATGTTGTTGGCAGGATTGACAAAATCAGCTGTTTTGTATCCAGCAGTCAACCACAGAAATCCTTTTGTGAACTTGAAGACATTAATGCAATTTTGAAGAGACAATTTTGGGACTGAAATAATCATTAGATCATGACTTTAGCATTTGTATACTGCTCAGTGCCTACTCGATACTAATAACTATTATTTAAACAAATGGCTGAAGGGTGAAGTTATTATTCAACTACATCTGCTAGATAATTATGACGACGTAAAAGCAAAACAGAGCCAACATAAACATATGCATGTCAAGGAAATTAATTTGTAGCATAAATTATGTATCACATGTTATTTGATTTTTCATAATTCAATAGAGATTTTAACAACTGTATCCCAGAGTGGGTGCAAGTAAGGCCAGAAGAAGCATTTAGACAAGAATGTGAGCACCTTCAGGAAGACTAGGGAACAGAATATGACCAGCTAATGTCACACATCGATGGAGCTGTGACCAAAGATGTAGTCATGCCTTGAAGAAGCTTTCATATGATTGATGCCATGCTTTAATTTTGCTTCATTTAGCAAAAATTAGGAATTTTTAGAATCCACATATTTTCAGTATGACTTAATGGAAGAAACCTTAAGCGTATTAAACAGTCACTTATTTATATATATACATATTTATTATTAATGAAAAAATCGTGAAAATAGTTCTTATGTCCAACTAAGGTAACAGTAAAGACTCTGAGAGAATGTTTATATTTATGATAATATTTGCCTTTCAAACACAAGATGAAACTCTTATGTATTAAGCACTGCTTTCTGTTATGATTACCATAAACCTTCCTTAATTACTGAGTTCTACTGACCCAAGACAATGCAAAGAAAAAGAAATATTCAAAGAATATTCTTCTCTTATCCTTTGCCTGAATTATGCTAACAACCATCTCATGTAAACGGTGCCAAAATGACCTTCTCCAAGGTGCATGACTTTAATATCAAAGTCAAAGCATCATAGCTTTTTCATTGATGAGAAAAGGAAGTCCAGGCAGTTTGTTGGGTCCCCCAGTCTCCTAGCTAGCTGGTAACACAACACAAGTTGGAATCGTGGTCTCTTAATTCCCAGTTGTCTCTAATTTACAACACTGCACACCTTCATATCTACAGTGCTAATTGGATAATTTTTTCTTAAACACACAAGTGGTTCACTGAAGGAGAATGAACTAGAACTTTCCGATGTTGAATGTCTCTGGCCCTGAATGTTACTGGCAACAGTGGCTTTCCCCCACAATTTTGTGCTGTTACATCATCCTGTAAGTTCTATTGTAGTCTTTCAATTAAATGTAAGGCACAGTTGTGTATAGTTGTTTTCGATAGTTACAATATATGTAGCAGCCCAGGAAAAAATAATGATATACCAAATACAGTTTCCAATGCATAAGTCATGTTTTGTAAATATTTACTGATGACGATATTTAACACCTGTCTGAAACTTTTTCAAAGTAAGTACATATCATGATTATGCCACATAATCTACTTCTCTTTTTCAGCCACAGTGTAGAGCAGAAATTTCTCCTCACATCAGGAGGCAAATTGCTTAATAGAGAGATTGTAAGGAGTTGGATATCTCTACCTGCTCTCTAGTCCTACACTTCTTTCAATGTCTTCCAGCTTTGTAAAATCATGACTATTACACCAGTGTTTTTTGTTAATGGTTGCCTCTCCAGTCGTGGTCCCCCCTCCCAAAAACGGTGGGGAAGATTTGGAAACAAAACTCTTTGTAATTCAAGTAGACCCCACTAGAGTGCACCACGTGAATCAAAAAGACAATGTAACAAGCTTTCAAAGTGAAGCCATTAAGTATAACCCTGGTCATCAAGGACCAATTTTTGAACAGTAAGCAAATATATGCATTGAAAAATACTGTTTATTAAGAACAAAACCACAGAATTTGTGTTTACCGATTTTATAACTATTCTTCATCATGTTAAATATTTTGGGAAAAAATCTTTTTAAGATGACTGTGATATCATGGTTAAGCATCGATTACTTGGTTATTTGTGGCATGCTATAGAATGTCATAGTAAGGCCTTGAGGAGTGTCATCTTCATGTTCCAATAGAATTGTGAGGAGAGGAAATGATGTGCTTTAGGACAAAGAGAAAATAAAATCAATATCAGAAAATATGGACATTGAAACAAATCATGGAAAGCTAATTGCAGCTGAAGAAATGTAACCATAAAGGTTGGTTTGTGGTGACAGATAGTCCTAAACAAGGAAGTAATGTTATCTGAGCTCTGTGGGAAAAGAATAGGGAAATGATAAGGCCCTCTGGGTGGCCACTACAAGGATCACGAGGCTGGCTGGTACCAAGGAGGTTATGGAGGGAACAATGACCCTGCAGCAAGAAGTCATCCTACGGACTCCAGGGAAGTTGGTGGGGTTCTAGATGTTCAACAACAACAAAAACAACCAAAAAATAATAATAATTAAGCTTCTTAGAGCAAAGGTAGAGCTTTTAGAGCCATGAGTCAAATACAGTATAAGAAATCATTTAGTCCACCCCAGACCACAGCAATCAACACATTATGGATGAGTTAATTGTGTAATAATTCAATCTTGTACCAAATATAGAACACTAACTTTTAGGTTGGAATTTTATATGGCACACGAATGCTTTTATGAATATCTAAATGGTTCTTGGTACAAAACAGGTCCCACACAGCCCCGCTCTGTTTGAAAAAGAAGTAAAAGAGTGGCTCCTACAGACCTAACAAGAGAAGCCCTCAACACCAACTGTCTCTCCACCAAGTCTCTGAAATCCTTTTCAAGAGGAAAGTCATGCTCTTGAAAACCACTCTTTAGGAGGAAGGATGGCATGAGAAAGACTCGGGAGAGTACAAAGAGAAATCAGGAGATCTGTCTCCTTGGTCACAAATTTCCAAGAAGCATTAGAAAGAACACCTAATGGTTCTACTTTTTTTTAAATTTTTGTCCAGTGGATTTAACAGCTGAAGAGACCACATGTGGAATTGAGGAACATCAAAATCATAAGTAATTTAAGAAGAAATTGTTGGATGCAGCACCTATACACTCTTCAACAACTCCCAAATAATTATTTTAAAAATTACCATTCAGTGACTGAATCAAGAGAATGCAAATGATAAGAAGTAATGACAAATGATTAAATTCTTCTGCTTATTTTTAAACACAATACATTTTAAAAGGGACCTCGAATCAGCCACATACACTGTGGGAGATGAATAGCTTGGCTTGAATCCACACGGCAGGACAGTGATGCACCACAACTGAGAATGTGGTAAATGGGCTGGAAGATTACGGAGCTATTGAAACCAAGATTATGCTGTGTGAGAGGAGCGTGCATCATCTGGCAGTCAGAGGATATCTCCCTAGATGTTAATTAAAGCAGGAATCAACACGTTCCAGCAAAAGTTCAGGGAGCAGTGATAGACTTGGCTGAGAAGCTTTAGAGACCTACCTAGTTTTGTTGTCTACTGAGAAGAGCAATATTCCACATTGGAATGTGGAAGGTTTCAAGGTCAGGATACGTGTCTCCAGGTAAATGCAAAAACAAACAAACAACAGCTCACAGGCTTTTTGCATGGAAACATCTGCTAAGAACCCTCAGTGGTGCAGCTTTGACGATACAGGGCGGACCACAAGCAGGGTGTTTCACTTCCCTAGAAAGCTTATGAAATTTAGAATCACAGACTGGTTATGGGAATCATGCTGGAATTATGTGGTTTGGACCACGGTATTTTTACAAAATGATTGCCTTTTACGTGCTCTATGTTTTACCCATAAAAATGAGATTCCAGTAGCAATAAAAAAATCATTTAGATTGACTAGAAATAGGTGGCACAAGAGCTCTGAGCCAAGTTGGGAATTGGAATGATACATTTCTATTTAAAAATCAGAATTTTTTTTCAAAACACGTTGTCTTTCAAGTCAACACTTCTTTAGTCTTATTCAGTTTTCTTTTGATTCTGTTGTTTGACTTAATAATTTGTTTAATTTCTTTTTCCCCATTTTTATTACTCTCTCTCTCTCTCTCTCTCTCTTTGTGTGTGTGTGTGTGTGTGTGTGTGTGTGTAAACAGTTACATTAAGCTTGAGTATTTTGTGCATTTCAGCTTTATAATCCTTCTCACTCCCCGTTTTGGCCTTCCCACTCCGTCTTGCATCCCCCTTGATTCGCACTATCACACCCATTTGGTTCCTGTTTTCTGAGTCTAGGCAATTCAGAGAGTAGTCTGATCGTTCTACAAAAGAAAAATGAACTACCTGAAAGTGATTCTGTGAAAGATATTTATAACATACTGCTAAATCAAAAAGGGCAGGCTGCCTATAGCATTTATACTATGAGCTTATATGTAAAAGCATATAGGTACATCTCTATATTAATTAATATGCATATAGACATGCATAATACATCTACAGACAGTTTAAAGTATAGAATACACACAACTATTTTATATTAACAATACTTATAAACACGTGCTACATTTGTGAATCATCTTTTTCCCATATATGTGTGTGTATGTATATATATATGTGTGTATATATATATATGTATATATATATATATGTATATATATATATATATATATATATATATATGTGCACATACACACACACAATACACAATGGTTACATTGAGCTTGAGAATTTTGTGCACATATATATTGTGTCAACTTAACGTTCCCTTCCCCTCACCTTTTTTCACTCTTCCATTCCCTCCTTCATCCCCTCTCCCCCACTCCCAATGTCTCGCCCATCTGACTGCATTATGTATTTGTATTCTGGGTTTCTCATATTAGGAAAACCATGTGATATTTAATCTTCCAAGTTTGATTCACTTCACTAAGCATAATGGTCTCAAGTTGTGTCCATTTACCTACAAATGACTCAAATTATTTGAGCTGGGTTGCGGATGGAGCCAGAGCCAGAGGTCCTCATAGCATGACAGAACAAAGCCAAGACTGGGAGGAAGGGCAGAACCAGTAGATACCTCTCTAGATCAAGCCGCAGACATCCATCCCTTTCAGCCAGGCCCCACCTCCCAACAGTACCCAGTTTCTATAAGTATATGAGGCTTTTGGGGAGCATTCCAGATCCAAACCATAACAAGCAGTCTATTTTTCTTCAGTTCTTTATATATTCTAGTTATTAACCTCTCTCTCTCTGACTAAGGTGTGGATGGCAAAAGGTTTTTCTCATTCTGTAAGTTCCTTCTTACTTCACGTTTTAATTTGATATAACCCCATTTGTTGATTCTGAGGGTTATTCTTTTGCATCAGGTTTCCAATTGAGAAAGTTTTTGCCTAGATCTTCAGGGGTTTTATTGATTTTGCCCTCCAGGAGATTCAGTGTTTCTGTTTTAATATCTAGGCCTTTGATTTGATTTGATTTTAGTGCCTGGCGTCACCACCATGTGTGTGTCTAGACTCATTCTTTTGCATGTGGATAAATAGTTCTTCCAGCACCATTTACTGAAGGGGACACAATCTCTAGCATCCTCGGCTACCTGATCTTTGACAAAGAGGTCAAAAACATACATGAATGATTCTTGTTTCTTATCTTATTTTCATTTTCCATTTTTCTATAATCCTCTTGTGGCAATTTCGATAGAAAAATAATTTCAAAAGTGCATTTAAAATGTGTCTTCTTTTCATGTAAATGACTCTGGCATCGTTTGGGATGTCAAAACTGATGACTCAAGGGATTAGCCTGCTATATTTTGGGAATTTTTCCAAGTGAGTCATGGCAGTTTACTCAGAGCAAAGCAAGGCAGAAAGTGAAGGGTGGGCACTTAGCTGTTGGCGCTCAACACCTGGGGCTTTCTCCTGACACTGCTCAGATCCTCAAAGCACACAAAGCCTCTCTAAAGGGGTCTTTCTAGCCAAATTTTTCTTCTGCCTAATTTATTTTGTGCAGACTCTGCTGTGCACACAAGCCTTACTGCACTGTTTCCTAATCTGCCTGAGCTCCATTTTGCTGAGGTCCTTCCCTTCTTCATCTCTTCAGCCTTCACACCCTTATTTTCTCTCTCAAGACACGACCTGTGTCTTTCTGTACGGCTTGGTCATGGTCATGTTCCAACTGGACCTTACACTTGGTATCCCTTCCTTCTGAAGATTTCTCCCTTCCATATTTATTAATATATAGATAAGATAGAAATACAAATATGCAACATACAATGGTTACATTGAGCTTGAGAATTTTGTGCATGTGTGAGCACACACACACACACACACACACACACGCACACACACATATATGTCACGGCAACTTTACAATCCCTTCCCCCAAACTCCTTATTGGCCCTCCCACACCCTCTCTCATCACCTCTGCCCCCCATCACACCCATTTGGTTCTATAAAATGCCTGTATTCTGGGTTTCTCCTAATAAAGAAACCATCTGATACTTAATCTTCTGTATCTGGCTATGCAGTATTATCTCAAGTTGCATTCATTTACTAAAAAAGCCTAAAATTTATCTGTCTTTCTTCAAAAGGCTGAACATAAATATTCCATTCAATCCACTGATGCCTCTTTTAGGTATCTTTCCAAAAGAGTTAAAAGCAACATATAATAGAGATACTTGCACATGTTTTTAACACAACTAACAATAGCTAAAGTGTGGAAGAAACATCCGTCAACAGAGCAAAGGATATAAAAGCTGTGGCACAGGTACTGTGTACCTACAGAACTGTGGAGTGCTTCTGAAGATTTCTTGAGGGGTTTTTCATGTAGGGAAAGACTAGAAGCTGTGACTCCTGACATGGCTGACCTACTTGAACAATTCTATGCAGAACTCAAGCTTTTTGTAAAGAAGTCCCGGTTGTGACAAAATCTCCCAGCAAAATGATGAAAGCGTAGGAACAATTCATTTTTTTCACTTTTGATTTTGAGACAGGATCTCACTAAGTTGCTAACTTGCCAAGGCTGGGCTTGAACTTGCACTCATCTTAACAGCTAGCTCAGAAGATTCCTGTTATGGTTTGATCTAATGATTTAAACTTTATGCAATATACATATGGATCAAACCATTGGATATCATCCAATCAATATGTGTAGTTATATATGTTGATGTACCTTTTAAAGATAAATGTAAAGTATAAAGTGATTATTGCATGGGTTTTGTTTAAATAATGAGTATAATGCACTTTGCGTGATGCTTGGCATATATTGAACATTCGAAACATGTTAGGACTCACTAGCATGATGCTTCTGCTAAGGTATAGGACATGGTAAGAGGAAACCATGAAGTGTAGCAGGTGATATTGCTTGGTTTTCCCACTCCCACCCACCCCTACTCATTGTTTCTGGGCATGTTCCATGATTGGTGTGAGGATGGAAGTGTAATCCATTAAGGCCAACGAAGTAAAGAAAAGGTTTGTTCTTGAAAGAACAGATTTGATTTTTGCCATTCTCTCTGTCCATTCCTGCTCAAAGGTTAAGCAGCCTTGAGGCAAAATTCATGAAGACAGACCACACGATCATGGCATGTAGGAGAAAGAGCTTGGGTCCTTGGTAACAACGTTGAGCTGCAAGATGCCCTGCCTTGCTGACCTCTGGACTTCTTCATATGTGAGGAGAATAAACTCGGGATGCTTAGGCTACTATAGAAGTGGGGTTTTATTAGTTGTACTAAAATCCTATATAATGTGGGATGTTACAGATTTAGCCCAGGGCTTCATGCATACTATGCAAGTGCTTTGCCACTGAGCTATATCCCCACGCCTGAAACTATTTTTGTTTGAGAAAATGTGTCAAAGAATTGGAGGGGGTGGAGTCAGGAAGGAGGAATGTAGGGATGAGAGGAGGCAGAGAGCGAGACAGAGACAGAGACAGGAAATGATGTTGAATTCATGAAAATTAATGGTTTGTTTCATTTTATAGGAAAAAACCACCTTCTAATCACCAGTGGTATATATTTTCTTTACTTTCTCACCAATTATTAATTCATAGTCAGGAAGTCACTAAGATGACAGAAATTCCTGCATAAAATGTTCTATAATTCAAGGAATTTCCTGTGGAAATAAAACAAATCTATGTTATTCTTAACCCTGAACACATTTAAGAACGAGAAAAATACCTACTACTAGACAGGAAATTTAATCTGAAGAAAGGCTACATCAGAACAGAATGAACAATATAACTGTCAGGAATAAAACTTTTTTATAAATATAAAATGTCATCCACACCTCTCATAGTGGAGCTATAAAATTCTGCTATGAGTTAATTTTTAATGAGGTTCTTTTAATAAAGAATTGTTTGGATAAAGGAAATAGAAGTTGTAACAGTTGACGCAGTCTTGCCAAGAGTAGCTAACTTGGACCACATTATCATGTTAGAAATGACACTAAAAATGAAGAGTAATATTCAGCATAATTAATTAAGGAAAATGTGCTGCTCTATTCATTCCCGAACATCCATTACTTAAGTTATAGGGGGAAAAATAGCAGCTAGCCAGGCAAGACTTTCTCTGAGACACTCATTGTCTGCTTACTGTAAGGCTTAGGAAAGAAAAACGTTCTTTCCTAGTGAGTGTTTAACCTTTGGTGATGATGAAAGAAATACAGGTTCCCCTGAGGCAGCGATTTGCAAACAACAGAAAGTTATTCTCACCACCCCTCAGATCCCCCTTTGCTTTGCCAGACCCTGCTGGACTCATCCCTCTGACCTTGGCCTGGCTCCAGTATCTTCACAGTCAGATTTCTGTCCAGTGTCTGGCTTCTGCCCTCCCAGTACCTTTTATTACACTCCTTTTCATTGGTAGCCTATCCATTGCCCTTATCCTGAGCCTCTGATTCTGTCTCTGATAGATTTCTGTTTCTCAGGCTTTGTAAGCTCCTCAGACCCCTCTGCCTACCTCGCTGTCTGTCCTTCCTTTGTCCATACTCTGGCTGGTAGTAGCTCAGTGGCAGGCTTCCTGAGGACCCACCTTCAGTTATTTGACAACTTACGCTAGCCTTTGCCACACATTGACCTCAAGGTCATTGACTTGCATTCCCAAGATCCACCCTTTAACAGCTGACTGTTCTGGATCCTGGCATCATGGTTCCTCTTCTGGAGCCTCAATTCCTTGGCATGAGCCTGGAAGCCACTCAGGCACAGTGATTAAATCACTAAGAAGCTCGGATACAGCCCATGTGTACCTTGGTTGTTGAAGGAATTTGGAGACTCAGTGGTTTTCAATAATTGCCTCACTGAGACTTTTGTGCCCTCCTAACAGCACTGATTCCATGAGTCTCAACTTAAGTAACTTTTTTCTTGATAGAGAACTAAAGTGACACTTGAGTTCTGTTTTGCTTTCCTACCATCTGTTAACGTTATACCATCTGCCCTAGGCATTGGCCATATCTCTTTTTGTTGTTCTTGCTCTGAACTTAGCTTAAGAAAATAAGACCTCAAAACAGTTTTTAAAAAAATATATCTAAATATATCTGTAAGATCTAGTACAACCTATACTTGAATCTCTCTGATATCATTCTTCTAGGCATACGTTATTCTCACATACCAATTCTTGAAATTTTAGATTCCCTTTTATCTATTTTATTTTTTCCAGGTAAACGTCTGGTCATTAAATGCCCAGAGAAAAATGCAAGAAACACAGAAGACCATTTCTTTTCTAATATTTATTGTATGCATCTGAAGAGTCCCACAGTTCATCTTTTGGACATCATATTGGTTCATATTTTAGAGAATATTAATACTTTTCCCAAAGGCTTATATTATTTCCATTTGACCAAGAATTCCTTGTTGTAGATGAACAATAAATATATTGTAGATATGACTCTTGTTACATTCTCAGTCTCTTAAGATATAATGGTTTTCACTATTAGAATAAGGCTTTCTATTGATGGCTAGAGTCTTAAAATCTATTACTATCCTCTTTGTGTGTGGCATGTGTTTGTGTATATGAGAGAAAGATAGATGGGGAAAAGAGAGGGGAGAATGGAAAAGCTCTTCCCCGTTCAAAAGACAGATGAGAGAGGGAGAGAGAAAAAAGGAATATATAGAGAGAAGAATGGGAGGAAAGAGAGAGATTTCCATTCATCTAGACTTAGTCCAGTACACTTAACAATACTGCTTCTTATTTCTTCCATTTTCTATCTTTTTCTCTTTTCAACAAAAATTTCCCCCTCCCCAATTTTTAGCCCTTAGCTTCATAAATGTGAACATCTTTTTATCTAGCCCTTATGTTTTGCTTAACCACTGTCTCATTTCTGGGACATAATACCCAACATCCATAACTTAAGGGAGGAAAGGTTTCTTTTGGCTCACCGTTCAGAGGTCTTGGTCTTTCAGCTGGCAATGGCAGCATAGCAGAAAGGTCAGAGGACAGCTGCTCACAGCATGCAAGAGGAAGGAGAGGCGATGGGGAGAAGCCAGGGCCAGGATAGTTCCCTGCAGGCCACACCCTCAGTGTGACCTGCCCCCAGCCAGGCCCCACCTCTTAGCAGGTGAAGTCAATGTGTTCGTTCATTTTACCCTCACAACCCAGCTCCTTCGAAATAAGTCAGGCTTTGGGAAGGTACTCCAGATCCAAACCATAGCATGTCACATATCAGATCTCTCACTCTCCTTTTTTGGAGACAGGGTTTAGCTATGTAGCTCAGGCTGGACTTGAACTTTCTATGTAGCCCAGGCTCAAACCGTCAATCCTTCCACCTCAGCCTCCCAAGTGCTGAGGTTACAGGTGTGCCCCCACGCCCAGCTGCAGTGCATCTTCCTCATGTGAATCGGGCATGCATTCCATTGCTCAGTTTTAGTCCCAGGTACCACCTGCTACTTCAGGTGATAACTCTAAGGCATTTTCAACTTCTAGTGTAAGCATTGCAAGGTCTCCTACAATGAGTGATGATTACAAAGTCACCTTAACATTTAGTGCAAATACTTCAGATTCTTTTTCTTCAAATATCCAAAGTTAGACTTATTCCACATCCCATTCGCTCCTGCCACCTTCCTCTTTCTCTCTTACCCTTCCTTTATAGAATGTTTGTGGAGTGTTTTCCACATGCTAAGTTCACAGAGGATAACCATAAATGGAATTCAGAATCTTAGGACTTTACAGATTTCAACCTAAAATAGAATTTTGACTGTATTTAATGTGTTTGCTTATGCAATTTAATCAGTAAGTATTATTGATAAGGTTCCTGGTATATGTACAGAACCCCCAAAGAAGGTAAAATAAGAGTTTAAAGTGGCATAGTTGAAGTATTAATTTACAGAAATAAAATGGCTTTGATTTTAAATTCTGTATCAGTACTTTGCCATTAGATTTATTTGTGCTGCTTCCAGTCTCCTTGTGGAATAGTTATGACAACTACTAATTATATACATGTATAATGTAATAGACTAATCTGGGAAAATATTTTGGCTGTAGTATCTACAGAATAAACCAAAATATAGTTAAACATGCTATTTATAAAAAAGATACTTATTCATCTCCCCAAATTACAAAACTGCATTTCAACTGAAAATTCTCCTGAAAATTAATACCATTGTCTATTGCCAATAAATCGATATCTAGGTTTCTCAATCTAATATCCCAATGGAGTAGTCACTGGCTTTAAAGTGTAATTATTGTATCATTGATTGTTGTTATATTGTTTTACCTAAGAAGATATCATGTTAAATATTTGAGCTTATTCTTGAAGTATTTAATGACTGTTATCCTTTTTACTTCATAGACAAGAATTATGTGTAGGAGAAAGTGGTATAATTATGATATTGATTTAAAGCTTTTAAAGCTCTCTCAATATCTTTATAAAATTTCACCACATGAATCAGTGTGGGCAGAGAAAACCTTTCTGAAATTACTGGGGTTTTTTTAGAAAATTGAAATAAACAAAAAGTTATTTCACTCTCTCTCTCTCTCTCTCTCTCTCTCTCTCTGTCTTTCTCAATGTGTGCTTTATAACTGGGTCAGTCAGTTTTCGGGAAACAAAGCTACTGTTTTCTTGGTCAGTTCCACCTGTCCCCAAGTTCAGCTCTGTCTATAATGTACAGCACCACTCAACACCTCTGCAGGCCAACAAACATAAGCCAGTATCATCTAGGGGAAAGAGATCCACCATCCTGAACCACTCTTACTCCATCCCACCTGTTCTTCCTTTGACCTGGTCTGGGATCTGGTCCCTGCTTCCTTAAATTGTATTTCTTACACTCCTGACCTTAAGACTTGTGAGTGGCTGGTTCACACCTTGATTTCCCATCAAAACGTTTGCTTACGTTTAGAGTTATGGCTCTCTTCAGTTGAGATTTTCTCAGTCCATAAAACTGTACAGTCTTTGGGATTAATTCACTTAATAATTCTTTATAAACCAGCTTTTTACCCCATGCCCTTTAAAGAGAGACTTAGTTTTCCTCACTCCTTCTCTCTGTAGCTACAATAGCTCCCACTTGTCATCCAGTCACACCCAATGATTGAGCCAATTCTGATCATTAGATGTGTCACTTTTGATCAGCTACTCGATTGGTATTTCTTCTGTGGATACAGTGTTTAGTACACCTGAAGTGAGTCCTTCGTATTGCATCTCTCTTTTAGTTACTGCTCTTTTGCCCTCTTACCTATAAAGAAGTCTATGCTCCCGTTTCTTAATGAGCCTCCTAATCCCAAATTTAGGCCTGAAATGTATCTTAAGTCAGTCCGATCCTGGGGCCTGCCTCACCCAGCTCCTGCTGGTATGCCTGCACCATCACAATCACAATCCACTCTCCCACAAGCAGCACCCCACATGGATCCTTGCTCTAAGTGGAACTGGGTTATCTAGGTAGTTTTGGGCATTGCCTACTGCTGGTACCATCCACCAGACTGGATCTTGTGCTTTGACACCGTTTAGAGCCCAGACATCCCACTTTGAGTCTGATGGTTTGTTAGTTTCTTACAACATCTTTATTCTCACCTTTATTCCCATCCCGCTAAGGTTTTCTTCTTGATCCTCTCACCTCAACATGTTACCTGAGCTCTTCTCAGTCATGGCTTGTGGCTGTTACTAAGATAACTAAATAATTTGTCATCTAACCTGGACAATTTTGAAAATATAACAGGGTCCTATTAATACTGACAACAGGGTAACAACTACTGACATGAACTGTCCCAAGCAAATCAGGTGATCCTACTCACAACGAAAATGATGTTAAATAATTTGTATTTTTGCAGGCACACATGGGTTAATATGAGTCTATTTGAGTATCTCTCCCAAATCTTGCCATCAAAAATAACTTTGCCAATCGATGAATGTCCAGCTTGATCTCAATAGCAAGCCAACTTAATGACTTGATTGTATTTCATTAATGTCTTTATGGACTTTATCACAAAGCCACTTCTTATTTCAGTGTAATATGGAGCCAACTTAAAGAGAAGCAACTGCATTTTATTCATTGCCTGAGGATACCACTCAGTGGTTTAGAAATAGAATCCATGCTGCATATAAATGAAACACTGCCCACAGCCTAGTATAGTCATTTTTGAAGTATATATGTCATTTTTTTAAAAAAATCTGCTCTTTGCTTTTTATGACAACATTCTGCTGTATTCCAGGTATGAGAGGGTGAAGCCCACCTATGGACTCTCCCCAGAGCTCTTGGATATGCGTTCTGTTCGAAGTGATGAGCTGAAGGTCCCGCTATACTGAGCCTTCCACTAGTACTGACTGCCTGGATGACAAGAAGAAACTGGTGAAATGTAGGTTGAGACCTATAGTCATGTACCATAAGTGTTTGAGATCTATCATTTCACTGTTTTGTGAAAACAAACCTAGGAAGTAGGGCAATTAGCCTCTACTTTACAATAAAAAAAAACATGATTCAGAAAATGAAATTTTGTTCAAGGTCACCTAGATAGTGCATGGTACAGCGATTATAGGATATGAACCTTGTTGTAGTGAGTGCTATAGAAGTAAGAGAAAGTACAGTACAGTTTTTTCAAAGGAGCTCACAGTCTACAGAGATGCACAGGGTATTTGAAAGTCAGATGGGCGGGTAATTGTGAAACAATTTCACAATCGCTGCTTGAAAAATGTCTATTGGAGAGGTACCAGGGAGTGGGACTCTTCACTCTGCCAAGGACAGCCCATCCTTCAGATGCTACGGAAGTCACTTGCAGTAGCATCTGAGCTGGCCACAGCAATCAATGAGCATGTCCAATATAAGCAGGTGGAGTCAGCACACATCTAACAGCAATGAGCTGACCAGCAAGGTGAGAGGACAGGACCAGCCCGGAAAGGTAGATAGAGTCAGGAGTGCAAGGCCTCCATTGCATTTGGACTTTACCCTTTGGGTGATAAGATGCCTTTGAAAAACAGTAGCCAGAAACTGACAAGATCATGTTTCTGTTTAGTAAGGTTGTGACTATGGCAGTATTGAGCACTGATTGGAAGAGGGAAAAATGGACACATTCAAAAAAAGGCTTCATTATGAACTAGACTGAGGAGGAAAAGATCAGGACCTAGAGAATGTGAGTAGAGCAGACGAGCTCTAAGGACCCAGCTTAGAAGAATATTGGGTCCCTGAGAATTAGAGGAAGAGACGGTCCCAAATATTCTAGGGATGAAAAAAATGACATGCTGATTTATCATTGAAATAAGTTTACCGGGACAGTATATTTTGCAAAGATGAATGGCAAAAAATGGTTCTTTCACTATTTAGACCAAAAGCTTCTTCTCTGATGTAGTAAAATGCAAATTATTATTTTCTCAGTAAAGAAATAAGGAATATATAAATTAAAATGCATCACAGAAGTCAAAAAAGTACTTTAATCTAGATTCAGTAAACATTCATTGCAAAAGAAGCTAGATTGAGGAATATGGCCTGGTTTTCCCAGGCTATGATGTACTCTGTACTGATGTACCATATCTGAAAAATTTTTCTCTTTGTTCCAATCTTCTTTATGTTCCAATGTGTGCATCCCCTTTTGAGTTCTTGCAGTGTTCTCGTGTTCTTTTGTCAAGTTGATAAGATGTGGTTCCCACCTTATTGTGCTTTCTGCTAAAGAGGCAAATGCATTTGAAACAAAAGTACTTGCCACAGAATGCCAGAGCTAGTGTCTTTATTGAATTAGAAGGGAAGAAATAGCAATGAATTCATCTAGTACGCATCCTTTTAAAACTACCAAACCTAAACTTTTTAAACAATGGGTTATGACAGGGGCATGCTATTTAAAATCTATGCTCAGAGAGGAGGTGGATACTCCTGCCCTTCCCAGGGAAATCAATTTGTTCATTTAAAAAATGATCACAGCCTGGCCCAGTCATGCAGGCTCATGATTTCAGCACCTGGAAGACTGAAGTGGAGAAATCAGAACTTTGAGTCCAGTCTGGGCAACTTAGTGATATAGAGAAACCCTGTCTCAAAATTAGAAATGAAAATAGGTCAGAGATGTAGTTCAGTGTGAAGGCCCTACAGTCAATCCCTAGGAATCACACACACACACACACACACACACACACACACACACACACACACACACACACAAACATACAGAGACACTTCCTCGTGAATAAAACTGGACACTGTGCATAAAGTCACATGTGTAGTCCTTGAAAGCATGATTGTCTGTGCTTAAATCATGGACCCACTACTGAATAGGCCTAAAACCTTGAGCCAGGAGGTTATTAATAACTTAGAGCATCATCAGTTTTCTGACCTGGAATAGGATGGTATTAATTATACACATCTCAGACAATTATTGAGTGGATCAAATGAATGAATAGCTTTACAGTGCTTTCTAGGAAAGCACAATAATGTTGCGAAAAACCTGACATTGTTAATGTTGAACTTACTTAACAAATAGGATAAACCCTTGGCATGTATACTGCAATATTCTGTACCAAGAATATACTAGTCTATTGATCTCTGGCCAAGACTCAGGGGAGGCTGAGGTAGGGGGATCACAAGTTCAAGCCCAGCTTGGGCAACTTGGCAGTGAAGTGGAACCTTATCAAAATAAAAAATAAGCTTGGTTTGTAGCTTAGTGCAAAGGCCCTGGGTCCAATGTCCAATACCACACACAAATGAAAAATAAAATCTTTTTTAAAAATTGCCTTCACCAGCCACTACTATGTCACTCCAATAAAACCTATGCTCCAAGAAATGAAAAACTCACTAATGCTAGCTTAAGAACATGCCCTAAAAATGGATTAAGGAAATAGCACATGCAGACAAGTGTGGTGGTTTTCACGTGGGAGGCGAGTTGCCTGACAGAAGTAGGGAAGGCAGGCTTGCTTTGGCAGACTCTGACGCGAGCAACGCCCATTTCGGTGGGGGCTCCCCTGGCATACATTTCAATGTTTTCAGCGATCTTAGTGAAGCTTCTCCCCTGAACAAGACCACTGTTGCGAGTCCACAGAGGTTCTGTCTGCTGAATGATCCCTTGCTCCTTACATCTTACATCTCACCTCCTTACACCAAGTTTATTTTAAGTCAGATGTGGAAAAAAAAAAAAAATAGGCCCTAGGCTTGGTACTGAGGGCCTTAAACAAGCCAAGACACACTTTGCGGTGACTAAAACCTACCTCTGACATTTCAGATTCATACATTGGCTAAACACACACGTATTCATCAGCTGAAGCTCCTTTTTTTTAACATTTTTTCCCACATTTTATTGATATGTATACATGCAAAATTCAAGGTTTACAATGAGATAGGGCATTTTGTGCACATTCATATCTTGTCAAGGTGACAAGGGCTTTCCCACTCTCCTTTTGTCCCTCCCCCTAACCCCCTTCCCTCCCTCCTCCCCCACCCGACCCCCCTCTTTCACTTTGTCTTTCATCTTAAGTTCCAAAGGAGTTGTGATCTGGGTCTCTCATATGAGAGAGATCATTCGATGTTTCACCTTCTGCTTCTGGATTACTTCACTAAGCATGATGTTCTCAAGTTTCTTCCATTTGTCTGCAAAAGCCTCCACGCTGTTGGACTTTATTGATGCCGAAGCTCCTTTTAGGGACCTTGCTTTGAATCAGCAGCGGGACCGAGCCTAAGGGATGGACAATGCCCGAAGTGCGTCTTGTCTTGACAGGGAGCACAGCTTAACAGGCAAGAAAGAGCGACAAGAAGACCATTACGCCACGATAGGTTTGGGGTTAGACTTTGGAAGTGACAAGTCACAAGGAGAAGGCATAATTAAATGTTCTTCCCAGGGCATGTAAGTGGCTAGTGGCAGGGCTGAGTCTAGAAACAAGAGCTCCTGCCGGCAAGTCCCTGTGCTTGCCTTAACAGAGCCTACCGGCAGAGCAAGGCTTCAGATGTACCTCTCCCCACGTCATTCTGCAAGCACAAACCCTCCCCACATAAATCCTCTCACTTTTGGCGCAAACAGCCACGCCCTTCCTTCCAGGTTTGCTTTGCTAGTAACGACAGTCTGCACGTGGTCCCATGTAACTGCTGTGGTGAGGCCTCAGCAAGATGAAGGATATGCAGGAACCCAGGAGGAGGAGCCATACATGTCAAGAATGGCCAGTCAATATGCAGTCTATGCCACCTAACGCTTTCTCAAAGCTATAAGCATGCCCAATGCCTCCTTCATTCCTACAGATAAAGAAGACGAGCAACAGAAACAAACAAATGTTCAGGCAATAGCCCAATGGCTTAGTTCAGAGATATGAGGTAGGGTGACAAGAAAAAAAAGGTGTTTTTCTTTATTTGAGGCAGGATTTTGTTCTGTAGGCTGGTCCTGAACTCACTGGTGGAGCCCAGGCTGGCCTTGAACTCAGGCCAATCTACCTGTCTCAGCCTCCCGAGTGCTGGGATTATAGGTGTGCGCCACCACGCCCAGATTTATGTGGTGCTGGGGAACCCAGGGCCTTGCACTTGCTAGGTAAGCCCTTTAACCGCTGTGCCATTCCTCCAGTCCCCCAAAAAAGGTTTTAATATTTCATCCTTTGACAGAAGGAACTTATATATTTCACCACAATATTTGATGCAATAATACATGCTTAAAATACCAATATTAACTTGAACCCAAGCAAGGAATCCAGAGAGGAAAAAAAATCAACATATTGCCAGCTTACCCTGAACATTTGTGGGTTCTAAAATCAAGGTTCTGTTTATACAGAAAGGTCTTCAAGAGAAAATTAGAATTGGAATAAATTTTAAAGATCAAACAAAATAAAAAATATCATGCAGAGAAATTCAAAATATTTTAATAAAATTCAAAGTAAGGAATCTTCAACTTTGCTTTTGAGTACAAATACAGAAATACAAGAAAAATTCTTAGATCTTCTGTAGGTTATTTTATATATATAGTATGTGTGTGTATGTGTGTATAAATCATAAATCAATAAGTTAAGTGAAATAAACAATGAAAAACATTTTCTTTAACTGAAGAAGTACCTATCTTAGGGAAGGAACACATTGGACAGCTTAAATAAAAGAAAAACTGTACAACTTGTCTCTGGTGAGGAAGCACTTTATCTGATAATCTGAGTTACACATTGACATTGGTGTTGATTCTTTTACCTAGGACCTCAAACAACTATAGTTTTGTTTTACATTTCTTACAGCAGTAGTGATTTTGACATGTTATGACTGTACATAAAGTTGAACATAATGTTCCAAATATAATCATCACTCAAACAAATATAGCCTTCATGTTGATGTTTTGGAGGCATCACAAAACAGCGTATTATTAAATATTCAGCATATCTTCTCCAATCTCTTTGTCGAGCCCTGAGTACTGTGCTAGAATATAATCAAAGTGTAAAGTCTGTGTGGTTTTGCCAGTAACACACCTGCTCTCTAAATAGGGCTTGTTTCTATTTTAAGGAGAAGCTAAACTAAAGTCATATTTTATATATAAAAACAAACTTCCTTGTTTCTTTGGCTTGTGCTACAGTGCATTACAACTGCAAGAAAGCTCCATCAAATCCTGGCAATATCAAAATGCCAGAAAGATGACACATTAACCCCTTTTGGTCAAATTGATACTGCACACTGTTCAAAATGTTCTTTGTTAAAAGGACAAATCATCAAGTATTCCCTCTTTTGAGACTAACATGCTTTATTTTGTGGATTCAGAACTCTTAGTCTATAGTGTCAGAAGAACTAGATTTTAATCTCCGATTTGTTTCTAATTAGCAATGACATCTTGATCAATTCACTAAATTTTCTGTCATTCGGTTCCCTAATGTGCAAAATTAGGCATCTTATGGGGGTAGAAAAAAATCTTAAGTATAATTTCATGAATTTATAATAGAACACATTTTGTAACTACAAAAGCAACAGTGAAATATTAAAAAACAAATCATAATTTCAGGCTGGGTCTACATAAAGACGGTTCTGAAATCTATGAATTGCAGGAGAAAATAAAATTTGATTTAATGTAAAAACCTTAACCACGCTAAAACATTTTAAGTCACGATTTGGTTTGTGGAGCAGCTGAAGTCCATCTGGACTCGGAAGGCTTTCTGGTTGTCCCACAGGATAACAGCTTCTTGTCATGTAAATCATCTGAATTGTGATGCATATTGTAAAACTGCACTTCTAAAAATTTTCAGGAGTTTTCTGTGAGTTTTCCACTCTTTTTTTACGCCTCAGAGAAGAATTGGCCATAATACAAGATCTGGAACTGGCGCTCTTGAAAAGTCAAGCAGGAACAACTCATGACCCTGGGTGTGCCCCTTCTTCCTGAGTTAGTTACAATGTGTAATTGAAAATAATCCACTCTTGCTACTGCTTTTTAAATACGGTTCTTTAGTCAGTCGAACAATTTTTTTTTTCTTAGAGTAGAATTGGATTCACAGAAACACCAAGTGGAAAGCAGAGTTCCCAAAAGCCCTCCATGCCTCCACATACAATCTCTCTCTCTCTCTCCCTCTCTCTCTCTTTCTCTCTTTACCCCCGCCCCAGTATGATGGACAAGTGCGCCAAAACAGTCCATTTGTTAAACCTCCACTGACACATCATTAACACCTGAAGTCTACAGTTTTTGTAGGCATTCACTTTCAGTAAGGTTTGGATAAAGTAATAATGACATATACCCACCATTCCAGCATCAAACAAGGTTTGCAATTCCCCTAAAATTCTTCTTTGTTCTCTCTGTTTATCCCTCACTCACTCTTAACTTCTGGCGGTCATTGATCTTTTGACTATCTCCCTAATTTTTATCTTTCCAGAATATCATACAGTTGGAATTTTTTTAAATGTAGTATTTTCACTTAAAAATGAGGAATTGATGTTCCTCCATGCATTTGTGTGGCTTGAAAGCTCATCTCTTTTAATGTTGAATAATATTGCACTGTTACAAGTTTGGATGTTACAAGAGCATTAAGCTATTAAGAATATCTTGGTTGCTTACACATTTTAGCAGTTATGAATAAAACTGCCATAGACACCTATGTTTAGATATTAGTTTTTCAATTTATTTGAGTAAATAGCAAGGAATGTGATTGCTGGATTATGTGGTAGGAGCACATTTAGTTATGTAAGAAATTGCTGCCTTTCTTCGAAAGAGACTCCATGTTCTTTATTCCCAGCAACAAAGTATGAGCTTTCCTGTTGCTCCATGTTCTTGCCAGAACTTGATGTTGTCAGTGGCTTGGGTTTAGGCCAGTTTGATTGTTAGGTGGTGGTATTTCATTTTAACTTGTAGTTTCCTAGTAACAGAAGATGTTGAAAATCTTTGAAACGTTTTTAAATGTATCTGTAGGTGTTTTTGTTGAAACATCTATCCATTTCTCTTTGCCTACTTTTTAATTGGATTGTTTTCTTGTTTTTGAGTTCCTAGAATTCTTTGTATATTTTGGATAATAAACTTTTATTAGATGATATGCCTTTAGCAAAACATGTTCTCCAAGTTCGTAGCATATCTTCTCTTCCTCTTGAAATTGTTTCACAAAGCAGAACTTTTTAATTTTAAGTGGTGCCTGCTTTATCAATTATATCTTTGATGGATTTATTTAGCGTTGTATTTGAAGTGTCATTGCCAGAGCTAAGATCATGTAGGTTTTTGTATTTATTATTGTATAGGAATTTTATACTTAGCATTTTTACATTTAAGTCTGTGATTCAGTTTGAGTTCATTTTCTGAAGGGCATAAGATCTGTATAGAGATTTGTATCAAGTCGTGTTTTTTCTTTTAGTTTTTTCCAGACCAGGACATTTGTTGACATTATGATTTTGCTCCATGTAGTATTTTTGCTTTTTTATCCAAGACCGATGGACAATACTTACATGGATTTTTTTCCAGGCTCTCCAGTCCGTTCTAGTGTTTCATGTACCCATTCTTTCACCAATACCACGTTGTGTTTATCAGTGACATATTTAAGTAAGTATTGCAGCTGGGTAGTGTCCGTCTTCCTAGAGGCAAAAAAAAATGACTAAGACAGCATGCTAAGCATATATGGCAATTACATGCTGTGTGCTAATTAAAGATCCTGAAGCCTTTCTTTAGTAGTTTCAGGGTTTTGGTTGAGTTTGGTTTGGGTTATTTGATCTATTCTTTCAGTTTCTGTACATAGACAACCATACTATCTGTAAATGAAGGAAGTTTTATTCCTTCTTAATCGACATATCCTTAATTTCCTTTTCTTCTCATCTTGCATTAAGTAGAATTTTTCATGAAATGTTTAAGAGCAGTGATGAAAAGTAGCATTTTTTGCCTGATTTCTGACCTACGTAGGAAAGTTTCAATTTTCTCATGATTACATATGATATCAGCTGTAGATTTCACAGGTATTCTCCTATCAACTGATTCAGGACATTCTTGGCTATTTCTAAGTTACTGACTTTTTGTAAAATAGACATTGAATATTGAATTTTCATAATCTATTGATATGATCATATGATCTCTATTCTTTAGTCTGTTGATATGATAGATTACATAAACTAATTTTTCAGATATTTAGCTAATTTTGCACTCCTGGCATAATCCACATTAGTGGTGATATATTAGCTTTATATATTATATTAGCTTTCTATCTGTTGCAGGGGTTTTGTCTGTGTCTGGCTTTGGACTTCTTGTTTGTGGTTGCTTGTTTGTGTGTTTGTTCTCTGTAGATTGACTCCAAGGCCTGTGCCTGTCCTCAACCCTATTGTTTTTACCAAATTTTGTAAGAATATTCCATTTTGTACCCATAAAGAATATTGCTATATAGTTTATTTAAGCTATTTTGTCTGGTTTCAGTACTCAGTTAATGTTGATTCCTTCAGGTAATTTGAAAGTGTTCCATCCATTTCTATGTTTTGAAATAGATTACAGACAAGTGCTATGATTTCTCACATAAAAATCTGGTATAATTAGGCAATAAACCAATGTTCACTTTGTACTTTCTGCTTTGGAGTGTTATTAATTATTGATTAATTTTCTTTAGTAGATGTTAGCTTTATTTAGATTTCTGTTTCTCTTTGTAAAGTTGTAGTTTATATCTTTCCAGGACTTGGACCATCTCATTTATATTACTAAATTTAAGATCACAGAGTTATTTGTAATATTACTTTACTATCTTTTAATCCCTGTGGGATTTGTAGTGATGTCTCCTTTTGCTAACTGAGTTTTAAATGGGTAAGTTGACTATTCTTCTATCTCTAAAAAAATCAGGTTCTTTTTATTTTATGTGAATATAGCTCACTGACATTTAGAAATTAATGGTTATTGATGGAAAAAGAGGTTTTTCCATTTATAAGTTTAGGAAAACATTGTATATAATCTGATATGTATATAAACTATGATTTTTTTGTGTAGAAGTCATAGATTCCTTATTTTAAAGTAATACAGTTAAAATTCTCCCATAGAGAATCCAGGCTAGGGTATGGCTCATTACTAGCAGGCTTGCCTAGTATACATGAGCATGAAGAAGTAGAAGAAAAAGGGGGTGGGGCGGAGAAGAGTGATAATTTGTATTTTACTGATTAGTATTTTTGTTAACAATTTAATGTTTAAAAATACATGGAATTCCCCAATTCAGTAATTCAATAGATTTTACACTGCACATCCATCATTACAGTTGGCAGGTTTTAAACTTCTGCTTTTCAAAAAAAATTAATTCCAGAACTACATGTGAAGATCCCTTTCGCTTAACAAGTCAAAAAAAAAAAAAAACTTTGCATGGAGTTTTTGGCCATTCCCATACAAATTTACTTTGGAAACATTTTTTTCCTCTTCTTTTTGCTGTCAGCTACTACACATAGTCAAGGAACTCGTGTTAATGTCTAACACTCTGTAATAAATTTTCAGTTATTTTTTAAAAATTTATTAAAATGTTATTCTTCTAGTTAGAATCAAATATTTATTTCATAAGTTCTCCAGAGTTTCACATAAGTATATTAATTGTTGTTTACCAAAATATTGTCATGAAATATTTTGAGATCCTTCATAAAACCTTTTTTCAAGATAATTACTTAAAATAAATAAAAAATAGTGATTAAGAGTTCTATTTCTTGGCCTTATAAATTTTTGTATAGATCTTTGTCTAATAAAATATTGTTTTAGCTTAATAACAAAATATCTTTGGCTTTCATTTACTTTTCAATTATTCTCTGATTGCTTTAGTATTTAATCCATGCATATTTTTAAAACAATTAACATTGCTTTTATTTGCATTTCTCTGATGGCCAGTGTTGAAGAACACTTTTTTATGTGGATGTTGGCCATTTGTACTTCTTCTGGGAAGCTTCTTTTCATTTTAGCTGCCCACTTCTTGATGGGGTCAAATTTTTAGATGATTAAACTCCAGCAAACATTTTTCCCCTTCATCCTACAGGAGGCCCTGAGGTATTATTCTCAGAGCAAGGTCCTTTGCCTCTCCACCCTTTAACTGGTAAAGAGTAGGATCTTGGTGATCGCTGACCCACCCTTAAAGCGTCTTTTTCATAGTTCTGATTGCAAGTACTTGGTTACTTTTTAATGCTAATCTCTTTAACAATCACATCTGCCCTTTTCCCTGCTTCTCAGTGCAAAGCAGGCTAAAAACCACGAAAGTACCTATTTTACAGTATGAACATTAGGTTGTTTTAAAATTTCCTCCACCAGATTAAGTAGTCCACCACCCACAATCTGTTTCAGGCAAAAATCTCTAGATAAGGGCAAAATGCTGACACACTTTCTGCCACAGCCCAGCATCCATGATTTTTAGACCAGTTGCCAATAAAACCCTCCTTCCTGTCTGAAATTCTTAAGCTCAGTCTTTCCAATCCACACTTCTATCAGCATTCTGATCTTCTGAGTTCTGACTAGAATCTCCCAACAAGCTCAGTTTACAGCATTCTTAGGCTTTCCATACGTCTCCAAACTAGTTCCAAAAGCTTCCAAACCACATTGTTAGGCAAAGTCATAGCAACAACTCCACTTCTAGTATAAGGAATCTATATTGGATCAGATTCTAAGAGAAGCAGAGTTAATAGAACTTACAGAAATAAAGTTTTTTTGGAGGGCTCACAAGAATGAGATGGATAATCCAAAATGGCCACATGCATGTGCGAGAGCTCGAGGGGCTGGTGGTTGCTCAGCCTGTGCCAGAAAGACTTCAGTCCAAGATGCTGCAAGCCTGCTCTGGATCATTGTCCAAAAAGCAAAGCAAAGACAGGAGACAGGAGCAAATCTGCAACAGAGATCAGCTATGTGGTGACAGGAGCCAGTGGATGTTTGCAGACTGAAGTCAAGGCCAGAGATTTTCTAGAAAAAATTGTAACAATATTTCTTCTTCCTTTCTTTATTTGGTTTAGGCTTCTCGTTGGGCCCCCTACACCCAGAGTGAGTGCCTCTTCCTCACTTCCTGGCGTATGAGTCAGTCACGCACATCTGAAAGCACCTCCTTGGGCATTTCCTAATTTTAACAAGTTGACGTAATCTCTCCAGCAGTCACGTAACTCAGTTGTAGGGTTCTCAATGTGAACTTTGTAGACTAGGCATGCCCAACCCCCCACCCACAGGCTACATGTGACCCTAGACAGCCAATAATGCGGACCTACAAGACTATATGGTCTCAACATTATTGTGTGATTTTTAGATTTATTTCTCATTACTGGATCACCTGACATTCAAGCCCAGAGTAGATTAGTGACAACTAAGTGCTGTGTAGAGGCAGGGCCCAACATAATGCTAAGTCTGCCTCTCCTGCTCTCCATACACAACCATAACTATTATAATTATGATAACTGGTAATTATGAAAATTATGTGAGGTAAGACATCTGTTAGATTTAGTCATTCCATATGTTATATATTAATATATAATACATTAACATACAAGGAATTCTAATATATAATTATATTAATATATTGTTATATATGTATTCATACATAACAAAATATGTTGTATGTAGCAAATATGTATAATTTTATTGGCCAGTATAAATAATAAAATAAAAAGATATGTGATTTAATGTCAAAATACAGAGATTTTGCAAGGCTCCACACCCAAGAATCGAGACATTGAAAGTCATTAGAACTTCCTCTCAGAAGCAAACCAGAAATTCTGTTTGGTCTGTTTGGTCAGTGAAGTGTTTTAGAAGAGAGAGACACGATGTGGGTGCTGCATGTGGCCTTTGCAAATATTGTGGCATAAACGTCTAAACAAGATGCTCTCCCAGTCCTCTTTTCCTTCTCTCCTTTTGTCCTTTTTGCTCTCCGTAGCTTTCTCTGGTTATACGACATTCAGTTCACGACACAGTTGCTTTTCATGATGCATCTGCTCTCCCTGTGTGTTTCTATTTATTGACATCTCGCTGTGATGTCCACTGTGCCTGTCTGTCCTGAGCTGGCCTCAGACCTTCAGCTTCAGTTCCCTTTTCTAGTTCACTCAGTTCCTCCTCAATTCCAAAGCCACCAGAATGAATCTGATTGGCTCCAGCTCATATCTTTAAGCCAGGGTCTTTATGGTCCTAATCCACTCAGGCTGAAGGATGGAACCAGCTGGTGCAGCAGGACTCGGAGCAGTTAAGTGAGCTGATCGACAGCTCTAGAACAGTCTTCTACCTTCCTCCCGCTGTTTCTTTCTTCCTTCAAACAGTTACTGAGAACACAGTAGGTGCCCATTACTATTCTAGACTCAGCAAGAAGCTAGCTGTTCAGAGGGAGAGAAAAGCAAGCAAAAAAAAAGTTAAGTATCATTGTAACTGCTACAATAAGGATGCTAAGGAAACACTCAGGAAGGGCGCTCCAACAGATGGGGTTGCTATGGAGACTTCTCAGGTAAGATCAGACTTGAGCTAAATCTAAAAGAATAAGTGGGGGTTGCGGGGGTCACCAGGGGAAGGGAGGTAAAGGCTGGTGAACAGCAAGAGCACAGAGGAGTCCTGGCAGAGGAAGCCATTTCTGGAGAGAAATAAAGGTCAAAAATATTCCTGGTCAAATTTGGGGGAGGGGGGGACAAGTGGTTCGGTAGTGGTTGGAGCCTAGCAAGAGGTAGGCTGCAGAGGTAGGTGGAGGTAGGATCATGAAGCGTCTCGGAGGCTCTCAGTTTGGAAGGCAATAAATACCCTGCACAATTATCAACAAGGCAGTAATACAATACGATCTGTGTTTTATAAAAGCAACGTTAGTGGTGAATTGGAAAAGTACATAAGAAGCTAGAAAACAAGTCAGAACATCACTCTAACCTTCAAGGTATGAAATTAGAAGAGAGGAGTACAGTTAAGGCACACCACTGGAGTGGAGAACAACAGTAGACTTGAGGGCTCTTAAGGGGGAAGAATCAATAAACGCACAGCACCTGAAAGGAAGAGAAACCCGAACCTTGTGGCTTTACCTTCTTGTTTACTCACGTCCACGTTCCAACACAGGTCCAGTCAAACGCTTGGGCATTTTTGTCTGTGTCTACCACAAGCAGGGATGGGACACTACATCCTCTTGAACATTTCAGGAGAACTGTTTGATGAGCCTTCCAAGCTCCCTGCAGAATCAGCTACTTTCCTCTTTCAATCCCCTCTGCCAGCAGTCTTCTCTGCCTCCTAACTCATCCTGCCAAGCTCAATTATCCTTCAACTGTTCTGTTTTCTCACCTAGCCTTGATGGATATTTACCAGGAACTGCCAATGTCCCCTCACTCATCTACACTTACTAATTTTCTACTCTGGTCAGAGAGAAGAAAGTGACTGATGAGCTACCTCTTCATGGTACCTCAAGTGCTGAGGACAGTCTTGGGGTATGAGAACGGGGCACAGCACGGGGGTGCACAGGGAGAGACCAGCAGTAAACGAACCCATCAGCAAGGCTTCAAGAAACTCAGGGAGGCCCAAACTTTTAGTAAATCTTATACTGCAGAGACCAGAAGAAGACTAAAAGATTTCCATATTTTACTACCTATGATTAACATCAATGGCAGAGACAAACTTTCCTTCCTTTAGGGAGCTTTATCTGGTCAGTTTAACTGGCAGGATCTCCTAAATCTACTTTCATTTTCAGCATCTAAGCTATAAAGACAATCACCTGTTAGGGGTGAAAAAATAATTGAGTTACCAGCACTGCCTACCCCCAGGCTGTTTTCTTCAAGTGCAGCTTAATCTACAGCTTTTATATCTCCTTGCTGACTGATTTCTTGGCTCTAGTATGAGCACAAAGGACAAGAAGAGAGAAGGAAAAAGGAACGGGAAGAGAGTCTTGTTTTGAGGTTTATGCTGGAATGCTCCCAAAGGCCACATGCAACACCAGCATCGAGTCTCTCTCTGCTAAAACACTTCTTCTCAAGAGACCAAACAAAATTTCTGGTTTGTTCTGAGAGGAAGTGAAACTGTGTGTAAATTCAGGTTGTGCAATGAGGAAGGCGGGGAAGGAAGACAATAGCACAGCACGTCAGCACCTGGTTCACAGAAACCAGCGAACTGGTGAGGCAGGGGATCCTTACAGCTCATGGTCAGATGAAACCCTGCAGGATTCTAGAGAAGCAAAGATGGGAACAAATTAACATGGTCAGTGGTGATAGCTGGAAGCGCTAACCTCTGGGGAAAACCCCAGCGTGCTGACATCAGGGTCCAGGGGATTTCTGTTTGGGCTGAAGCATGCATAGGCTACGAGGAAAATCCTGCCCTCAGGGTCAAGACAATGTCAGGAGGTTATACATGGAATTCCTGCAGCCAGCCAAACTGGTCTCCTTGGGAAACTCGGGAAACATCTGTCTCGGCTGTTGTGTCAGGGCAACACACAGTAGCCGAGCACAGTTGTACGAAGGCTTTCTACATTTGTGAGTATGCTATCTTCTGCCTCTGACATTCACAAGTCCAGAAGGTTCCCTTAAAGGGACAATACCTTCTTGTATCATGATCCCGGTGTCTCTCCCATGATCCTCTGCTTCATTTGATCAATCAGCTCTGTAGAATACACAAACATTTTACTACATGTCAAGTAGGTGAGTCCCAGCGATGTGAACTGTAGCAATGCATTCTTTTTGACCTCAGGTGACACACGTGATAATATTTAATGGCAAATTCAGGGACCCTCTCCTAATTTGCTTATACTCTACCTTTCCTACAAACCAGAAATATTTCTCTCAGCTTCCATGTAAAGGAGAAAGTGAATTTCCTTCTCTTTGACCCATAGGTTTATCCTCATTTTCAGACCATGTCCATTTATTGCTTAAATCTACAAGTATAAATTAATTTGCTTGTAAAAATTATTTCCACTTACTTCTACCTGGGTCAGAAGCAAAGTTCGTTATGCAGTAAGCACTTTTTCCCGTTATAGAACTTTTCTGAAAACTAAGTTTCCTTCCATTTTTTTTCCAGAAATTTTGCTTCCCACTTCTAAGGATTTCTTCAGTCCCCACAGAGTGCACATGGTCTTCATCTGGTCGGAATGTTCTGCACAACACCAGGTGAAACGAGCTCAGTGCCCGTCTTCAGAGAGACACGGTTGGTTCTCCTTTCTTCCAAACTGTATTGTTGTACTATTCAGGTTACTTTTGGTTTTGTCGGGAGGTGAGTGTTTATTTTGCACTAAGTAGGTAAGCTGTATTGGTGGGAGTCTTAATTACTTTTTTGTTGCTGTAACTCAATACCCAACATGCACAACTTTAGAGAGGAAAGATTTACATTAGCACACAGTTTCAGAAAGTCACTGTCCGTTCACAGGTGGGAGACTGGGAAATGGTAGAATCACATGGCAGGGCCTCAACCTGGCTTGGGCCAGAAACAGAGCTGATGCTCCAGAGACAGAGATCCTCACAGCATGGCAGAACAGAGATAAGTCTTAGAGGAAGGGCGGAACCAGCTCACACTCCTCCAGGTCAAGCCCCAAGCACCTGCCAATTCCAGCCAGGCCCCACCTTCCACAGTACACGGTATCCATAGGTACATGAGGTTTCTGGGGGACACTCCAGATCCAACCCACAACAGCAAGATAAATAAAGGTTGTGGTGGTCCAAGGAGCCTAAACGTAAGTATAGCAAGCCAAAATACAGTATGCAGGGGAGAGGGGGAGGGGAATAGAAGAGAGAGATACAGAGAGACAGTCAGAAACAGAGAAAAATCTCTGTAGAAACTGATAGATTCCCTCTAGACAATTGCAAACTTCCCACTAGCTACTCCTTTCCAAGTCACTTAATATATTGCTAAGTTAATGGAGGCCATCATATTTTTCCTTCCTTATGGTAGTAGTGATATTTTTTTCAAGCCCAGACAAGCCACCTCTTTAGTCTCTATCCCTTGCAAAATAAGACTTCTATGTCTGAAACAAATCTAATAGTTCCACAGAGCCATCGCATCTCCTTTGTTTAATTACAATGCTTATTTTTACCAGCATCCAGCAGCCTACTAGTCCAGGAACAATTTTAGAAATTTAACAAATAAGTAAATACATCCTTAGGTTACAGATAGAGCACTTCTGTTTTGTTTTGTACTGAAAGGATAGAACACTTGTCACACCTACACACTATTCCTTTTTTTTTTTTTTCCATTTTACTCATGTGCATTTTCTGGAGAAATGACACAGAATTCCTAGTACTTCAAATCACAAGTACGATTTTTCTTCCTGAAAAACTAACACAGTTACCCCCTGAAAAATCTTCTGCAGTGATGTCCAATTCCAATGCTTTAACTTGGAATCAGAATTGAGCAAATCAGTATTTAAAAAAAAATCCTTGGGTAGGAGGAACAGGAAAACTAGACAAGAACTAGATGGTTTTGATAGTGACTCAGTAGGACTCTGCTTTGGGAAACTGCTCGGATGGTTTTGCTGGTGATTGATCTGAATGTTAAAGGGAGAAAAGGGAGAAATAATACTAATCTTACACACAAAATATTTCTGAGTTATTTCTGCAAGATTAGTGTTATGAGTACAGAGAACTAGGAAACATTTTCTACCTTGCTCATGAGATCAGCATAACTGAGATAAGAAGACCTGACAAGAACATTGTAAGAAAAGTAGCCCAGCCTCTCTCATGAACATAAATGCGAAACATAAAAAGGTAAGTGGCTGTGAATAGGGTCTTAGTTACTTTTTCATCACTGTGACTCAATACCCGACATCCACAATTTTAAGGAGGAAAGATTTATTTTAGCTTACAATTTCAGAAAGTCTCAGTGTATTCACAGGTGGGCGGCAGGAAAATGTTGGAATCACATAGTAGGGCTGCAGCTAGATCCAGAGCCGGTGCTCAGGGAGACAGAGATCCTCCCAGCAGCGTGGCAGAACTGAGAGGCATCTGGGCGGAAGGGCAGAACCAGATGCCCCTTCAGGTCAAGCCCCAAGCATCTGCCACTTCCAGCCAGGACCCGCCTGCCAATAGTGTGCAGTATCCATAGAAAATTGAGGCTTTTGGGGGACGCTCCAGACACAAACTACCACAGATCGCTGCAAGAAATGTGGCCCTTAACTGACACTAATTTCAAATGGATGGAAGATGTAAATATAGAGCATTAAGGATAACGAAGTTGTGCAAGGAAAATACGAAGAATTTAATGTTCGTGTGCTAGGCAAAGACTCAAAAGGCACTATTAAGAGTAATGAGAATAAATTAGACATCTTTAATAAATAAGATTTTCTACCAAAAGGTAGCATTAAGAAAATGAAAAGTCACAAAGAGAAAAACGAAATTTTCAATACATATATGCAAGAAGTTAAAGAGACTGAGAGAGAGCTGATTGGATTGTGAGGGTGTTAACAGCGTCATTGAGTTAGCCTGTGGATGATTCCACAGCTGAATGAATGAGCTATCAGAAGGTAGAGCTAGCCGGAGGAGGCAGGTCGTAGGGCAGGCCTTTGGGGATTGTATCAGACCCCTCTCCCAATCCGGGGGCTCGTCCTCGTAATTTTCTCATGCTTTGCCTCCTGGCCACCATGAAGTGAGCAGCTTTGCTCGCCGTGCCCTTCCGCCATGACGTTTCCACTGACCAGATGAATTGAAGCCTCTAAAATTGTAACCAAATACACCTCTCCTCCTATAAGCTGTGAGTATCAACTATTTGGCCCCAGCAATGAGAAAGCCAACCAATACAATTTTAATCCAAAATATTCAACGAACAACTATAACTCAATAAGGAAAAGGGAAATCAATTTTCAACCAGCAAAAACTTTGAACAGTCACTTCAGAGAAGAACATCCAAATGTTCAATAATAGCTTTAAAAATATGCTCAAGATCAACTGCCACTAGGAAAGTGCAAATTAAAGCCACAATAAAGTAGCTTAATACGTCTGTCAATATGACATTTTTTAAGATAATGATACCAAGGTTTCAGAGAGGATGTGAAGCAACTGGGATGCTAACGCAATACTCTTCAAGACAACCACTTCGGAAAATTAATTTATTACATCTACCAATGTGAAAAAGGAAGAAGCCCTGAGACCTAGCAGTCCATTTCTAAGGAAACAAGTACAATTTTATAGTCTAAAGCACAAAGTGATTTACATACAACGTCATCTCCCAGTGGAAACAACTCAAGTAACCATCAGCAGAATAATGGACAAATTGTGACATGGTCTTACAGTGGGATGTTTTAAAGCAATAACAAACAATAAGCAACAATATGGAACAATAAGGATGATTTTACAAAAATGATATTGATCATGAAACTTGCCAGAAAAGAGAGAGAGAGAGAGAGAGAGAGAGAGAGTGTGTGTGTGTGTGTGTGTGTGTGTGTGATGTGTGTGTTATCTTTCATTTTATAAAATTCTAAGAGACAAAACTAACCAATGAAAATAGGATTTTTTGTTCAAAAACTCCCAAGTGATTCTAATGTGCATCTAAGTTTGAGAACTACTTCAAGACAGAAAATAAGTGAGGTCCCTAGAGGTGAAAGAATTTGGCTGAGTTCTCATGAACTCCTAGCTTTGTTTCACTTCTGTGAGTAATGCAGAATCTGCCATTAGGTACGTAGGTACTGACAGGACCTCATTGAGTGTTAGATACACAATCCCACATCTGAAGCTCTTTCTATTATCTTCAACAGGCCCACCCAAGGCCCCACAGGCTGATTTGGTAGGCCTCTTTCATCTAAGAGTAAGAAAACATTTGTTTCTTTTTCCATAAGAACTTTCCATTATTTCTTCTAGACTTAAATGGCAAGCATATAAGAGTATCATAAAAAAACATAAAAGTAGTACTACGCATTTTTCTCTCAGGTGCTGTTTTTGTATCTTTATACCACATCAATGAAACCAAGGTTCTCATATCCCTAATATTCGTTTTCCAATTTTTGGTAATTTTACCTTCCTGATCAATTAAAAAAAAGTAATTTTGAAAGACTCTAAAAAGCCTTGGGGATCAAAAGGTTTCTTTGTCCACCAGTGTGTAGTTCAAAATACCCATCGTGTTCATTCAGTTTCTTAAGTCCACATTAAAAGATAAGGCAGAGAAGTACTAACATTTCCTGCTTCGGGCATGAGCAAGGTGCAATTCAATCGGATCAATAAAATTCAAAGCATCTCCAATATAAACAAGAGATGCCTTTGCGATTTGTACATGTAGTTATTGGCAATCAAGGCAAATAACATAAAAGAAAAAATTGAAATTTCTGTGTGGAAGTGATTTGAATATTCACAACAGAAACTCACAAATGTAGGTACCAACAACCACTCAAAAGCTGCAAGAAAAAGACAAAGTGACCTACATAATTATCTTCTTTATTTCAATGAACTGTATTAACTTCTTCTGAAGTATTTATGTGCTTCTAAATTGCTTCCAGTTTTATTTGTTTGTGTTTGGAGTGTCTGTTTTTCTTTGCATTTTTAACCTAAATATGTATGTATTACAGATTCATGTACATGTTAATCACATACAACCTGGGGGATTTGTATCTATATATCATTTTTCGAGCACTTTTCCCCTCCCGCTTACCCTTTTACTCCTCTTTCCCTTCTCCTACTCTCAGTGTCTCTTCACTTTTTCAAACAGTCTATTTCCCCTCTTTCCACCCTCCCTCCTACATCAAGATCTTTTCATACATGTATTTATGGCATTTTTATGTGAAAGGCATCATGCAACGCTTAATATTTTGTGTCAAATTCATTTCACAGCATTATTAACTCAAGATAGCACCATTTTCTTGCAAATGCTTCATATCTGTTTTTCTTTATGGGTGCATAATATTCTATTGTGTATGTATGCCACATTTTCTTTATCCATTTCTCTATTGATAGGCATGTAGGGTTTTCCCAGGCTTTACCTACTATAAATTGTGCTGCTATAAACATAGCTATGTATGTGGGGTTTTTTGAGAAATATTTTACCATCAGTGAACATTAAAAAATATTGAATATCCTTAGAAAACAAAAGCTGAGAGGAAATACCAAATGTATTTTTTGAAACAATACATCTGGGTAGACAGTTGGAATAATATAGCATTGTATATCTAATTTTTAAAGTTTGTTAAAAATTTTTATTGTGGTGGAAAGATTCACAGGACATAAAATTTAACTTCTTTAAACTTTAACTTTTTAAACTTTAACTTTTCTTTCATTAGAAGGACACCCATCTATAGTCAGCTTTTTGTGCTTGGTCCATTTCACTGAGCATTATTGACTCTAGAAGGCCCCATTTTCAGTCCAGTTCTGTCTTTCTTTATGGCTGCATAGTATTCCGTTGTGTATTGGTACCACATCTTTTTTAACCATTTCTCTATGGATGGGCAAGTAGGTTGTTTCCAGAATTTGACTATTGTGCTATGCATTGTGCTGCTATGAACATGGATATGCATGTGTCTTTTTGGTGTGTTGACTTTATTTCCTTTGGGAACATGCTCAGTAAGGCAGTAGCTGGATCAAACAGAATTTCCATTCTCAGCTTTCTGAGGAACCTCCAGACTGCTTTCCATAATGATTGTGCCAGATTGCATTCCCGCCAGCAGTGGAGTAGAGTTCCTTTTTTTCCACACCCTCACCAACAGTTGTTGTTTTTTGAGTTCTTGATGGGGGCCACATGTTTTGTGAGTTCTTAGTAACAGTCATTCTTACTGCCTCATCTTACCACCTGCGCCCTAGGGCCACTCCTAGTACCAACGTCTCAGGTTGGCTTCTCTGGATCTAAAATCACCTCCTGTAAGACAGAAGCAGGGGCAAAATTAAACCAAGGAGTGTGTTAAGCTGTCAGAGGCCAGAGAAGCCTCCACAGCTCCCTGGGGAGCTAAGGCACACACGGTTCACCCCAGAGCAGGGCTGTGTTGTCCTGGGTACCTGCTACCATTCATGGGATGGGAGCTGAAGGAAGGTCAGGTCCTAGACCAAGTGGCTGTCTGCTGTTGAGACACACCAAGAGGTCAGCGACCACTGGGGCATCAAGTCCTTCCTGAAACAAGGAAGGATTGTTTCCAGCAGAAAGATTCTTGAGGCCAAATGCAGATGGGGTCACCACTGTCCTCTAAAATTGGCCTTGGATTTTCACTTGGGAGAGTATAGGTCATATATGTTATTAATCTACATCCCAGAACATGGGCCAAAACGTTCCCATTTACTTTGGAAAATACTCTAGAATCTCATTGACCTTAATACTTGGTACACTGTCAGGTAATTAGTAGGGTTTTTGTTTAAATGTAGTTTGAAAGAGATTTCTACTGTGATTGTCAAGACATTACATATAAAGAAGAGGTCTGAGAGAAAATGATGTAACTCAAACTAAAGAATAAATATCAATAGAGAGAAAAGGATTGGGGAAGAAATTCATACTATGGCATAAAAGTGCTTTAGTTTTAGACTGCCCTAGACATTCCTTTCTGGGCCCTCTTTCTTTCAGACAGATTCTAGGCATCAAGGGACCTATTTCTAAAAAGCTCTTTAGCTCTTCCTAGCTTTTCTACCCCAAAATCTGTAGTTTAAATTCCATCATGGGCTCTGAAAAGCTTTAACCATCATGATTACCTCTAGAACATTTTAAAATTCCTAATTTAGGGACATCAATCCCTTTATTTATTTTTTTTTAAAATTCTTTCTGCCTGTCTTATCTTAAAGCAAACAGCACTATCCCACAGCTGGTGCATCTCTGTCCCACTCTGCACAGTGCTGTGAATCAGTAAAGAATAAACCAGTACTGGCACTCGGCTTCTGCTGCCAAGATAGTAACTCACAGAGAGGAAGGAGGGTGCCTTTTGGCTCAGAGTTTCAGAAGTTCCACCCGGGGTTGCGGTGTTGGGCCTGTGGCAAGTCAGCACATCATGGTGGGAACAAAGGTGGAGAAAATTACTTGCTTCAGTGCAGACAGGAAGCAAAAAGGAAAAAAGAGGTAGAGAGATGGGGTCCAATGTTCTCCTTAAGAGCACGCCTCCAGTGACCTAACATCTTCCAAGAGGCTCTACTTTTTAAAAGTTCCACTACTTCTCAATAATTCCATGAGCTGGGACCAAGCCCTGAACATGGGCCCGTGTTCAATCTGAAGATTTAAACTTTAGCAATAGCCCAGGGGACAGAACACAAATGTTAACTAAGAACACCAAAGCTTTGATGAGAACTAGCTTGGAATCAGCTAATTTTGTGTCTTATATTTTATAGTGTATGCTTCTGGTACCGGGTCAGTCAAAGTGTTTTCAATAACAATTTCAACAACAGGCATGCTCAATCATTATTTTCCATTTCCTTACCAACTGTGAGGCAAATTCCTTTATTTTTTCATAGCTAATAATCTTATCAAGTATGTTTATTAAAATAAAAACCCAAAATAATTTTGTAGAATAAAATTTAAAAATGTGTCACATAACAATAATCTAGACACATGGTTTGACCCTATCAATAATATAAAAACAGAATATCAACCTACATCAAGAGTTCACATTTAATTCCAGAAGGGCAGGGAGGACATAAAGGAACTATAAATCTTGCTGTGAAAATGAATGTTCTCATGTTGTACTGAAGGTCTTCTTGGAACACTTCCCTTTGTTCAATTAAATTGATTAGAACAATTCAGATGCAATATTTTCTCTTATTGAATTCCCATTCCCCCACCAAAAAATTTGTTTAAACAAGGCAAGGCTAGCGTTCTGTCCTTGGTCATACCGCTGCTTCTCCCTCCCCATTGCCTCCTCTACCAGTTGTGAGCTGTCTTCCAGGAAAAAAACAAATCTAGCCTTGTTTTCTTTTGCCTTCAGTGCCTGGTGCTAGTCCACTGGGTAAACAGTCCCCAGGGCCTGGAAGAGTCAGACAATTGAATTTCACCTTACGAGCTGATGAGGCTGACGCTGAGTCACATGTCAGCCTGATGGGCCTATTTAATTAGTTCCAGTGAGAAGGCAAGAGAAGAATATGGTGTGGGTAAAACAGAACTCAGCAAGGCACCGCGTGCCAGCGTGTGATTCCTCCTTCCCTTTCCTCCACAGTCACTGTCCCACTTCTTCTTCTACCTGACAGTCACAATCTGGCAGACATCGTGTCCCACTCTGCCCTTCAGCCAGGTTAAGATGATAACGCTGTTGGTAGGGAGATAGTGGAGAAGGGCCCCTTTGCAAGGTGACCGGGCTAGGTCATGGAACTTGTAAAAGGAAGACGTAGATCTTGGTCATTAGGTAAGATTTGTAGGAATTGCTAAAATATCTAATATTCATGTGTTTCCATCGAATTTTTTGCAAAGTTAAAATGACCTTGATTCTGTAGTTCATTATGCTGATTTATTGTGAATCATAACAAAACATATTACCATGTCATTTCTGGGAATATAGTCATAATAGCATAGAATCATACTCTATTGGAATAAGGTAATCAAGTCCCTTATGATCAGATTATCGGGTACCATATTTTATTCAACCATTCCTTCATCATCAGGCACTTCATTGTCAATTTTGGTGTTCAAATAAAATGGTAAAAAATGCATTGTGAATAAAATGTTTATACTTAAACATAAACACACTAACATCTTCACATCTGGAGAAGACGCTCTTGAAAGAGAACTTCTAGGTGTGCTTCAGAAAGTGGCAAGATCAATGGATAAGTGAGTTCAAAGGGAAAGGGAGTGAGGAGGGGTTAATGGCAACGTGTTTTTTTTTTAATGCAACATCTTTATTTAAATGCACAACATATTTCATCAGCCTCTGTGTGCCCTAATCTCCATCTATCGTACTATTTCTAGGTTTTGGATTTGAGAGTAAACAACACTGATTAGTGTAGCTCTGTGGTATGGTCAATACGGGGTTGGCATCTCTCAGTCTAACTTTTCTTATATGTCTGTGTAAGAAACTTTAGTGTCTAATTTTCATATTCTATGAGAGGATTTGAAGGGGATTGTGCTGTTTTGGGGGGGAATTTATTGGAGTAAAATTTACTTACTGGAAAATTAGTCTATAGAAGTTACTCCAGGACAGTTTTAAATTTTATACATTTTCAATATAGGAGCTTAAAAAGATTGCATATTCTCTGGAAGATGTAAGCTTCTCTTATTATAACAATTAAATCAGTCTTGTTATTTTATTGTTAGTATCTTTTACTTCACTTTATCTGCTTGAAGTCTGTGTTAAACTACAACTATAATTGTAGACTCAGTAAGCATGCTTATTATCCTCTTACTCTTCTGATTTATGTATGTTAAGATTATGTTGCTAAGTCAAATGCAAAAGGTTAAATACCACGTGACAAATTCAGAATGCAGGCATTTTATAGAGCCAAATGGGTGTGAACATTTTTAATAAATGACATAATTATTATCCTTTTAATTTATTAATTTAATCCGAGGTAATAATTAGTATATTTGGACTTATTTATGTATATTACTTGTGGCTTTTTTCTTTTGCATTATTTATTTACCCTTTTTATTAGTATATATTTGTGATACACTCGACAATTTTGTGCACAACCATAACTCATCAACTTCACATTCTCTCCCCACTCCCACCCTTGTCCCCCTGCTACTCAAAGTCTCCCCCATTTTGCTCAATTACTTATTTATATGCTGAGTTTCTCAGAGAGAGAATGCAATATTTTATCCTCTGTTTCAGATTCACTTAATCAAGCAAAACGATCTCAAGTTGTATCCATTTTCCTGAAAATGGCAACACCTGTCTTTATGGCAAATACAAGTCCATTGTGCACATATTCCCTACTTTTTATCCACTGACCTATTGATGGATACTTCAGCATCTGCCATGATTTACCTGTTTTTAGTTGTGCTGCTGTGAACTTCGGTAAGCATGCATCTTGCTATTGGTACTTTTAACTTTGGGAAGATTCCCAGAAAAGACAACATTGGGTAAAATGAAATATCTTTTTTTTTTTTTTTTAGTTTTCTAAGAATCTCCATACTGCTTTCCCTAATGGCTACACCAGCTTACATTCCCACCAGCAATGTAACAAGGTTCCTTTTCCCCAGCATCCTGACCAGCACCCGTTGCTGTTTGAGTTCTTGACTCTCCCTAGGGTGAGGTGGACTCTCTGTGCTGTTTGGATTTGAATTTCTGTCATGTGTGTGTTGGCATTTGCACCAGCAGGCAACTGGCTGGCGAGGGCTGCTGCAGGTCCAGCTGGGAGGCTCCAGCAGGCGCTCATGGGTGAGAGGGAGGGGCATCTGCGCTGGCGGAGGCGTCCCTCCAGGGGCCCCACCCTCGATCCACCTCCAGTGTCACTACAGGTCCCTGGTTTCTGCTACTTCCCCAAACCAAGCATCCAAGGAGGCCTCTCTGCTACAGAGCCTCCCCGCCTGGGTTCCTGTGGAGCTGCTTTCCCAGAACTGAGACTCCATCACCGACTTGACTCCACCCCTCTGGTCTTTCTCACTCTTTTATTTATTTTCCCTTGTCCTCTGGTGCTTTTTAATTTTATTTTTGTTTTTCTTATTGCTTTTTTGGTGCTGGAGATTGAGAGCCCAGGGCCTTCAACTAAGTTCCATCCCCAGCTCACTCTTTATTTTTATTTTGAGACAGGGTCTCACTAATTGGTCAAGTTTCCATGGCTGGACTTGAACCTATGAATCTTCCCAGAATGCTAAGATTACACGCCTGCACCGTCAGACCTGGCCTTTAGTGCCTTTTAGAAAAATTTTTTTCAAATTCCCTTTTTCCCTCCTCTGCTGATTAAAGCAATACAGTCTTTCTACTCTTATGTTGGTTAATCCTAAGTGTTCATACACAAACACATTCTACACATTATATATTTATGTTTGCAAACATATTGTATGAAATATTACACATAATTTATCTATTTGTATATAAATATGTAATTGCATTAATTATATTTTATAATTTTTAATTTAAATGCTTCAATCTTTACTATCATTTCAGTTCTCAAATGTCTTCGGGAGTACTTAGCCCCCTAGTACTTTAAACATGGTTCTTGCTCGATATTACAGAATTAAAATTACTAGAATGTTCCATGATGCAGGAACAGTGAGATTTGCTGTGAGACTTCTCTTCATTCCTACAAGGTCTTTTGTATAATTAATGACACTTTTTATTTGTTTTTTTTCCATCAAAGGTTACCCTGAGTGGTGCTTCAGGCTCTGTAAGATACAAATGCACTCTCTCCCTATGACTACGGGCTATTTTGATAATTTAGACCTACATCTTGGACCAATTTCCTTCAGTCATCTGTTTTTCTTTTTTAAGGACATTGTCAAGGCCCAAGGCCAGAAACACATGGCCATTAGCCAAAAGTAGAATTGGTCTGAAGGGTACAGCACAGCAGTTGTCAAAGGAGACCAAGTGTGTATGTGTTTCTGTATGCTTGTGTGTGCTAAGGACACCTACTTAGAAGTCTGTGGAGAAAGGGATCCTTCCTCATAAATCTTAAACTCTACTTTTCTTACCTTCTATTTTACTAATTATAAAGCATTTGTTCTGAATGCTATTTGAGAGGGAAAATGTTAGTAACCTCATGAACAAATATGCCATTATGTTCATGTTTAATCCATTTGAATTTTATTCTGAAGGCAAGCATTAAAGCTTAATATGATAAAAGTTGGAAACTAGTACTGTAACTTTGTATTACTTGGCTTTGTGTTCTTTCAGCCGTGGAAACTTTCAAATGTCTTACAAGTGTCAACATGTTATAATATGTGTGAACCTAATTAACTTTTGATTATATTTTACATATATCTGCTTTGGCTGAAACAAATAGAACTCACCCTGACAAGCACCACAGAAAAATACATTAAAGTGTAAATATTTGTTCTGAAATTCGGCAAAAGAAAATGGAATAATTTCTACACTGCCTCTTGAAATGATAAATCGCATATACTTACATGTTACATGGATGTTTGTGTCTTATTCCAACTGGAAATCAAAAATTTAAACTATTATCAGAGTCTCAAGATCAACGAATTTCCTGATGTTATGATAACAACTAATACCGAACAAAACAATATAAAATCTCATTTGGCAGGCAGGACACAGCCAAACTGTCTTTAAGTGAAATATGTACTACTTTGGGTCACCTTTTTGGTAGCCACAAAATCAATTTGCCATAGATAAAATATTTTAATTCAAAGGTGTTTAATCAAACTCATTTGGTATAGTACCCTGTTAAAGGACTAGTACACTATTTAAAGGTATTTTAATAACTCTAAAAATAGCATAAATTATTCTCAGATTCCACAGTAAAATAAAAATAGATTAATCCAATAGATTAAAGAAAGTTATTGTAAGAAGGAACTTCTGAAATGTTAGCTATTCCTCAGTGACGACCCTGTGTGACACTTCAAAGGTCATGGGAATACAAACTAAAGAGATTCAGAGCATTCTTTTTCCTGCATTGTGTTCTTAGAGTTTACCACAAATCACTCAGTTAAAACAAAAAACTTTGAGTAAGTACATTAATAATCTGAGCCTTTGACTCTTTATCCTATTACTCCACAGAACATAGTGCTGTCCTGTGAAAATATTGAAGCAAGAACAATAAATATACCATTACACTGGAAACTTTGGAGTGACGAATCTTTACAAATTAATTACAGATCATTCATAGTTCAGAAATTAGAACCCTATGCATAAAAATGATCCATAGTAAAATGCCTCTTAAATACATCTTTCATTCTCAAAGTCCAGAAACTATGTGAGCTCATACCTGTTCCTCTAGATTCTGCAGTATTTCTTCAACATTCCTTTGGAGGATTTGGGTAGATTTAATCTTAGGGAAATTAAATTTAATAAAACTGTTCCGCGTTGGGAAATGTTAATTGTTGGAATAGGTACTAGAATACAAGATTTCTGTTTTTCATCCAACTGTTCATTCAAAGGATTTGATAGCAGCCCCTTCGAGCTATCTTTTCCTTCTTTTTTATTTTTTAAAATTTATGTATCACACCCCTTTCCTTTCCCACCCCCTCAAACTCTGCCACCCATGTCCCCTTTCCCTCTCTATCTTTTTTATTTTCTTCCACCTCTCTTTTGCTTTTTTATGGTTTTGTTTTCTCATGTTAGAGAAACCATACGGTATTTAATCTTCTGTGTCTCCTTCATTTCGTTAAGCATAATAGCCTAAAAGAGCATCCATTTCACTACAAATGATTCAAATTTGTCTTTTTTCTGGCAGAGTAGTACTCCATTGTGTATATATACACCACATCTTAAGTCCTTAATCCATTTTGATTTGATTTTGGTGTGTGGTAAAAGTTGTGGGTCTAGTTTCATTCTTCTTCATGTGGTTAGCTACTTTTCCCAGGGCCATTTGTTAAAGAGGCCATCTTTACTCCAAAATATGTTTTTGCTCCCTTTGCCAAAGATCTGATGGCTGAAGGTACGCAGAGATGTCTCTGTATCCTACAGGCTGTTCCACTGATCCACATGTCTGTTTTTGTGCCAGTACCATGTCATTTTTATCACTGCTGCTGTATAATACAATTTTTGATACCTGGTATGGTGATGCCTCCTGTTTTTGCTTTGTTCCTTCAGATTATGGTATTTATGGTATTTATGTTTCATATTTCTCTCAATTGTATTTCTCTTCCATATTCAGAAGTTGAAAAGTTGATGCCAGATATTTTAGGAGACTACTGATCTTCAGCCTGCCCTAATATTCCCTTTAGTTTTCAGAAGTAAGGCTATCTACTACCCACGACCCAAGTTTTAGAGTTTTACAAAGTTCCTCTGAGTCAGTAAAAATTCTGAAGATAATCATAAATATTTCAGAAGACAGAATTGACTCGTACTTTATTTAACTCATCAGATGTTTCTTGATCACTAGGTCTGAATAAAAATAGCCTCCCACTAAGTATTGTAATGTAAGTAGATAGCTTTTTTTACATGCATCATGAAATGCTTAGAATTATTTTGAGAAGAATACAGTGAAGACTTTTTTCAGAACAAATAATTTGAGAGCTTCACAATTAGTCTGTCTATTCCAGTTGCATATAAAGATAAACCTTTTTCTACTTTACCCCATGGGATTTTGGTCTGCAAACGAAACCTACCACTTTTCTCCCATAGTTTCCTGGTTTAAAATCAATGCCAGGTATACCAGAAAGCACAAAGTTTTTGGTACTCTTAACCAAAATTGTAGTGATCTAGCCACACACACAATTCAGATTCTGCCCCAGACATCATTTCGTATTACAAAATAGACTTTCAGTGGCTCAGATTCAAGTAAACAGAGGGACAGCCATAATCTTTAAAAGCATAATAAAAACCCAGAAATGACTGCATGCAAAAAAAATTCAGTTCTTTCCAACATGGACCCTCGCAACAGTGAGCAAACTGGAAATGAAAACCCTCTCCTCCCCTATGAAATTCTTGACGTTTTCCCACTGCCATTAAAATATCTTAAGTGAAGATGAACACATGACTCTAAGTTAAAATTTCCCTTAACAAGCCCTCATGATCTTTTTTCTTGTGATGTTTTTCTCTAACATTCTTAGCTAAAACTATTAGTTTGACATCTTGTCATTCAGAAAACAGAATCTAATATAAATTTCTATTTTTTACACTTATGTGCCTTTAAGGCAATATTTACCTTATTAGTCCAATAACCTTTCATTCCTGTGAGCAAGACAAAAGACAGTATTTTGTAATTAAGAAATTCAGTAACTACCACCATTCAATACTAGAAAGCATACCATAAGAAAGCTAGCACGGTTTGGGGGTCTTTCGATGCAAAGTCTTTCAACTATTGACTGGTGACATTAATTGATCAACTGCTTACTGGTATAAAAGAGTTCCTTTCACTTGAACACATCTTCGTGTGTAACATGGTCATTTCTTAGCTGAATATGCTCCACACCTACTCTGCTAGTTTAAATTATCAAACGCCATTTTATCCATGTACTAAGTGAAATCTGGGACCTTTTTCTTCAAAATCTGTTCATGAAAATTACTCAGCAAGATGAATGACTATCACTGCAGTCAGACACATTTTTCAGTTCAGTAAGGTTTATAAATGGGCGTTAACACTTGGCTAAAGAGCCAGCTTCATTGTGCTATTAACCACGTGCCTTCTGTGACAATCTTTTTATTCTAATGCAAGTATCAAGGAGAGAAATAAAATAATGGGGAGTGAAAACTATGTGTGTGGCCATTTTAGAAAAGCCTAATGATTTTCCTTGTATATACTACAAAGTGCTGAATATAATAAAAAAAAGAAATGCTAAATCTCTGCTTTGCATTGACATGTAACTTCTGCCATGTGACAGTATAAATACCTAAACAAAATGAATTTGCCCTTGGCTGTGAAGTAGTAGAATCACCACGTGTTTATACAGCGCAATGAACAACACTTCACACTTTAAGGAATCTTAGGAAGACTCAGACAAAAGATTATTACCTACTGTGCCAACAATTCCTACCATGTGTAATAAAATCACTGCTTTTAATACACCAGGAATGGGACGACAGCTTCAATGTTTCTCAGGAACAGTTGCTCAACATATAAATACACATCCAGAAATGTACATCCTTCCTCCCTCTGTTTCCCTCTCTCTGTTACTTTTTAAAATCTCCTACCTTATTTCTTATTCAAGGACAAGTTACCTGAGCAGACTGTCTGTTCTTTAGACAGAAATGACAAATGTACATTGTTATTTTGTGCAGCAGTGGAACACATCTAGAGCTATTAAAATGGAGGAATTGGCCATTACAAAGCAGCTATTGTTTTTCTTTTACTACACAAAAAAGAGCTCCATTTATCTGATCATTTTGGATGTAAAAGTCATTGCCTAGAACATTCTCTTCCCATAAAAGCTCTATGAAAGATGCAATTTGTACAGTTTATTTTTGACAGGTTAGCTACTGACTGCTGGGGCTCATAGTTGACTCTTCAATAGTAAGGCTGCAGGCTCTTCTTCCTCTGGTCCCTCCGTAAAAGGCACTCTTCATGTGCGTAGGCTTGAGAAATGACATGTGCCCGATAATCAAATAGACATATCCTCATTTGTTTTATTTTGAGTGACTAGAATATCACTTAGTAATCTGCACTGTAGTACTACATGTTCAGTAATTGATAAAACTCATGTCAATAATTTAACCCTGCACCAAAACTTCTAGATTAATTCTAGCTAGGAGGCTCAGTCTGAACTGTAAGCACCACAAGGATGAGGTCAATTCTATTTTTTCAGCATATACAACATGTGGGACAGGACCCAGTACATAGCAGGGGATCAAGTAAAAGTCTTGGATTGTATCTACTAGGGAAACTGGGTGGCAGATCACTTGCAGTTTCTAGGGGATCCCTTAGCTCTGCCATCATGGCAGGCTCTTCCAGGGCTCGTGAGAAACTTCATTGGCCAGTGAAAAGTGTAACTCAAGAGTTCCACCTCATATTGGAAGAAAATCATACCTTATACTAGACCTTTTATGGGTTCCAGGTTCTTCATTTAATCCAGACTGGATTATAATATGTAGAATTCAGTTCCAACAAAACTATTTGATCCATATTGACCTATCCTAATGTGGCTTATTACTACTGTTAGGAACAAACTTGCCAAATAACCATAATGCTACTTTTCATCAAAATTATATTTATAAATCTTTTTTGACAATACAGGAAAATGCTTTCATTTCTAATGGAAAAATTAGAATAGCATATAATCACAGCCATTACACCAGAAGGAATGATAGCAAAGTAGAGACTGATTATCTCTGGGTAGCAAGATGACTGGTGGGTACTTTTATTATTTCTACTTTCCAATCTTTACTCATTTTTTGGTATGGCAGTCTGAACCCAAGGTCTTGCTGTGTACACACGCTTTATCTTTGAACCCCATCCCCAGCCACAATTGTTTTATAATTGCTACATGCTATTTATACTTTCCCATATCTTGCAATTTTTAAAATAATAAACAGCTACTAATTTGTGTAATTTGAAAGGCTTCAGGTTTAAAATGTTATAAAATCACTAGTAATTTTTTTACTTATTTCATTTCTAGATAATTTCTCCACATCTCAAGATCTGTGTTTTCACAAAAGACTATAATTAGAACATAATTCTATCGGCCTGATGTGAGTTCTGAAAATGCAACACTGTTCTGAAAGAATGGACACGTCTCCCACATAAAAACAGGATAAGAATGAACCTTTGACAACGTTAGTTGACACTAATTAATTTCTCACCTTTGAAAACTATTATAAACCCAACAGGATTGAAATGTGTGAAGTATTTCGAACAGAATTTGTATATTGCTCAGGTTCTCTTGGCAGTAAATACAATGAGAAAAGCAATATTCAATAGTCAGATGTCTGGGAAAAGGAACTTGAGTCATCATACATGGAACACATACCAGACAGATAAAAATAATTTAATTATTTAATTTAATAATAATTATAAAAATCATTAATAATTTAAAATGTTCAATACAAATAAAAGACACAAATTACTTATCTTGATAAGGAGAAAGGGGAGAAGAGAGGGCGAATGAGAAGGCAAAATTCTACCTGGCAGCTTCCGTAGTGAATGTCTTGGAATGTCTTTTGTAATCACCGGGTCACTTGTGCATAAAAGTGACTTGCAAGAGCGATGAGATGCTGCCATGGTGTGGCACTGTGTTCCTTGAAACCCCGCGGGATGTGAAAAACACAAAAATGGGAGCATGAGTGAGATATTACGGGAATATGGAGGATGGGTGCCCAATAAGTCTGTGAAGGGACAATGGCAGGGCCTTAGAACAAACATTCTGCGTGAATGTAACATTCTGAGGATCGAATCTTGACACTCACAAGAGCTCCTGGAGTGCTTCAAACGGAAGAAGCGTGTGATCAGAGCTCTCTTTTAGAAAATTCGCTTTGGCACCAGTGCTACAGAGAATTAGAGAGGAACAAAAGTAGCAACAGGGATACGAGTAAAGAAACAACCCAGGGGGAAAATGGCAAAGCCTGAGATAAGACAGACAGGTGGCAAGTGAAATGGCGCTGAAAGTAAAGGTTTCAAGAGCTTTAAGGTGATGGTACAAGGCCTTTGGGGACCAGAGAAGGAAGGGATCTGTTGGAATAAAGTCAGCTGCTTGGCTTTGGACAATTGGCTTCCTTCGTGTCTGGTCTTGACCTCAAGGTGTATTTATGCGAAGTGCGGAGACACGACTTTTTAAAGGAAAGCTGATGGGTTCCACTTTTCATTTCAGCACCAGTCACTTGGAAATTCCTTTGTGCCCTGAGTCTAAGCCCTCTTATTTCTGCGTTGGTCAGAATAGGTTAGATTATCCTACACAAAGTACCCAAAGTGTCAGTGGCTTACATAAGGTAAAGAGTAATCCCTTGCTCATGTTACAGATTCTTCATGAGTAGCTGAATTCCCGATGCTGTCCCCATTCAGGGACCTAGTAACAGATCAGCTGCCATCTGGAGCACCGCCGGACACTGTGACAAAGAAGAAGAGCAACATGCTAATTGTATAGTGTTTCTTAAAGTCTCTTCCCAGAAGCAGTATACCCTATGTCTACTCACAGTTTATATGAGCACAACCAACTCCAGGAGGGTAGGTCAGTGTATTCCTACCCTATGCCTTGACGAGCAGAAAACCAGAACATTTGTATTTTCCCCCATTTTATTGATATATGCATGTGTGTGTGTGTGTGTGTGTGTGTGTGTGTGTGAGAGAGAGAGAGAGAGAGAGAGAGAGAATGTTTACATTGAATTTGAGTATTTTGTGCACACATATATCATGTCAAAATGGCAATTTCTCCCCTCTCCCTTTTTTGACCCTCTCTCACCCTCCCCTTCCCCACTAGTTCCCACTATTCCCCCATTTAACCATATGAAATAATTGCATTCTGCATTTCACCTATTAGAGAAACCATTCGATATTTAACCAGAGTCTGACTAGCTTCACTGAGTATAATGGTCTCAAGTTGTGTCCATTTAACTACAAGTGCCTGAAAAGTATTATCTTCATAGATGAATAGTATTCCATTGTGTACATATGCTACAACTTATGTATTCATTGGTCTGTTGATGGGTATTTTGGTTTCTTCCACATTTTAGCTATTGTTCTTTATGCTGCTATGAACATGGGTATACATATGTCTCTGTCATGTGGTGTGTTTAATTTCGGGGGGAAGATTGCCAGAAAAGGCATCACTGGATCAAAGGAGATATTTATTTTCAGCCTTTTGAGGCATTTCCATACTTCCTTCCATAGTGGTTGTACCAGTTTACATTCCCACCAGCAGTGTAAGAAGGTTCAGTTTACCTGAATGTTGAAGAGCCTTGCTAGGTCTATTTAGCAGCCTTATTATTGTTCCTTAAGGAGACCCAGTGCCCCCTCTACAAGAATTCATAAGAAAAATACACTAAAGAGTTCAAAGGTCTTTTTTTAAGGGAGAAGGAGAAATTTATTTATGTTATAAATGAAGCTGAATGTAATTATCATGTTTCACACATATACACTAATACAAAAAAATTTTAAAGGTCTTTCAGTCTTGACTACTTAGTTTGATAAGATATTAAGTTCAGAGAAAGAATATTTTTGATATTTATTTCTCCGCTCTAATCTTGGGTACATCATCTCTTCCCAATCCAACAAGACGAATTCCACCCCTGGACGTGTACTTTACCCATTCAATATTTATTGAGCATCTACCATGGGCCAGGTGCGGGGAGATAGTATTGAACAGTGCAAACATTGGACAATGTTTCTAGCATCAAGAAGTTTAAGGTCCATCAGGAAAACACAGAAATTAAATAATCACACAAATTATTGACTTCTGATGGTCATAAGGACTAGAAGGCAGCTATGTTACACTATGAGAAATCAATCAGGCAGAAGTCCAGGGAGTGGAGGCAAAGAGAAATGTTTGCAGAAAAGGGTGGGAAAGCTGCTGTCTGTAAGTGGGAACCGAAATAGATCTATTGTGGCTGAAGAAGAGTAAGTGAGGGAAAGAGGTAGGGGGCTTGAGAGTGAGGTAGGGTCGGGTCATGGAGACCATCATGGAACAAGTCAAGGAGGTGACAGATCATGCTAAAGCTACAGGAAGTCACTGAGGAGTTTTAGGCAAGGGAATCCCACTTACAGGATATAAGCAGATGCTCAGGAAATGTACAAGAGTCAGTATCAACGTATCCCACACGGAAATGGCACATCCTCACCTTCTTTAAGACTTTACTCAAATGTCCTTCTTCCCTGTCTCCCACCTAGAATCACTGTGTCTGAGATAGCACCCACGGCACCCAACCTTCTGATCCAACTTATTCTTTTTTTCACAGTATTTGTCACTTTCAAGCATTTTAGATAATTTACTTATTTATTGGTTTATTGTCTGTCTTCTCTTGTTAGAATACAGTGTCCAGGAGAGGAAGCATTTTTTTTCTAGAAAGTACCTGGCAAATATTAAATGGCACCTCACATATTTGTTTTAAGATACGTTATCAGGTGGCATACATGTCTGTGTTTATGGCTTAATATACTTAGCTTAAACTGTTTCTCAAAGATGTGGTTTGTCAACAAAGCATATAATTTGATTTAATTCTTTTTTTTTTTTTTGAGACAGGGTCTTGCTCTGTGATCCAGGCTGGTCCTGAATTCACTTCAGAGCTCAGGCTGGCCTTGGACTCACGGCAATCCTACTGTCTCAGCCTCCCGAGTACTGAGATTACAGGCATGAGCCACCACGCCCAGCTTATGTGGTGCTGGGGAATCAAACTCGGGTACTTAGCGCTTGGCATAGCGCTTGCTCAAGCACTTTAACCGCTGAGCCATTCCTCCAGCCCCCTTGATTTAATTCTTAAGCAAGAAAATTATTCCTGTAGCAGAAATTTATCGTCTGTTTGCTAAAACTTACAAGAATATATTTTTAATTAATAAAATATCAAGGCTTTGAAAACATTTTAGGGGAAAAGATTAGGATTCATGTGTCACAGTGACAGCTTAGCTATTTTAGAATTTTGCTACATATCCTCATCAAAATGTAGTGCTATGCTAGCAAAAATATAGTATTTTTATAGCACAACAGTGACTAACCCTTTACATTTATATTTAGACAATTTCTGTAGCTTTTCTTGGAGGTGTTTTAAGAACTAATAATGCAGTTAGCAAATTACAACTTGTGATGGTGTCTAGAAGTCCTTGGAGAAAAGCTATTTGATTTGCAAAAAGTATCAGGCAGTCTCCTTTTGATTTTTCTGTGTATCTGACCTCACACAATCTATGATCCCTAGTTTATTTCAGAAATTAAATTTCCCAGAAAATTTTCATTGCCAATGTTATGTCCCATAATTTTTCATTAAATGCATTTGTGAGGCATCCACTATGTTTTCTGTACTATGTTAGACACTGATTCATTTATTTAGTGACTCACTCATCAACATTCATTTATTAGTACTAAGGAAATACACAGATTTAAAAAAAAAAGAAATGGACAACTGCATGGTCAGGAAATAATTTCATTCATTAAAAAATTTGAGATGCCTTAAGTAAATAAGGACATTGCTGATCTTTATAAAGGAAACATGCAATTTGCACTAATTTTTTAAAAACAGTTTGCTGAAAGGCTAAAAGTAAGATAAGATTATGATGGAAAATATTCTTTTTACTAAGTGTATATTACATTAAAAAAAAACCCCGAGAGGTAATTGTATTGTTTTGATGATATATTTAGCACTATAAGGAAATATGTCTACTTTCTAGACTATTTGAAAACAGTTTACATAAGAAACTATAGTTTAAAATGACAGGACTAAAGCAGGGTGGGGTTTTTGGCCATCTTGCTTTCTCACCTCTGCAGCCTTTCTTGAAAGTGAAGCTGCTTTGTTGGCATTTGCAGAAACCGTGCTATTTCTGGTCAGAACCAACCCCAATACAAGCCAGGTAGGATTTTAAAATGATGACCCGTAATCCTTGTTCTAGATTTGCTTATATAGCCTCTCTTACAAAGTTGGAGTGCCACCCTGCCCCTAACCTGCTGACTGCTCTCTCCTTCCGCATGGCAGATTTTGAATGGTACCCTCACCCATACAACTTGTGCTTAGGCACCTGTACCTTGAACGTAGAAGGAGGTTGAGGTCTACATCCCATCTTTTCATCCTTCCGTAGATGGACGCATCTAAATGAAGTCTCAGAATACATGATTTTACCTACAGTTAACTATTCTACAAAATTTTCTCATAATAATAAAAACAGATGTGGATTATATAGGGTTTATTGGAATATTCTTCTACATGTGTAAGAAAATCCATTAGACCGTGATATCCTTCAACATTATGAAGACAGAAGATACTATTTAATTTCCAATTAATTCTGCTGACTGCTCTTCCTGAAATTTCCATGTAGAAGAAATTTGCTCAACATGGAATGAGCACATCTGTTCTTATCTGGTGTCTCACCAGCCTCTATCAGGTAGCCGTATTTGCAATCAGGGCCTTTCTTGTACTGTCTGAGGCTGAACGTCCTAATGTGCTATTTGGTGATAATCACTTTGGTTTCCTTAATCAAGAAGATCAAGATGACACTGGCAGAGTTTAGAGCCAGTGAAGTACCAGGCTTCAGAATGCATGTTCAACCTTGCAAGTGACATGTAAGAGCTATCATATGGTCACAGTGGTGAACCAAGACCCAACAGAGACTCTCCAGGAACTAGTTCCTTAATGGTCATTAAAATGCTTTTTCATACACACAACTGTAATGAAGCAGATGAGAATGAAGATATGGAATTACCTCAGTGACTTCCAACTGAAGTTCAGACAACTGTAACTAGAGAAAGTGCAAGAGATATTTTAAGGACTTAACTGATGCCTAGTAAGTGACAGGGCTGCTGGGGGATTATGGTCCCTGAAGATGATGTATCTAAACCGATGTAATCACCATTAATGGCTTAGGAACAGATTTCATATCTGAGGCAGAGATCACAGAGAGGCCGCCACATAGGCCATTAGTATAGTTAAAAATCAATGAATAATATTTATAACCACAGTTCAGAAAAGGCTATGGCTCCCTAATAGGAATCATGTGACAATGACAAGCAGTAATATCTCCAAATGTCAAGTATGGCAACCAGTAACAACTTATTCCAAGTAATGTTCCTCACCAGATAGCACCAAGCTAATGGCTAAAACCCGCATCAATTTTTCCAAAGATACAAACAACCACATTTCTTAGTGCTGACACATGTCCATTTTCAAAATTTTGTGACCCATTATTGAGAAATATTTGATGTCTTTAGGAAAGTAGTGTTGTATAAATAAGTTTATGAATTTATTTGGTTTCCCGTGTTATTGCTTTTGTATGTGAAATGAAAATTTTAAGATTTTCTTGTAATGCCAATATTCTCTCTTATCAATGAACTCAACAGGAGCAAAATCAAGAAAGTAGCAAAGGAAACAAGTTGGCTGTCTCTCTACATTTGCCATCTATGAGAGATGAGCCATTCACGGCAACATGGGTGTCACAAGGTCAAATGCACATCTCTGATTGGGCCCTTAGAAGCCTTAGCGGCAGAGTCTTAACAAGAATCCAAGTGCAGAGAATTTCTTAAGTTTCATCAGCTTTATAAATTTTTAAAATAATTCACAATGGAAATAGAATTAATCCACATTTATGTTCAAAAAGATAATTATAAGATGAAGATATTCATGAATTGAGTCAACAGCAGCTGCAAACTGGAGAAGTATAAAAGTCTACTGAGTCTTTAGTTTCTTCATGGATAATCATTCGTACTCTGGCATTATTTTAGCCCATTTTCCTATGAAACAGTGAAAATGTGATCATCAGCTGAAAATATGGTGCACCAAATTAACTTTGTGTAGCTGCAAAAGAAAATTATGTATTATTTATTGAAATTTTTATTTCATTATGCTTTGAAAAAATTTTGAGATTCTGACATAAGTATTTGGCATAAGTATTTGAATATGCTATAATCGTAGAGTCAACTATCTTTCTGAACTCCCAAGACAATGCTCTGTCTTAAGCGTGACTCCTGATTGTCTAAAGCATAAGTCCACAGAAAAGTAGGAAAAAAACCAAGTAGAAAAGAAACATAATAATGTTAAATGCATTGTGCTCCAGAAAGAGTAAGGTCTTACTTCTTCTGGCCAAAACTCAGCTTAAAACTGAGATTAAGGGCAAGGAGCTACTTAATCTGGTAGAGGAAATTTCAAAACAGTCCAAAGTTCAGGCTGTTATATGTGTACTGCTTGCAGGTTTTTAAAAGCCTGCTGTATGCTGAAAAGCAGGAAAAATTACAGAGAAAAAAAGATGTGAAAAGTTGACAGTTTTGCCAGACTGAAAAAAGCTACAAAGCTGGGCAAAAGAGCACATGATTGTTAAAGAGGCTAGCATTAAAAAAAAAAAAAAAAAGCCAAGATTTTGGAATCAGAAATATAAAGCAATACTTTGAGGATATTTCAGAAATCAGCAAGACCATACCCTCTACCAATTAAAGGGTGGAAGGCAAAAGACTTTACTTTGGAAAAAAAAAAAAAACCCAGGACATCCTGCAGGGTAGCCTATGAAAGTAAATCCCCAAGGCGTCCAGCCATCAATGAACTCAGAGGCCTCAGGAGCAATTGCCCAAGGGGCCTAGACTGCTGCTGAAGCCAGTAGCAGACCTTGGCACAACCCACACCGTGATGGATCCACACACTCAGTAATGTAAGAGTTGTGATGTCAAGGAGGCATCCACCCAGATTTCAGCTTCACCCACACTTCCTTGGAGACCAAGCAGTGTGTTTCTGGGAGGGTAGTATGTGAAGTTGTGAAGCAGAAGCCTAATGTGCAGCCAGAAATATGGTGATGCCAAGACTATAGATCATCTACTCAGGAAGGCTACAGGCCGTGAGTGGAGCCAGCCCAAAGGAAAAACTATGGAGAATGTAGCCTTGGAGCCAGGCTGCCCAAAACCTTTGGAGTTCACAGCTCACACAGAGCACTGGACACAGAGCTACAGAAGCTAATGAAACAGGATTTGGTATTTGTCCTTCTGTTTTTTTTAATATTTGTGTTATTACAATTGCTTTCTGCCCTCCTTTTCCTCTCTTTTGGAATAGGAACATTTATCCTCTGCCCTTGTATGGTAGAAGTATTTAACTTTTCTTTGATTAATATAGTGGGCTCACAATTCCTAGAGAAGGACTAGATGCAGTTTGCATAAGGAAGTGGGCATGAGTTCTCTGGGAGGCAAGAGCAGATTGTTACGGTTTGGATCTGGAATATTCCCCCAACGCCTCATGTATTTCAGTGTTGTGGAATAGCTTTGGAAGTATGTGCTGTTAAGAGGTGGGGCTTGATCTGATGGGGTGGAACACTGGGGCTTGACCCAGAAGGAGCGGGTCACGGGGATTTGACCTGGAAGTCTGTATGCTAGCTCAGCTCTTCCTTGCTCACTTAGCTCCCTGTCTGCTGTCAGATGAACAGCTTTCCTCCAGCTGGGCCTCCACCGTGTGCTCCCACCAGTGCTGGCCACGCCTCCCATAAGTGGACTGAAATGTTCTGAAATAGTGAGCAGCAAAAAATATCCCTTAAGTTGAGGATGTTGAGTATTGTGTTCCAGCAAAAAAAAAAAAAAAAAGAAGAAGAAGAAAACTAAGACACTATGATACTTATTAAATATATTTGGCATAGATGGATGATATAGATATAGATTTAACTTTCATTCTTAAATAACTTGAATAGTTTTGAGATGAAGTGTTATATTACTGCAAGATGACTTATTTGTCAATCTTACTGACACTTTATGCAAACAATACTTTTTCCTGCCATATTAGAATGCTCATCTGGCTTATAGCCTCTTTTATTTGTCATCTTGTAAAAGTGAAGCAATCATTTTTTTCTTTATAAATTAGTCTTTTTGTCAGTTGCTTTTGAGTTCACTTAGAGATGTCACCTTGGTGAACAGGGATGAATGTATGCAGTTATGATTATTTTTTGTAGCTCATATGTGTTTCCTACTTTAACAGGAAGGCATCCCTTGAATAGGATCATCCTGTAGTTTTATTTTTAAGATTGTATAGCTTTTTAAAAAGGAAACGAATTCTCCAACTACTCCACAGATAGTTGCCTAAAACAGTCAGATTGTCTTCAGCTTGTTTTGCTGTGTTTCTTACACATCTGTTGTATCATACAAATAAATGAATCACAGAGCTTGAAGACATTTGCCCTCAGGTGTTAATAAAAATTGTGGCTTCACAAGTATTTATTATTGATTTATTTTTCTGTATTACATATGATATTCAGGAGAAAGTGTACATATTAAGTTAGACATAGAAAAACCTTCATGGTAACATGCATATGTATTTTCACAGAAGTTTAATATATATATTATATATATAAATCTTGGAATGAAACAGTTAAAAGTGCAACATATAACAGAGATATTTGTATAGCTGTGTTCATAGCAGCACAACTAACAATAGCTAAAATGTGGAAGACACCAAAGTACCCATCAACAGACCAATGGATACATAAAGTGTGGTATATGTACACAATGGAATACTACTCATCTATGAAGACAATAGTTTTGAGGCTTTTGTAGGTATAAGGCGGCAACTTGAGACCATCATGCTCAGTGAAATGAGTCAGACTCACATGGTTAAATATTAAATGCTTTCTCTAATATGTGAAACCCAGATCACAGTCATTTCGTAGAACTAAATCGGGGTGGGGAGTAGCAAGAACTAGTGGGGAGTGGGAGAGGGTGGGAGGGTCAAAAAGGGAAAGGGGAAGGATCTGCACGTTACACATAATATATATGTGTACAAAATACTCAAGTTCAATGTAAACATTATGTGTCACATATATACATGTATCAATAAGATGGCGGAAGTTTGGAATATCTATCGCAGCTAAACCCTTTTCTGCTTTCATTTTAAATGTGTTATTATATTATAGTACATTGTTACTCTAATTTACAATTTTTGTTAATCTCTAGCTGTGTTCAAATTACAAGTAATAAGTTTTGTTATGGGAGTTTATAAGTAGGAAAAGAATCATGATACAGAGTGTAGTATCATCTATAATTTCAAGCATCATTTTCAGGACCCATTCCAGGTCCTGGGACAATATTAGCCTATTGTGTCACTCAGTTTCCTAATACTTGAGTAGAACACTACACAATAATAAAAAGCAAACCATGCCTATGCACAACATGGATGATTTAAAAAAAAACAGTAGTCTGAATAGAACAAACTGGACTCACAAGGTTGTATACACATAGACTTCAAATGGCTTTTGGGTAGCCATTGACCCCTTTTCTGACCTTGGAGAGAGCTCCGAAGATCTTTGAATCTGTTAAAATGACAATAGTAATTCTTACCCTTGTCAAAGACTAATAAAGTATTATTTATTATATGACTTCAAAGGTTTTGTGTTTGATAAGAAGTAAATTTTCTTTATCTCAATGTATTTTTAGCTAATTTTCTTTCTTCTGACTTGGTATATAGCATTCGTGGTTTTAATTCTAGATTTCTGGATTAAAGAAACTGGCATCTCTACCACTTAAACTATTCTATTTTCAGGTCTCTAAAACAATCAACATTCAAATGTTGGTTCCCCCTGTAGCACAATTTACTAATTTGCATGCACTACTTCTACAGTTGAGGTATTTTCAAATGTTTTTCTGCTAGCACTCCTGAGCAGGAAGTTGATATGTGAAACACCCTCCTGTGCGTAACTCCAGAGACATATGTAGCATACCAAGAATAGGCTGTGGCTTCGTGCACTTCCCAGCACACTATCTGTAACTTCATACTGTCATAGAAATAGCCTTGCATCTACTCTGATTTGTGTTTTGAAAAATAAATGATTGATTTTTTGTATTATTTTAATCCTTGAAAACATGTTACTTGCTCAAAACTTTATAACTAACAGCAACATATGTGATATGACATCACTATTGGATTGTTGGAGAACCACTATTCTGCATTATTTCTTTTTTACATAAATTGCTTGACTGTTCAAAACATTATTCTATATTTCTGATGCCTGTAGCATATATCCCCATTTCATTCCTCTGATTGAAAATCTATTTCGCTTTTTTTTTCTTAGTCCTGATAGAGGTTGTCAAATTGATTGGTCTTCTTTTAAAAATGACTTTTAAAATAGATTTTTAAACTATTTTTCTATTTTGTCTTTCTCTGATTTCCCCTTCCATTTCTTTCTGTTAATACTGAGTTTAATTACAACCTTTTTCTAGTGTCTTAAGGTTGAAACAGGTTTAGGTCTTTCCTCCTTTCTAATATAATCATTTTAATGTTATAAAAATTTTCTCTAGTCACCGCTTTTTCTGCATCCTACAAATTTTGATATGGAGAGTTTTCATTATTATTTACTTCAATTAATTTTCCTTACAAGAAAACTAGAACCTGATAGGTCATTTAGAGTGTTGTGTTTTATAACCAACTAGTTAGAGATTGTCAGATCTCTCTTAAGGATTTTTAGTCAAATTCCATTGTGGTTTTTAAAAAATTGTATGATTATAATTTTTTATTGAGTCTAGCTTTATGGCGTAGAATACAATCTACCCTGGTGAATGTTCTATGTGCATTTTAAAAAATGTGCCTTACTATTGCTAGGTGGAGTCTTTTATAAAAGATAATTAGGTTAAATTGGTTGATGAGCCTACTGCAAGTCAACTACACCCTTACTGGTTCTCTCTCAACTTGTCCTATCAATCACGAATAGGAAAGTGTTGAAATCTTCAAGTATAATTGTGAATTGGCCCATTATTGCCTTTTTATACTACTCACATTCTCACCACCCATTTTGAGCTCTTTTCCTAGACATGTTAGTCAGCAGTGTTGTTGCATGCAATTGGTGGATCTTTATCATCGTGAAACATTCCTCTTTATTACTATCACTAGTCTTTATCTTAAAGTTAACCGTAATTAATATTGCTATTCCAGCATTTATCAGATACATTCAGGAATACTTATATACAATAAATTTTAACATTTTAATTGTAAAAATTGGTGGGTTGAGAAATACATGCACTTATATGAACTATTACCACAGTCGTGTTATAAAACATTTCCACCATTTCAAAAAAGTCCCCTGCCCTTGACTCCTGATCTATGTCTCCATAGCTCCGCCTTTTCCAGAGCATCATATAAATGGTCAAAATAGAAAATTATGTTCTGGATTGCACTTCTTCGTGTCGAGCCAGACTTTAGGAAGTCATCTGTGTGGGCCACGTGTTTCTTGTTATTGCTGAACAGTGTTCCACTGTATGTGTGTGTGTGTGTATATATACCACATTTGAAAAATCCATTTAGCATTAGTGTAGCATCTGGATTTCCTCCAGGTTGGGGCCATTTTATAAGGCTGCTACCAAACTTGACCATAAGGTTTTGAGTAGAAACGTGTTCTGATTTCTCTTGGGTAAATACCAGGTATGGTATTATGGGGTTGGGGTTGTGCTGGTATTCTAAACCTGACAGCAGTGGTCTTGAGTCGTCTTTCTGTAGTCATCAAGTTTCTAATTATGCTAGAATTAGTCCCAAGAATTATAAAACCACGACCGCACACAGGACACTGTACCTGAACCGAGAACCACGCAACAGAACATTACTATCTACGTAAAGACATGGCCTCGAGCCTGAACAGCACCTCCTATAGCCAGGAAATGTCACAAACAATATTCTCATTTTGATTCAATTGTGAGAATTTTTTAAATAGATCAGCACAACGCACTAATACACTAAGTTTATTCACCAACTCCAAATTCCTGTTTAAAAAGTCATACAGGGCAAATAATACACTCTCAAGGTCCACCTGACCCAAGAGGCTCCAACATCTTATTCGGTAAAAATTACTTTTTAGGAATGCAAACGCTTAGTGACAAGTTTTTCACGGGGCTCCATTCAAGGCTTGTTAATCACTCGTCCCTGCCTGCAGCCAGCAGTTAGTTACCCGTTTGAGACCCAAGTGGCCAGCATTACCTGCCCGCCCGCTGCCGGCTGCAAGGACACAAGCCACCAGCCCGAGGGAGCCGAGCGCCCAGGTAACGGTCGCGGGCGGCCCGCGCAGTCTGGCACGTACGGCACCCGCGTCCACCTAGGCCGCGGCGGCGGAGTGCGGGGGACGCGGGCCTGGGCTCGGCCGGCGGCGCGCAGCCCGGCCCGGGGACCCCGCCGCGGCCCGCAGGTGCGCGCTGCGGGCTGGCGCCACGCCGAGGCCGGGATGCCGGCGCGCCGTGCCGCGCGTGGCCCGGGCGGCGCGTGGGGGCGCGGGGCGGGGGCCGCGGCGGGCTCGCCGGGTTTGTCCGCCGCCGTCACCTGACTCGGCGGAACGGGGGGCGGGGAGCGGGGGGGCGCGGGGGGGTTGGGGACGCGGCGGCGGCGCAGGGACCGCGGGAGGAGGGCAGGCCCGGCCGGGGCTGAGGCGACGCGCCCGGCTCGGGTCCGCGCGCGACCGCACACGCCCGCCGGCGCGGCGTCCCCGGCCCACGCCCGCGCGTGCTGCGGCGCGGTGAGTCGGCCTGCGCAGGCCGGGCGGGCGGGCGCGGGAAGGGCGGCGCGGGGACGGCGCGGCGGCGCGCGGAGGGGAGGCGCTCGCACCGCGGCCTGCGGCGGCGATTCGGTGCGCGCCGGCGCCCGGCAGGCGGCGTGGCGCGCGGGGGGACGGGGCGGAACGCGGCGCGACGGCGGGATAATCCCGCTGCGGCAGGAGGCGGCGGCCGGGCGGGCGGCGGGCTCGCGGGCGGGGACGCTGCGGTGGGAGGTGGGCGCCCGGGGCAGCGCCCGGGGTCGGGTTGCCGCGAAGCGCTTCGTGACCGGGAGGGCGCCCCGGGAGAGGAGGGCGGCGCGGGGGTGGGGGCGTGGGGACAGCGTGGCGAGGCCGGCCTGCAGCCCCCGCGGCGGCGCCTTGACGGCCCTGCTCGCGGCCGGCAGCGCGGACCGCGTTAGGCGTCGGCGGCCCCGCGCGCGGATGCCAGGGCGCGGTCGGAGCGGGGCGCCTTCGAGGCCGGGGTCCCGGAGGGCCGGGCGTGCGGGTCACAGCCGGACCGACTCCCCTGCTTCTCTGCAGAAACGAGGCGGTAGACGTGGCCGGAGAAGATGTCGGGCCAAACGCTCACGGATCGGATCGCCGCCGCTCAGTACAGCGTGACCGGCTCTGCGGTGGCCAGGGCGGTCTGCAAAGCCACCACGCATGAGGTCATGGGCCCCAAGAAGAAGCACCTGGACTGTAAGCATCTCTTTATATAAGTGGGGCGCGCGCGCGGCAGAGGCGCCGGGGTTGCCAGGCCTGGGCTGGCTGGCACTAAAGCTGCAGGCTTTGGAACCAGAAATCTCCAGCTAGCGGCGGAGGTGTCGCCTTGGGTCAGCCCTGGAACCTTGCCCTTTTGGTCACATTTTTCTGCGGTTGACCTCCAAGGCCTTGGGGGGACCGGGAGCTAACACATACTCATAAACTAAGAATTCGTACCTACGTCGGACTAGATGTCTTTTCACCTGCCTTTCTCGCCTTCCTCCTTCCAGATTAAGGGAAATCAGTCAAAATGGGAGAAAAGGCGAGGGAGATGAAAAGTGGAAAGTCAAACTTGTTAGTTCCTAAATACATTTTGGATAATTCTAAGCGTGTTCGCTTTTCTTCAGGGTTGCTGCTGAGGTTGTAAATGTGTCAGGGTGTGGGGATGCAACACACCAAATTGGAATCAGCTCAAGCTATTGTATGAGGAAATGACACTTCACAGATAGTAGTGGTTAAAAAAAAAAAAAAAGCTCATCCTGACACACTTCTTTGTCCTCAGAAAATGCTAGATGGAAGGACCATGTGTAGCCACAAGGTGGATTCACTTTCTCAGCACCGAGACAGCACAGTGATAAATGAAAACACTTCATCCACATTTATTTTCATGTTAACTGATGGGGGAGGGGGGGGAGGCTAACCTAGTCAATCTTTTGTTATGGAAGGGTAAAAAGGGACTTTTAAAAAGCCTTTCACCTTTTGGGGTTGGGAGGCTCCTAACAAGTGAGGGTGCATTGAGTACATTTTGTTGTTTCTGTTCAGTGTTTTTGACCTATGTGGGATCGATCCTATCATGGTGTTTATTGGTGAACAGTTGGTGTTGGTGTGAGATGCACATCACAGCCATACCCATTCCCCGCCTGGCTTATTTGCCTCTTTCTTGCTTTGCTTTTCTTGGGTCTGTCCCCCACTTTCTGTCTTCTACACGTGAGAAAATGGCACCAGTGTTAGAATGGGCTCCAGCCCTCCCATCTCCTTGAGCGAGGCTCAGGGAAACTTTCACCTGGGTGTGGAAGGAAGCATCCTGCCTGGTGAGCCTGTTGTCTCATAGCGCTCAATATTTTTTTTTCCCAGAAGCTGAGGGGGTAGTATTATTCTTGTATTGATTGCAGTAGCGTATGTTCTACATGCAATCCAAGGTAAGAGAGGCCTCCAGGGCCAAGACACCTAATACAAGTGGAAATTATAAATTCATGACCAGCTGATTTTGCTGCAGTGTGCTGAATCATTTAGCCATCTTTCCGTCAGTTTCCCCAACTCTGAAAAGATGACTCATGTCATAATGGTGTATGTCGGTCTAGAGATCCACATGATACAAAAGGGTGCCGTTTATGGACTTTGCTACCTACTAATCTATAATGAAAATGATCCATCAGCTTATCAGTGCATTTTGGAACACGTTCATAGTTTCGGGCTTTCCATTAAGACATCATTTGGATAAAGGCTGGCTTATTCAGTCCTAGAACTTCAGTTGCTTAGTGCTTTAGATCTGGAAAAGTCTTCAATTTTTTGGAAATGTGAGGTTTTCTGGTACTCCCAGCGCATATTAGTGAGTAGGGAAATTTTGAAGACATGGAACATCAGGGGACAATTCCACATTGAAAGAAAGCAGCTGAAATGGGAGCTAGTGTTGAATTATTAATATGATTGATCATACAAGCTAAAAATTTATTGAGCACTTAATCCATGCCAGACACTGAACTTTGTGTTAGTAATCTGTCACTAGTTAGGTTCACTGAGGGTAATTACTTCCCCAGAAGTAATTATAACTAAACTTCATCTTTGAGCATGAAAACATTCTTAAGTAGTTGATAGTTTTGAAAAATCAGGTACTAGTTGGGAGGAAAAGGACACAGATGAACAGGTTAGGGGTTTGAAACAAAAATTACTAGTCTTATTTGTATAAAACTTTTTTGGTGTTTAGACTGGGAGATAATAAGAATAGTTTATGGTTCTGCAGTTTTTGAAACCTTGTATTAATTGGGTTTAGAATCTTCAAAAATATGTGTTTGATATTTAAAGTATTGGTTTAGAAGATAATCCTTTTTCTCTTTAGGTTGAAATTTCATGAAAATTAATTTGTAAAATGATACTTAATAAATCTATATATAGGAGGAGATGATTTGTTAACATCTGGAGGCAAAATTGCATGTGGTAAGAAAGAAGTAAAATGAACCTCCTTTTTTCAATTAGCTGTATGCTTCTTAAAGGCAAAACAGATTAAAAAACTATTACCATAGGCAGCTGTATACTAAATTGAAAATATTTGATAAAATTTAATAACCCAAAAAAGGATTGTATCTATTATGGCATCTTGGATATGTAAAACTTTCATTCTATATCCTATTCTATGATAATGCTGTCACCCTTTACACATCAAAATTAAAGACCAACCAAAATCAATTTGACATTATTTTTCCTAGAATTGTCCTTACATTCTTTCTTTTGTAATTTCTTGTGTTTATTTTGTAGCATATAAAAAAAAAATCCAGAACTCAACAAGTAATTGTCTTGTAGCTTGCACATGTTTTACACTTGGGTGGATTCTCCCACTCTGTTTTGCGGTTGATGACCTAAACGATAGCCCCAGTTAAAAATAAAGTAAAAAGATCCACCAAGACATCTGGTATCTAACCAAGTACCATGCCAAGGTTTCAGAAGAAAAGAGTTGGCCTGAAATCCCACCTTCAGGGAAAAGTTGTACACCTGTGATGTAAGGTTAATTTCCAGTAATAGTGCTTATGGTCAGTTTCTATGTATGTTACATTGTTATATATGTTACCCTACTAAACTCACCAAAATTCAAATTTATGCATTACTATTAACATCAAACCAACCTAATAAAAAGTGAATTTTGCTACCATTAGTATATTCTCCCATATTAAACCTGTTGGAGGATTTTCATCACGAATGTAACCCACATTTAAAAAAAAAAAAGAAGTGTGATCTTTTGTGTGAGAGATACTAGGATTTTACTCATGATTTTTCCCCAAATTAAGAAAAAAATAAGATTAAAGTTTTTATAAGAATGCTTAGAGACAATAAAGAACCCTGTTTTGATTCAGGAAATATTGTTACCACAAAATTCCAGCTGATTTAATTTTATTCATAAAATATCTCTAAATGCCAAACATGGTGGCACTTTCCTATAATCCCAGCTCTTAGGAGGCAGAGGCAGGAAGGATTGCGACCCTGTCTCAGAAAAAATGCAAAAAACTAAGAAAAAAACCCTTAAACTCAGAAGTTTATTTCATAAACTTGCTTAGTATTAAGCATACAATATATATTTTGATTTATAGAGATGCAATAATTTGCTGGGTACCATATATTTATACTGTGATAGCTTTCTTTGTGCTGAAAGATCCAAAAAGTAAGCAAAGCCATTGACTAAAATTAAGTAGAACAATCTATACAACACTAAGATAAATTTGACTATAAGCAGTATCCTAATTGTGCTTGTTCTCATTTAGTTACTTGGTATTATCTCAACACACTCTCCATTTTCCTATACTAGCGCACATTGTGCTTCTTCTTGATTTCAGCAGAAGACCCAGCCCAAATATAGAGATGGGTTAGATTACACTAAATTATTATTTAGACAATCAAGAGGAGGAAGGGGAAAAAAAAACTTCAGGAAAGTGCTTAATCTGATTACCATTTATATTACAAATGTAAAGAATCCAATCTGCATGATCCTAGGATATTTTTAGATGATGTCAGATCCTGTGATATTCTTGGATGATGCTCATATCATAGAACGGGAGAAAAGATCACAGGGACTCTTCCTTGGAGCAGCTGGGTGAAAGTGCAAACAAGCAAATTGGACATTGAAGTGTGCATTCTTTCTCCACCTGCTTCCCTGCTCCCTGGTCATTTGTCCCAGGTGAATGAGGATCCCCTTATCCACTGTGTGGACATGGGTTATGCAACTTTACAAAGGGGCTGGTGTGTTCTGATGGCTTTTGTGATTTACCATTTCTGGCTACTCAGGAGAAAAAGAAGCAAGATCTTTGCCCGCTTTGTACAGTGTCGCGTTTCTCCTAGGGTTAGTGTGTTCATTATAAACTATAACTCCTTTCTACAGAAGTTATTCTCTCAGTCTCTTGTGTCTTTAAGCTCTTGCTCTGTTTCTTCATAGGCATTTTCAAGTATCTCTGTTTAAAATAAGCCTACAGAACCACCCCATGCACATGTCTTTGGGCTCCATGACCTCTTTCTTTAATCAGCTTCTTATCTCTGGCTTCTTTTATTCTTTCCTTGCTATAAATAAGCTCCTTGGAAAACAGTGGTTTTCAAAACACACACAACTCTTCAATTTGTTATTTAAATATGAATGAACTACAGATGCAATAGCCTGTTAATGTTAGTTATATACAACTTGGGGAATTTGTGTTCATCTAAATAAGTTTCCACCACTTTTTCCCTCCCTCCATCCCCCACCCTCCCCTCCTTCCCACTCTCAGTGTCTCTTCACTTTCCTAGCAGTCCATCACCCATCTTCTTGCCCTCTTTGTCATGTTAAAATCTTTTCATATATGTATTTATGATAATTGCTTATGAAGGATAGATGCAGTAGTTAATTTTTGGTGTCTGATCCATTTCACTGAGCATTATTGACTCAAGGTTACACCATTTTCTTTGCAAAGCCTTTATATCTGTCTTTATGGGTATATAATACTTCATCGCATATGTATACCACAATATTTTTATCCATTTCTCTGTTGATGAGTATGTAGGTTGTTTCCAGGATTTAACTATTTCGAATTGTGCTGCCATAGACATGGATATGTATGTGTCATTAGGATATGATGATTTTAGTTCTTTTGGGAAAGTGCCCAGTAGAACTGTAGCTGGGTCAAGTGGGATGTCTATTCTCTGCATTCTAAGGAATCTCCTCACTGCTTTCCATGGTGGTTGAACCAGATTGTAATCCCACCAACAGTGTAGATGTGTTCATTTATCCCCACAGCCTTGCCAGTGATTGCTTTTTTGAGTTTTTTATGTAAGCCATTGTCCCTGGAGTGAGATGGAATCTCAGTGTTGTTTGCTTTGCATTTCTCTGATGGACAAAGATGTCGAACACTTCTCCATGTGCTTATTACCCTTTTGTACTTCCTTTTCTGAAAAGTTTGTTTTATTTTAGTTGCCCATTTCTTACTGGGGTCATTTCCTTGGGAGGGGGGGTATTTCTGAGTTCTTTATATTTTCTCGATGTTAATCCTCGGAGGCAAAAATTTTCTCCCATTCTATAGGCTTTATCTTCACCCTGTTGATTGTCTCCTTTGTTGTGCAGAAGATTTTTAGTTTCATGTAATCCCATTTGTTGATTCTCACTGCTATTTCTTATGCAATTGGTGTTCTGTTTATAAAATCCTTTCCTGTCCCTATGTCTTCCCACATTTTTGCCTGTTTTATCTTTCAGCATGCATTTTTTCTGTTTTGATGGCCAGCTCTTTGATCCATTTTAATCTGATTTTAGAAATAAGGTGAATGATATGGTTCTAGTTTCATTCTCCTACATGGAAATATCCAACTTTCCCAGCATCATATGTTAAAGATACTGTCTCTTCTACAGTGCATGGCTTTGACCCCTTTGTTGAAAAATCAGATGGCTAAGGATGCTTGGCTTTACTTCTGTATCTTCCATTCTGTTCCATTCATCTTCCTGTCTGTTTTTGTATCAGTACATGTAGATTTGATCACTGTTACTGTGTAATAAATTTTGAAGTCTGAAATTGTGATTCCTTTAGCTCCGCCCTGTTACTAAGGATTGCTTTAGAAATTCTGGGTCTTTTCTGGTTCCATATAAGTGACAGAGTTATTTTTTCTAGTTCTGTGGAAAACATTGTTGGTATTTTGATTGCTGTTGCATTGGATCTGTGTATCGATTTTGAAAGTCTGGTCATTTTGACAAAGTTGGTTCTCTCTATCCAGGAACATGGGTTGTCTTTTCATTTTCTGAAGTCTTCTTTAGTCTCTTTCTTCAGAGTTCTATAGTTTTCTTTATAGAGACCCTTCACTTCTTTGGTAAAGTTTATTCCTAAATATTTAATTTTTGTCACTGCAACTTCTATACATCTTTTTTTATGTTTTTGCATCTTTGAATCGCTTAATTTTTGTTTAAAATATTAGCATAGCCTTGGGTGCTGGTCATTGCCTGAAAAATAAATATTGCATTTGAATCATTAGTTTCACCAATTTCTGCTACTGTTAAGACGCTGAACAAGAAGACAACTATTTAATGGGCTGATGGTCAACGAGGTTTAGTGTTCAGAGTCAGTCAGAGCTTGTTCATTGCCTACTCAACTTATCAAGACTCTAACCTGAGGGTTATTTATTTCTTAGATCCAATAGGTGAACAATTATTTTTAAAAATCTTTGATCTCCTTCTTTTGTTCTCTTCTGCCTTGGTTTAGATCAGTGAAAAACCTCATCTGTAAAATGAAGATTAATAATCATACCTCTCTCACTTTTGGTGAGGAAGACCTAGGACAATGTAAAATACTCTAGACTATGACCCAGAAAATGGGATAATAATCAGTTGTTACTACTGTTACTGCTGGTAACCATCATTAATAAACTACTGTTGTTACTACAGTTGTTACTGCTATTGCCATTACTATTACTAGTACCACTATAGCTTATGTGTGAGTGGGGTGTGTGTGTGTGTGTGTGTGTGTAATTTCCTTTGGATTTGGCCTGCTGACTCTACTCCACACTTGTTTTTACCCCTCTTTTAAGTTAGATTTTACTTTAACTTCATCTTTCCTTTACTATACTTTAGAAGCCATATATACTATTTTCATTGTTTAGAGATTACCTTTAAGAATTAAATACATAGTCTTTCAAGTATATCATTAATCTCTTATTCCTTCCCACCAAAATCTAGAAATTTTAATTATCTATTTGTGGTTTATGTTCTATTATTTTCCATTGTTCCACCTAGTTTTACTCCCCAAGACTGGTTATTATTATTTGATGAGACAGTAGTTACGTAAATCCACCTTGTGTCTTTCTGCTTTGCTCATCATCTGTCATGTCTAAAGTTTTCTTGAATGATATCTTCTGACGCTGCTTCAGTGAAGCTTTTTACTGACTGGTAATCTCTGCTTTGGTCTAAAATATCTTCGCTTCATTATTTTGAAAGATAATGTATATCGATATGCAATTCTAGTATAATCACTATTTTATCTTTGCAAAGATTTCACTCGTTTGGTTTTTATCGTTGGTCTTAAGACTTCATCAGTCAGTCTGCCTGCCTTTAGGTAATTTTTTATCTATTTTGTTGTGGCTGCTTTTATAGTTTTCTATTTGTTTTGTCTTTTTGTTGCTTATATATCCTTCTGATGTCTAGATATGGCTTTCTTTTTGCTTAAGCTGCTTGGAGATTGTGCTTCCAGAATCCGAGAATTAATCTCTCATTAGTGTTGGACAATTGTCTCTTCTCACTTAACACGTTGACTGTTGCTTACATCTCATGGATCTATTCCATGAAGTTCTATTTCTCTGCTGACTTTCAGTCATCACGTTTCCTCATACATTTTATAGCCTCAAACTCTGAGGTCATGTTGGCTAGGAAATTAATGTGTGGCATCTTGGAAGGCCTAGGCTTACCTAGGGATGACTTATGTTTATTTTAAGTAAGACTCACATTCTGAGAATAATTTAAGTTGATATCTATTCTTGGAGCTTCCCATCTAGAGTAGGAACAGATCCGTAATCCTTGTCTATAATTTGAAAATACCAGAAGCTGAGTGTTTTAGTTTCTCATCCCTGTCAGTACCTGATATGCACAAACTAGGGGCGGAGAGATTTATTTTAACTAACAGTTCAGAATGTCTCAGTCCATTCATGAGTGGGTGGCTAGAAAATGGTGGAACCACCTGGTGGGGCCACATCTAGAGCCAGAGCCAGAGCTGGAGCTGTAGAGACAGAGCTCTTTACAGCATGACAGAGGAGAGAAGTGTGAGAGAAGGGGCCAGCATATGCCCCTCCAGGTCAAGCCCTAAGCATTCTTCCCTTTTAGCTAGTTTCCATCTCTCAACAGTACACAATATCCACAGGAACATGAGGCTTTTGGGGACACTCCAGATCTAAACTACAACACTGAGAACCAGCATTCATTTTGCAAGTTACTTGGTAGCAAAAGTTGACCCGATGGCGTCTTTGTAGTATCTGTTATGAAAGTTAATATTTCTAGCTATAGAACCATTGTCATAGTATGATGATCTGTCTGTATTATACAAGGCCATAAATATGTGATGTAGGTGTCATAATGTTTGTTGAATCTGAATAATCATAAATTCTGAAACATGTATGGCTCTGAGGGTCTTAGATATTGCAACATGGGTGTGTTGTTTTTTCCCACATTTTATTGATATGTATAAGTGCAAAATTTAAGGTTTACAATGAAGTTGAGCATTTTGTGCACCTACGTTTCTTGTCAAGGTGACAAGGACTTTCCCACTCTCCTTTTGTCCCTTCCCCTACCCATCCCTTCCTCCCTCCCCACCCGACCCCCCTGTTTCACTTTGTTTTTTGTTTTAAGTTCCATAAGAGTTGTGATAACCTGGGTGTGTAGTATAAATTAGAATTGCCAACTTAGGCAAGGGGAAAGCTTTAGTTACTGGTGCCTCAGGCAGTATGGACTTAACTGGGACTCATTCTTCTGTTGTTGGGTTTTGCTAAAAGGTATTCTCTTCTGGAAAATAGAATTCCTTCTAAGTTTATAACCCTAGGAAGATCCCAGTTTTACAATATATGGAGGTATTAGTTCCATCTAGACATTTTGCATAGTACCAGTTGCCTTGTCAATTGTCAGCCATGGGGACTGTTAAGATCTGAGCCTCTTGGCCACTGCCTTCAGGACAGTCTTTAGTATTCCACTATGTAGTTTCCTGAAACCTCTTTCACTTTTGACCCCAGGCATCGCTTTTATTGTGACATGGAGCAAATAGATAAAAGGATGCCTGTAGTATTTATCTTGGTGACAAAATGTTTTCCCTGATAGCTCACCTGTTTGTGAAGAGTGGAATCAGTAGGATGTGCTGCTTTTGTTCTTCTCCACACACCCACACACTGACAGTTCATTCTTGAGCTACTTTGTAATCCATGAGATTTGCTGTTCTATACATTACTTCCAGACATGTGCACATGTTGTTTCTGTGTTTTAACAGAGTCTTTCAACCTCATTTCTAAAGTCTAGCATTGAGTATTTCTCAGTGCTGAAACAGCCCCCATGCATACAACCCTCTCCTATCAGCCTGGAGCTTCAATAAGTTTCTATTTAGTGATTGTGGGTTTTTTCATTTTTTTACTTTCTAGGCCCAACTTTATTTCAGGTGGCGTCCTAACACTAAACATAATAATAGCATGTTTTGGTAAATACTTGCCAAATGATTTTTAAATTACTTTATATGTTCCAAATTTTTTATCTTTATGTCATAAACTTTAGATGTAGAGATTTTACTTTCATTTACTAATTCTCAGCAAAGCCAGAAGTTAATTAAACTTGGTCCATTCTCTCAGAAACTGTGAAAGCCATAGAAATGGGATATTGGAGGGACAAACAAAATTGTTACATTGCTTCATGTACATAGTACTTATGTACTGACAATCAACGCTTGCATTCTCGGAATATGATAAAAAATTTAGTCTAGAGGAGATGATAGTTTCGGTATGAAAAGTTAGAACAATGAGCAATTTGGTAAATGATAACAAGTGTTGTATTTTTAACAATTGTATCTATAAATTGTAGGTTTAAAGCACATGTACTATTTTCTTACATGCCATTGATGGTCAGAGATTAGAATGATTAAGTATAAATATTAACAGGCATCCTTCACTAGCTTTTATGTATACATGTGTGCACCCATTTTCTTTGGTTTGTTTTGAGTTGATTACAGTTGGGTACCATTGCTTTTTACATACCCATGTTATAATTCCTTCCGTTTGTGCATAAGAACAAACACAAAAGAAAAGCAGAATTTCAAAAGTGGTAGCAAACTCAATTTGCACTGACATGATATTTATTTGCTATTTAGTAATATTATTCATTAATATGACACTATTGCTACAAAAAAATTTGAAGGGTATGTCTGGGTATGTTGCTTGTTGGTAGCGCACTCAGCAGGTGTAAGGCCTTGGCCTAGATTCAATCCTCAATGCTGGGAAGAAAGAAAAAAAAAAACTTGAAGGCTTTAGAATAATGATGATCTTAATCTAAAACTTAAATTTATTTTGCCTTTGTAAAAAGACCAATAAATGTCAACATATTTTGACATTTGGGTTTTTCCTTTTAGTGACCTACTTGGAGAAAGAAGAAATTTCACTGTTGAGGTTTTCAGTGGCTTATTTAGCATAATCCTATTATTTAGTCATTTAATAAATATTAGCATATTTATCAAGTGCCAAGAATTATTCTAGGAGGCAGCAATACCATACTGAACAGTACACAGCCCTTGTGATCAGAGAGCCTGCAGCTGAATCAGGGAGACAATAAAAGAAATAATTACAGGCCATTCGAAAGGAATTAAGTTAGCAGGGAAGAGGACTAGAGCAGCAGAGGCACATGGCAGAGAGAGTTAAGGCTGGTCCTAGACGTGCCGGCTGAGTGGCACTGAAGTTGGGGAAGTCACAGCAAGGCCCACTGCGGGCTGCTCTCTAGGAAGAGGCTTACAGAAAGCAAGGCACGATTAGGAAATGACAGAAGTTGAAGGTCACTAGAAGATTGAGTTTAGGCCAGCAGAGAATGTAAAGAGGACCTGACCTGCGGCTGGGCCCAGATCTGCAGGGCCTTCGAGGGAGAAGACAATTCAAATAATATCTAGCCTTTTGATAAATGAGGTCAGTCCACACATGCTGTATGTGTTAATACTGAAAAATTGTTATCTACCTATCTTGAGCATGTACCCTAATTAGTCATTGCCTTGTCTACCTAGTTCTGATTGCTACATCTCTGACAGAGAATCTCTCTGTAACCTCACTGTTTATCTGGTCACTGTCAAAATGGGCAGATTGCAACCTCTCTGGTTTCCAGCTAGGTAATTTAATTAGACTGTGGCTTAGTGTAGTTTTGTTGTGGGGTTCCCCACTCCATGAACCCATCAGGATTGCACTGTGTTCATGTTTTTCTGGTTTCTTCATTAAGAGTTCGTTACATTCTGCTTTTGCGTGCCCTCGGATGAGCATGTATTTCCCCTGGGAAGGTTCCTCACGAGCCTCATTCTTTGAAGTGGGCTGAAATGACTGTTTGGCATTTATGTCCCTCACTGCTGTGTGAGTCTCTGCTTAGTTTTTTATCCACAATAGTTTCCACCATTGTTCCAAAGGAGCAAGTCACTTAATTTTTACTTAACTATGCCACTGTGGTTTTTGAAAAACTGTGTACTGTAGTGACAGTGGTATGCCAAGGGCCTGAGACATCAAGTGGACAAAGAGGATGAGCTGTGCACTTGATTAGTGGGAAGTATAAATTAGTATGAGTTTTAGGAGAGTGGAGCATCAATATCAGTCAAAACTCTTAAATAGCCTGCTCCCCAAAATTTTGACTTCCACAAATTATCTCATAAAAATAAAGAAAATTATGTTTTCACAGGTGGTGATATATCAATATGTTTATAACAATACAAACTTAAATATACCTACATACTTTTTTAAAAGAATGTAGCCAAACAGTAAGAAGACCTTGAAAATGTGTTAAAGTAACATATATTACGTGGAAAAAGAATTTTGCGAATAAGGTCCAGTTTCCACATGATGAAATATATATACATATGCCTATAGTACATATTTATAGTCCAAATGTGCCAAAGTACTGTATGTGGATTGAAAGATTTAAGCTTTGTGACTTTATGTTCATATTAGTTACAACTATTTTGTTTGCATGTTGCAGGAATATAGATCAAACTCTTTTGGACAAAAAGAGGAACATTTTGGTCTTTGTAACCAAGATGAGAAAAATACAGTTGTGAAGCTAGACCCCACGGGTACTTGTTCAGGATTCTTCCTCTACCTCCTCTTCCTCCTACTTCAGTTTCACATAATAATAGTGAAGCTCTGCTTCGTTCTTGCAAACTAACTTCCCCGATGAGTCTGGAAACATAATGAGCTAAAGCTCCCAGGCCCACATCTTTACAGCCTCACTGAGAAATTGTTCTTTTCCTAGAGCTAGAGTTTTGGAAAACTATAGGGAATAATTTGATTTCCTTAGTTCAGGTCTTGGTTGATCTATAAGCAGAGGAGCTAATGGCTTGATACATGTTTTATTTTGTGCTTACATTGTAGTCTGCTGTAGAGAGATCCTTCTATTTAGAAAGTCCATTATTTAAGGCATATGAGGCTTCCACTGGAGTTTTTGCATCTGGCTAATGTAGACAAAAGAAAGGAAGCTGATCCTTTTACTCTTCCCTGAGTCCTGGGATTATAGGTGTGTGCCACCACACCTGGCTTCCTGCTACTCTTTACTGCAAAATAATGATCTGGTCTCAAATTACATCCACACACAGCGCATTGGACTTCTACTGTCAATCATAGTTGACACTTAAATGGCAACATATTTGTCATGTTTCATCTAGGCCATGTATCCGTGCTGGATGCTATGACACGATGCACGCTGGGTTTATATAAATACAGAGAATTGACATTCAGGTGTGGACGGCTCCAAGCCGAGGTGTCGTCTGCCAGGGGCTTGTCTTTGTAACCTGGTAATTCCATGACGTGGGTGGGTAAATCCTGGGGAGGTTTTTTCTCTCTGCTTGATAGCAAAAGGTGCTGTTCTTGATTTTTTCTTTTGTGGGACAAGAAAAAATTTAAAATTTAAATGTTCTTCAGGCATCAAGCCCTACAGTATTTAGTCACTTTAAACATGAGGAATGCACAGTGTATTTGAACTTTAGTACCCAAGAAAGGCTGAGTTAGGAGGCTTGCTGGGAGCTCGAGGCCAGCCCGGGCTATATATTGAGTTATGGATCAGCCTGGACTACAGAGTGTCTCAAAGAAAAAGAAAAAAAAATTTTTCTGAGTTGCTTATAGGTACTTAGAGATAGTATTTCTTTTTAAATTTAAGGTAATTCTAGTTTCACTTATTTGATATAAAAAAGTTAGCATTCTTTCTTTTCCCATTAAAATTTAGGAGAATCAAAAAATAAAGGGGCCCCCTAGCAGTGAAGGCCCGCACGCCTATGCACATGGGTCGCTGTCTTCCTCACAGGAATCTGTGAGGTGAGTTCACTCATCCTCAGTTTACAGAGGACAAAAACAAGGCCCAGGGAGATAAAGGAATCTACTGGGGCCCTGCTTCCAACCATAGAAGGCATCAGGATTCCTTCAGGGGTCCTCCTGTAAGAGTCATTGTTTTTTTTCCCCTTTGAGTCACGTTTTTTATGCTTATCTGTCTCTAATATTTTGCAAGTAGTAATCCAAAACAAAAACAAACAAACAAAACAGATAAATTACCATGTGGCTGGTTTAGGGAGGAAAAAGTAGAGTGAGATACTAAAATAGTTTATTAGCTCATGAGCTAGTTGGGCAGGTCTATGCTGACTACTGAGGGGTGGGATCAAAAGACTGTTCCTGAACCCGCCTCACCTTCATCTGTTACATCTTTTGATGCTTTGCTTCTAAAGTGGTTATTGTAACATACTTGATAATTAAGAACTCGAGAGATGGTGGAAGGTACAGCAGAAGGAGCACTGACTGGTAATCAGGAAACCTAAAGTAATTCCAGGCTCAGTTGCCTTCTGGCTGTGATATTTGCCATACAAGCTTTATTTCTTTGGACCTCAATCTCCTCTTTTCAAAGGCATCATGGGGTTATAGCAACAAGTAAATTAGTACCTTTTCTAAAAACAGTCAGAACCAAATTCCACCCTGAATTATTCTGCAGATTATTGTTGCTTGGGCCTCATCAGATACCTTTCCAGGTATTTTTTTCAGGAACTCTGTATAGCAATAAATATACAAAAAAAGAGCACACTTAGCCACTCTGTGCTTATCTTTGACATCTGCTTGAGGAAAGATGGTTTATTTCTAGAAAATACAAAAAGATAAAGACGCAATTAGATCTTTGCTAGTGTTTCATAATTTTGCTTTTGTTCATGGACTTTTAGTAATGATTATCAAATATAAATATATGTTTGATTAAAGTCATCTAAGGTCAAATGCAAATTTTGAACTATCTATTATGGTTTACCTTTATTGGTTTAGGTTAATTGTATAGGTTTAGACTTGACTTTTAGATACCATATTAAACTCTTTCTTTCTCTCTCTCTCTCTCTTTCTTTCTTTCTTTCTTTCTTTCTTCCCACCTTCCTTCCTTCCTTCCTTGTCAACTTTTTCATTTCTGGGACAAAATACCTGACACCCACAATTAAAGAAGTTTAAGTTGGCTCATGGCTCTTGGCTTTGGGCTTTCAGTCCATAGTCAGCTGATTCCAAGTCAGAAGTAGCAGAGTTTAAGGGTATTTCTGGGAGGTCAAAATTTTATTTATTTTTATTTTATTTTATTTTATTTTTTGGTGCTGAAGATTAAGCCCAGGGCCTCATGTTTGTTAGGCAGGCACTCCACCCCTGAGATAAATCCCCAATCCCTCAAAATTTTAAATCAATCATAAATACAAACTCTTTTAAGATTTTTGTGTGGTTTTATGTTATTTATTTATTAAAATTGGTACATTTAGCCAGCTTCTATTTAAAACCATGAAATGGGCAAATGTTTGCTTTTACTTAAAAATACTGTTTTATAGTTAAACTTTTAATCTTAAACGCCCAAAAATCATCAGTGGATCATTAGCAGTGAAATGTGTATGAAATTAAACATTAGCAATTTTTGCGTCATAATGTGACTATTATGTATCAAATCTTGGTTATCTTATTTAAGATGGTAATATATTATAGTTTGAATAATTTTTGAATTGCATGAAAGTTCCAAGATATATGCCTATTCCATAATAATTTAATAATTATTTCTAGACTGCTAATTAATATGGTAAACAAGCTACCATGACCCATCCCATTTTTCTCATGTTCACATAGCAGAAGAGAGCATAGGAGAAGTTGACAAATGTTAGGAATCGAGATAGACACAGAAATTGCCTATCGTAAGACCTGTCCATCTAAAGAGCCACTAAGCCTGTTTCAAAACTAATTTCTATAAAAGTGCCAAGTATGTTAGTGTTAGAAGCCTCTTCTTGGAGATATGCTAGTTGTTATGAATATTACCAACCAAATAAAACACTTGTTCCATGGATCTATGCTTGAGCAGACCAATGAATATTTTATTATGAATGTGTTATAGTTATGTAGTGTTTTCTTTTTTCTTTTTTTTTCTTTTTCTTTTAACCCCAGCTGGTCCTGGATTCACTGCATAGCCCAGGCTGGCCTCAAGCACATGGCATCCCCCTGCCTTAGCCTCCTGAGTTTTGGGATTGTGGGCATGCAGCATCATGCCTGCGTATGTGGTGCTCAAGAATAGAACCTGGGACCTTGAGCTTTCTAGGCAAGCACTGTAACCGTGAGCTATGACTCCAGCCTCACTTTGTGCTTTCTTAGACCTACACACTTTCTTTCAAGTACTTCCTAATTATTTTTTTAAATCCACAAATATGTTAGAGTCTATTGAATTTTACAGCAAAATAAGCATAAGGAGATCCTAGATCTCTTAAAAATGTTACCTAAATTATTCAGAAATGTGTTACATTAGCTTTGGTTGTTTTGCTTTTATTGTTTTTTTTTTTTTTTTTTTTTTTTTTTTTTTTTTTTTTTTTTTTTTTTTTTTTTTTTTTTTTTTTGAAAAAGGGTCTTGTTTTGTGGCCCAAACTGGTCTTGAACTCACTATGGAGCTGAAAGTGGCCTTGGACACATGGGTTACATTAGCTCACTCAGGAATACAGATTTGTCCATCCTCGTTATATTAGGAAGTTTCCTTTAAATTTTTTCAGAGAAGCAAATTATTCAGTTGGTACAGAAAGGTGAACAAAAATGGCAGCCATAGTGGATAAAACTAAGATGAACAAAAAAGAATGAAAAAAAAGTCATCATCATTAGGAAGCTGCATGTGTTATACTCCCTTTGATCCTTGTGCTTAAGGAAACTCACTTGTAATTTTATATTTATAACGTGAAAAAATTTTAGCAGATTTTTCAGCAATGAAGTGAATAGGAAGAAAACAAAGATTAGGAAAAAAGCAACTTCAGTATATATCATGAGAGCAAAATAAATGATGAGATTGGACAGACATTAAAGGAAAAAATGGGACCAGTTTTAGTACTACTTCAGTTAAAATTTTGTACTCTGAGAAAAAGTGGAGAGTAAAATATTAAAATGAAATGTGGAGTGGAAAAGAAGGGAATTGTCACTTATCACTGCCATAGTCAATGATTTTTTTATTGGGGCCATAATACATTTTGGTAGGCATTGGTTTCCTTGCTTTTTTGGCTTGATACAGTAATTTAATAAAAGAGTAAAAACCAGAATATTTAATTTCAAGGGAGTACTTGTGTGATTGCTTGAGCACTTTGCTTTATATAGTCTCATGTTATGATGACCTGAGTACATTTCAATATGAAGAGATGTTTGGTAGTTCAGGCTCCCTGATGGCTAACCAGCTTTGCAGATTAATTTTTTAGGAGTTACATCAGGTCATGTACAAGATGCCTTCACTAAAAAGAAGACGACTAGACAAAAAATATTAATGAGTCAAGTGATGAGTGGAGGACATTGCCCGGAGGATGAGGGGGAGGGGCTGGAGTTAAGAGGAAATTCCTATATAGTGGCTGAGGATCCGTATTGGAAGGGTAAGGAAGAGAGCTAGGAAACCAGCACTGTGTATAATGTTAAGCTAGGACCATGATGGGGGTCAATATTTTTAGACATTTTACTCTCCACTTTACCTTCCGTGTGTCCGGCCCATTTAACCCACATTTTCACGCATATCCTAGTTGGTAGCAATTTTATTTATTCATTTGCTCAAGATGGAAATACTGAGTAGTTATTGACTTCCTTCTTTCTCTTCAACCTCATTTCTAGTCAGAAAAACTTGTTCTCTATCTCTATGCAGAACACACAAAGATTTGACCCCTTCTGCAGCTGCTGCCCATCCATCCCAGGCATGGTCTTCTTTTAGCAGGATTACTGTAATGGCTCCCCAGTTCTGCTTTTTTCTATCTCTCCTTTTCAGCCATGTATCCTCAGGACCTGGAATAATTATTTTAAAGGCACTGCTTTGCTCATGCCCTCATTAACTCAGCCAAAACTCTAAGGTCTTATAGTGGCCTTCAAGGCCCAGTAGGCCTGACCTCTGACCACTGCATCTCACAAGAGTTCAATCATAGTGGCCTCTCACGGTGTCAAATAGGCCCCCAACTGACCACTGATTTCCATGCCTCAAGTGAATGCCCTTTCTCCAAATGTCAGCACTGATAAGTGAAATGGATTTTGCTCATGATAAGATAAGGCTAATTATATAGAGGGAGAAAAGGAATATGTATAGGAAGGAAGTCATGTTGAAGTCATACGGGAATACTTTGGAAGTTATAGCCCAATTACATTTTAGCTAAGTTTCAGGTGAATTTCATCAGAAATGTATGGCTCACTTAGGATGTTCTCATTCTTTTCTGAAGAATATGGAATTATGTGCTCATTGTTTTCTTAATCTTTTTCCATTATCACAGTGTTAGGTGAAGGCAGCTGTAATCCCATTTAATAATCGTATGTTCATTTGGAGCGACGGGTATCTTAAGACAAATACCCTAAACACCTTTCTCTGTGTTACCAGAGTTCAGCATGAGCTTAGCAAGCTGAACAGTTCACAGCAGGGTCACATGAGGCATAGAATACTTGGATGGTTGCAATCAAATTAGTCCTATTCAACCTTGCATCTTATCCATTCTTTGGGACCAAACTTGATAAAGTTGATCTTTATCAAGGAATTACAAATTATTATCCAAAAGATGAAAACCCTAATGAAAATCACTTATTCTTAGAGCAGGACACTAAAATTGCCTAAGTGAACTTTCATTCTCAACAACAAACAACAACCACAGAGCATTATTGTTAATTAGCAAAGCCACTCAGACTCACTGGTCACAATGCATTATTTTTTCTTCCTAAGCTCTGTAGAACTTATACTCCTCCTAAGCTCTGTAGAACATCAATAAAGGAAAGTTTGATCAAGCTCTGCTACTTGAAATTGGAATCGTTAAATTTGGTGTCATCCACTGAAACATTCCATTAATCCAAATAGATGTAGTCACTGGCCTAAAAGGTATTTAAGCTACAGATACTGCACCTTGAAATTTAGCTGGGGTACCTAGAGCACTAGACAATATCAAAGTAAAGTGTGAAAGTTACTATATCCCTGTGAAACAGCCTGGGCTGAAATTGAGCCTTAAATTTAAATAAATTATTGGCTGAATTAGTCACCAAAGACCAACTAGCCACAGTTTAAAGGATGAAGCTTTTCAGAACTTTGAACAAGAGAATCTTTAATATTTAAACTATTCATCCTATGTTAATACCTCTGTGACTAGTAAGTCCTTAAGAAATGAAGTGACTTTATTTATTATTTTTTTTTTTGTCAAAGACAGAGCCTTGCTCTATAGTCCAAGCTGGTCCTAAACTCACTATTCATTTTGTAGTCCAGACTGTCTTTGAACTCAAGGCACTGCTCCTGTCTCAGCCTCTGAGTGCTAGGATTCTGTGGGATTCTGGGTGTGTGCTGCCACACCTGGATTATGTGGTGCAAGGGAATCAAACTCAGGGTATTGCACTTACTAAATAAGTGCTCTTACCTCTGTGCTGTTCCTTCAGCCCCAAACAGTGAATTTTATGAATATGACCAACTTATTCAGAAGCATAAGCCTTCCCTTATACAGCTTATTGTGTATTTGAGGTAGGTGTAAGAGAGTCAGTAAGTAATAAACATTTAATTAAACACATTGAATAATTTGCTAAAGGCCAGAGAGCTATGGGAAGAAGAGAGGTGGAAGCACAGACGATGGGATTCAGAGGTGGGAAGGTGAATGGGAATGTGAGATAAAGATGACTGGATATTCACTGTAGGTGATAGGTCATTGAAATTACTCAGAGCAACAGCGCAGTTGGTTAGAAGACATGTTTTGGCAATTTTATCAAATGCAGAGAGTACTGGAAGGAGAGGAATTTGCTTGATGAGAGGCTCCAGCCCTAAAGCAGGTGCCTAGTCTTTGGGAGGTGGTTACTGTTGGGAAGCTGCAGGCTTCATGTCAGTGTGGTCCACGCAGTAATGAAAGGTAGTAGTTGAATGACAGAGGGTCCAGGTCTGTTTTTACCCCCACAGAATGGCCACAGAGATAAGTAGCAGCCCACAGTCACAGAACTTGCTGAAATTGGGTCTGACCCTTGTTTGTGCTGGGCCTTGTTTTTTAATAACAATGGAGTGGAGTTGTTCTAACAGAGAAAATCAAAAGTGTTTCTGATTTCCGTGGTTGTCTCTCCTAGCCTGTGCCAAGCATCACAACAGGCGCTGCTCCTGCTGCCTGCAGCCTTCTGTCAGGAAGAGGCTTCTAGTGCACCAAGTGGCCTCTCCGCCACACTAGCAGAGCCACTATATTTGCAGATGAGATGGCGGATAATTCCCCAGCCAATACTTGTGCATTGCAAATGCAGCCGGGCACCTGTGTCCATGGGGGCGTGTTGGCCTTTGTTACAATTTTCTCTGAAACATGAGTGTGTACCTGTGGCATCCAGTCCTAACTCTTTCCGTGTTTAGGCACCAAGAGATGAAGTTTGCTGCTGCTGCTTCTGCTGCTGCTGCTGCTGCTGCTGCTGCTGCTGCTGCTGCTGCTGCTGCTGCTTCTTCTTCTTCTTCTTCTTCTTCTTCTTCTTCTTCTTCTTCTTCTTCTTCTTCTGGGTAAACAAGAATTTAGCAGTGAAGAAGTATGGCACTTTAAAGGGAATTTTAACAAGCTCTGTGTGGTATTACATTGCCTCCTCCCTTTTGCCACATGTTTATTATCTTCTGGGAAATAGGTACATAAGTTGGTATCACTGGTTATAAGAAGAAAAGCCATGATTTTCTCTCTCCATCTGTTCCTTTGAAGAGAGGAATCATCTCAGAGAGGGTTTAATGCCGTGTTGGCTTTAATCACAGGTCAGCATTTGCTCTTTTCTCTCATCTTAAAGCCGTTCTACCTGGGATGACATGGCCCCTCATTGTAGTTTTGATTTGCATTTCCCTGAAAGTTAATAATCTTTAAGCATTTTTTGGTATATTTGTTGGTCATTGGTATTTCTTATTGTTCATTTTAATTTCTTTGTTGTTACACTTTATATATGCGTGTTTGTTGCATGTATACACATCTACACACACACACACACACACACACACACACACACACACACACACCCACTTCCAGGTTAGTATATCTTACATATCTTATATAAGACTTATTATATACATAAACCCTTGTCCTGATCAGTTGCAATATTTTCTTTCAATTTTTTTGGTGTCTTTTTATTCTATTAGTTATTTCCTTTGCTATGCAGAAGCTTGTCAGTTTCATGCAGTCCAGTTTGTCAATTTTTGCCTGTTTCCTGTGCTTCAAGGCCCATATTCAGTAAAATGATTATTTACAGCAATGTCTTGAGGTGTTTCCCCTATATTTTCTTTTAGTAGTTTCAAAGTTTTAGGATTTACATTGAAGTCTTGGATTCATTTTGACTTGATTTTCATACAGTGTGAGAGGTAGTGGCCAATTTTTGTTTTTCTGTGTGTCAGTATCTAGTTTCCTCATCACTATGCATTGAAGAGATTGTCTCTTCTCCAGTGCATATTTCTGGTGCCCTTGTTGAAAATTAAGTGTGGATGCATGGATTTATTTCTGAGATTTCTATTCTGTTCTATTAGACTATGAGTCTTTTTTATGCATGCATCATATTGTTTTGGTTACTGTGGCTCTATAATATATCTTGAACTTAATGTATTGTGAGACTTCCAGCTTTGTTCTTCTTTCTCAGAATTGCTGTACCTATGTCAAATCTTTTTAAAATGAATTTTAAGATCTTTTTTCTATTTCTGTGAAGTATGTCATTTGTAGTTTGGGGATGTCATTGAATATGGAAGTTACTTTGGGTAGTATGAAAAACATTGATTCTTCCAATCCATAAAGTGGGAAGAATAGGTCAGGACCGTCCAGCGTCAACAATCAGCTTGAGAGCACCATGGCCTTGGGGTTAATCCAGAACTCCACTAACCTGGAGGCAGTTCTGTAATGTGGACGGGATGGCCGTCCTAGTGCAGAACTCCCAAAGCAGACTGAGTTTTAATAAGTTCCTGTGAAGAATAAAAGAAAATGTGAATTTGGAGAATCTAGATTCTGACCCAGGCTCAACAGAAGGATTTCAAGGTTCTTCTCACTCAAAAAATAGGCTTTTTAGAATATGTATTGAAAAGATACAGGGAAAGGGTTATAAAAAAGAAGAGAGAACGTGAATATCATTTTTTAAAAAACAATAAGCGGAAAGGCCTGGGGTGCCAAGAACCCAGATTGAAATGTAGTCTTAGGGGAGACTCTCCTTCTGTCACAGTGAGGAGAAAAGCTAGTGGCCTGTCATGTTACGAAGTGGGAGCAAGTTTGGGAGAGTATGAGAACTGGAGGCAGCTTGTATCACCCAGTAATGTTAATGTGAAAGAATGCTGTCGTCTGCCTGTTGTTTCTGCTTCTGTCACCTGATCACAGGAGCTGTGTGATCCGCAGATTTTCAAGGTTAAACTCTGTCTCAATGTTTTTGAGTCCAGAGTTTCTGCCACCAGGGCACAGTGTAGAATACATTGGGGAGGACGATAGAACAGGATGGTCATCGTTTTCCCAAGGTATTGTGTTGAGAGATGATTACTAATTGATAGACAGGTCTCTAGTCTTACCCTCCTCACTGGCTTGCATCTATATTAGAAACTTGCTACTCAGAGTTTACATCCATTTGTTACTTTCATTCTCTGTATTTCCCACTTCCAACAACTACAGTTGTTTTCCTTTCCTTGTTTATCTCTTTGATGTTTTCTGACTTTCTTCTGAATTGGTCTATTAATCTTTGTCAAACTGTGTTAAGAAACTGTCAGTGACTCTGAATTTTTGATTATGCAAATACCCGTCTTTATTTTGGCAATCTAAAGAAATGCGAAAGGTGAGAGAGGGGCTGCCAGAGTGGCAGTGGTTAAAGCGCTTGCCTGGCAAACGCAAGGCCCCGAGCTGGATTCCCCAGCACTGCATTAAGCCGGGCATGGTGGTGCCTGCCTGTAATACCAGCGCTCCAGAGGGCTGAAGCGGGAGGATTGCTGTTAAGTCCAAGGCTAGCCTGGGCTACCTGGTGACTTCAGGACCAGTCAGGGCTGAGAGCAAAATCCTGTCTAAATAAATAAATAAATAAGAGAAAAAAAGTTGACTAAAAATGTAGAAAGTAGACATCCCTCTCTGTGGTTTACAGAATCTTAGAAGAGCTGTGAGGCCGGGCTGTGTGTTTTTCCCCAGAGAACGAAGCAAAGGGGAGAACTCCAAAGGAGTGACTTCTCTAGTCATAAGTAAAAGTTGAGGCCATAATGCCCGGAACCTCAGGAGGAAAAAGGGAGAGAATTGAAAGAATTGTTCAGTTTGATTTTATGGGAACCAACTGATGCTACAGAGAAAGATTATTAGATTGAATTATATGAAATTACAGACAGTGTTTAATCATTTTTGACTGACAAAAATGTTTCTTATCATTAAACCAAATATGTTCTTGATCCTAAACATGCTAGTAAGCTTTTAGGGGGTAACCCTTTCAAAAGCTGGAGATTGCTGTCCTTAATTATGTATAACTGTCTTTTAGTAAAACTTTATTTGATCATAATAGTAAACTCTATATATGTATGCTAGGTTCTTATGCACTGTTACTCATGCAGCATAATCATTTATCTACAACAAAAACTAGATAAAATATTGGTGATAAGCTAGGACCACTTCCTTGGGATTCTACTCCAGCCCAACTTTACGCCGCAAGGTCTCTTAACTCCTCCTCTAGGTAAACAGTTCTCAGTGGGAATATTCCACCTCATAGACAGTGGGCACTGTCTGTAGATGTTTTTGATCATATCAACCCTGGAAAGAGGCTTCTGCTGGCATCCTGTGGAAGAGCCAAAGCTGCTGCCAAACATCGTGCAGTGTACACGATGCCCACACAAACACTCATACTGAAGAATTATCTGGCCCAAAGTGTTCTTTATGCCAAGGCTGAGAACCCAGTTGTGCATTGAGCACTAGAGACTTGAAGAAACTATTCACAAAGTCGTATACCATACTTTGTGGTGGTGAGCACTGATTGCCAAACTATCCTGCCTGTAAATCTGCGTGTCTGCTGAATGTACTTGGGGTACTTACACCTGGATAGCTTTAAAGAATTAAATCTCCAAACAGAGTTTGTAGTGGACTATAACAGTGCCAGTTTGCTCCTAGTATTTAAATGAAGGAAAATGAAAGATCAAAAAATATTAAATAGGATATGAAGGAAGTTTCTATACAAAAATTTTGGAAAAATTTAAAACCTTATTTAATTTGAACCATTCTGTAGATGTGTCTGGGTAGTTACTAACATGGGTAAGTTTTCAGACACTGAAGAAAAATGTTCTTTTCTGTCTACATCGCACTGGGTAGTTCTAAGTAAATACAGAACACTGTTCAGAAAAAAAAAAACAACAGGGGAAAAAGATTTTATCAAGCATTTACATAGGAAATTTCTATGATTTCGTGAAAGATTCTCAACTTTTATTTTAATTGTGCATGAGGGACAAGGTACTGTTTTGGACAGAGAGAAACAAACTAAAGGTTGTAAAGTTGGAGTCAAGCCTAGGACAATGAAAGGCAGAAGAGAATTGATAAAAGGCTGATAAATTCCATGTCCACCCATGACCCTTCTGTGAGTATTTGAGGGTAACCTATTGCCATTAAGATAAAAATAAAAACTCAAAGGCTGTAATTCTGAACTGTGTTAATCTGAGCCCCTTGGGCTACTGGATGTCAAAAGACAATATTTGGAGTCACCTATGAGGTTTAAACAAATACTTTGGAGGAACTTCATAAGGCTATTTTGAATTTGCTGGCAGACATTTCTGCTGTCCTGTAAACAGTGAACAATCAAGGAGAGGTCAGTACTAGATTTCTCCTGAGGCACTCATCAGCTGGGAAAAGGGCTCACTGACCCAAGTGTTCTCCAGGAATAGATTCCACCTAGTGGAGAAGGATGTGACACTTAAGAGGACAGCAGAGCCCCCATATCCATTCACTTTAGGTACCCAGCAGGCAGGAACATGGTTCAGGAAATGGCTGCACAGATGGAGATTTGAAATCCCCAGCTCTGGAGTGAAGTTAACTTCTGCAAGTCTTACTTTACTGATACCGTGAATGCAGGGTGATTGCTTTCTGAGCGCCTGCATGGTACTTCCTTGATTTTCACTGTCACGTTAGCTTGTGTCTGTGTGTCAGAGGGTGAAATGGTTTGGATCTGGAATGTTCCTCCAAAGCCTCATTATTTGGAAGGTGATTACATTGTGGGGCTTAATTAAATTGAGTAGATTATCTACCTATTAATTTAATATGTTCTTAAAAGTTGGAACAAGTTTGGGAGGAGTGGATCACTGAGTTTGAGTCCTGGAAGAGTATATTCTTGCCCTGACTTCTCCCCAGACACTTTGCTTCCTTTGTGAGCAGCTCGCTGCCCTTTGCCAAACTTTAGTGCCAAGCCCATTGCTAGCCCTCCATACAAGGACCGATGTCTCTAGGCTGTGAACTAAAATAAACTTTTCTTTCTGTAAGTTGTGGATGTCTTCTCATGTATCTCAATGACAAGAAAGTGACCAAGATAGGGGCTATCTCTAAGACTACAAGCTTGGTATATACACGGTCAAAATGAATTAGTTCATCAACACCTTTCAGCTTGGCAGATGGCGTCTCCACTGGTAGAGAAAGGGAGATTAGTAAAGGTCTTTCTGGGTAGACCCCTGAAGCTCCTCCAAGCCTGGAAACTCTGGGGAAGGACATTTAAAGAAATGGAACCAGGTTGTCCATAATGCTTCACAGGATAGCAGACTCAGCACATGAATAGTCATGCCTTTAGAATCCATGGTGGGTTGTCCTGGAATAGTGACACCTGGGCCTGCACCTGCCACAGATATACATAGTCTGAGTGCTGTGTATTAAGAGCCAATGTTGTGCTTCTGGGTATTTGGGAAAGAAAATGGACTTAGGCCAGTTTTTTGGTTGTTTTCTCCTGGGAAGTAAAAAGAAGATTCTAAAGAATAGAAACATTAAGGTTTGGGGGAAGGCCAAAGAAATGGGACAATGCTGGGAGACATTGCCTAAGAAGGCAGAAGGTGGTGGTGTATAGGGCTTGGAAAGAAAAATGGCAAAGAATTTGGAGATACCCTAGACATGAGACATAAAGACAGAGAAGGATAAAAACCCAGATGCTTGCAGCAGCCATTGCCATTTCTGAATACTGTTTATTTTTAGGAAACATAAGTTTCACATATGTGGGCAGAAAGCTTGATTGGAACAGAGAACTGATGTCTGGTTTCTGCTGTGAGTCCCTTCTACTAAAGCACTCCTTTTTTTCCCCCTGAGGATAAAGTAAGAAGTGATGGGATGTGGTAGGGGCCAAGGGGCATAGATTATAGATTTTAGAGGACATTTAAGGCTTCTAGGTACTGATATTTGGCAAATTCATCAACATGGCAAATTATCAAGAGACCCCTAAAATGTTTGGGAAATAATTTAAAAACAAACTCCTTAAGTTTGGTTTTATCCTAAGGTTCTGTTAAAAAAACAACAAAAACCTTAAGGCTCTCATATAAACAGAACATACATTAATTTGCTTGACATACTTGACTATAGGTATACCCGTTGCATATAGTAGCAGGGAATCAGAAACCCAAGCTGCATGTATCTTCTAAAATCTCCTTAGCAACCAAGTCAAGAAAGGCCATCCTTCCAGTACTTGCTGCCAGCTGAGAGATCTGGCTTGTGACTGTGGATTGCCCAGCTCCGTGATCTTCTGTTTCCATGGTCGGTTCCATCCATAAAGCTTTCTGATTTTTTCACTTACCCATTTAAAGTTCTGTTCATATCAGTTGATCTCAAATAACAGACTTATTTTGAGATTCTCATGATGACTTATCTGAAAACACAGAGTGTATAGAATGACACAACACAGTGCAGTGTTGTGGCTGAGGGGCATGCGTTCCTATTTCCACCTCACAGATGAATTCAAAGTAAGGATATCTTAAGGTCATGTTGTTAACACCAGTTGTACCTGTGTAAAAATCCTAACAAAAATATAAACCTCTAATTTCTGTCCTAAAAAATTTCTACAGCCCTTGGAATTGACTGTATTTATATTTTGAAGTCATAGCAGTATGTGACCTTGGGTTTCGAGCCATGTGGGCAGCGGGGCACTTACTTGTATGCTGGTTCTGTGAAGCTCTGAGTCTTAACACTGTGTTCAGAAGACAGCGTGATCAGTATCTCCTTTATTTCAATTAGAACCATAGTAATTCTTAGAGCTCATTTTAGAAAGTTGCTCATGCCTGCACCTCACATCGACTCATGTTAAGAACAGTTGGGGATATAGTTTGTTTGGTGATTGTTAAATGATTGTTGTGCTCTGAGGCGACTCTTTGGTGCACTCTGTTGATAGTGGGCATACCTTTGGATATAGCTGAAACATTGAACCCGGATGAAGCTTCCTGTAGCAGGGAGTGAGATCAGAGAAGAGAGTGTAAAGTCAGTGGAGGTGGGCACAAACAAGGACAAGAGCTACGTGCCAGCACGTGCCACTCACTTCTCTTTTTCTCTTTAGAGTGTGTAGAAGAAGCAATTTATCATCTAGTTGTTCAGGTGCTACCAGCTCATCGCCCTGTACCTTACACCTTCCCGTGGCTCCCGCCAAGCCCATCAGCCCAGCTCCTGGGATGACTGCAATCCTGCCTTTTGTTTTCCTGCCTCTGCACCATTGTGACACCAGCACACAGTTATTATTACCACTCACCTGAGCTCTCAAAATAGACTCCTTTATTTCTCTTCCTAAGTCCATTCCCTCCATATAGTTGCCACAGTAATTCTGCTATTACACCCTGTTAAAAAGTGCCTAGCAGCTTTTCATAACATTTGGAATGAAATACTGTGTCTTTCCTATAAACAGTATAACACTGAGTTATGGGCCCTGGATCGCTTCTCCATCCACCTCTCTCTCCCTTATTGGCCCTTCTCAGGTCACACTGGCTGTCTTGCTTGTCTTGAACTTGTCTCCTGTCCCTCATCTCGAGGCCTTTGCATTTGCTGCTTCCTCTCCCTGGAACATTCCTTCTCAAGATACCTGAGTAGATGGCGCTCCCTCTGCGTAGAGGACTCCGAGTGGCATTTCCTGGGGGTGCTTTTCTGATCATGTTGTCTGAAACAGTACAATTTGTCTGTGTATGCATCGATTCACCTCCTCGATTTAATTTTTATGACACTACTTATCTCCGCCTCACGTGGTGTATCTGCTTTGTCTTTGTCCTTCATTGGAATATAACCCCTAAGAAGGTAGACAATGTCTGTTTTTCCCTTTTATCTCCTACACTAAAAGGTGTCTGTTCTGTATTTCTCACCTATGTTACCTCCTGACTCTTCCTTTTCTCTCTCTTGTGGACCATCTAGCCCTTCCCCGTGGAGCATCACTCTACACTCTACCTCACCCTTTTTTAGGTAGTTTCATTTTGTATAGGAGGATTCCAGCTGCTTGGCCTCACCTCAAAGGGCCCCACTTCTCCTAGAACCTCTCTTTTTGGGGGGAAGGGAATGAGTATCTAGCCATTCTCTTCAGATTCCTGTTCTGATTACTTCCTCAACCCTGCTCTGTTACCTCAGAACTTCTGCATGTAAAATTTATAACATTATTTCACATTGTTAGATCTTCTTCCTGTGTGGGAAAATGTTGTCCTCTTCTCCTTCCTAAAATACAACCCTTTCAGGTGTGTCCTGTGTTACCAAACTAAAGACTTCATAAAAATTATTTGCCATCTTCCTTAACAAAAAATCTGGAGGTGAGGAGGTTCTGTGGTTTGCTTAGTGGCTCCCAATCATCAGTATCACACCGACTCTAGTGCTTTCTGTGTTTCTGCTCTACTCACTTCAGCTTGCTGGTAACCTCCATCCTCCTGTCTTGAGATTGCCATGTATCAGATGCTTGTACTTTATATCCATTGAAGAAGCAGAGACATATTTCTACTCTATCTGTCTTCATCTCTTCATTACTAAAGAATATGTTTTCCCAGGTGACTATGAAGACTGCTGAATGTTTAGCTACAAGGGCAGCTGAGATTGCATCTTTCTATTTCTAGCATTTGAGTCCTTCTGATAGTCAGGGCAAGGATGAGGACAGGAATCTTCCTAAACAGAAGACAAGGGAAGAAAAGAGTTGTTGGCAAGACCATGTTTATGTCCGTTATTCATGCAGAACTCAAAAAGAAAAACATTCAAATCATTTACATCATTAATTTTTTTGTATTGTCCAAATTGGACAGATTTGTTTCTGGTTTTGTTTTTAGAGTTAATTTGTTAGTAGAGTTAGTTTGTGAACTAACAGGCGAGAGAGGAAGGGAGGAAAAGTGTTAGTTTCAAGGGCTGCCAGAATGACCTAAACTGAATGACTTATAAACAGCAGAAGTGTGTTTCTCATAGTTCTGGAGACAAGAAGTCTAGCACAGTTGTGTTCTAGTGAGCACTCTCTTCTGGAATGTAGACTGTTGACTTCTTATTGAGTCCACAAAAGCTCTCTTGGGTCTCTTTTTTGTGGGCATTAATTACTTTCGTGTGTGTGTGTGTGTGTGTGTGTGTGTGTGTGCATGCGTGTGTGTGTGATGGGATCTCTCTCTCTCTCTCTGTAGTCCAGGCTGGCCCTGAAATCACTATCTAGCCCAGGCTAGCCTAAAACTCACTGCAGTCCTCCTACTTCAGCCTCCTAAGTGCTAGGATTATAGGCATGCACCACTATGCCCAGGTAGTATATGGATTTAGAGAATGGAACCCATGGCCTTGCACTTGCCTAGGCAAGCTCTTTAATCACTGGGCTCCACCACTAGCCCACACATTGATTCCTTCTATGAGGCTCCACTCTTACAACCTAATCAGTTCCCAAAGACCCCACCTCCTAATGCTAATATATGTGGTATAGTTAGGATTTGAATTTGTGAATTTTGAATGGGAATAGATGTGTTGAACCCATAACAGAAGGAAAGGAGGAAGGGTAAAAGGAAAGAAACAAAATTAAAAAGTACAATAAGTGACTATGCACATATATCAATTAGCTCATGTGACAAATATTGTGAGCTGGTATTATGTGATAGGAATGTTTTAAATTGTAAATTAGTCTGTCATTGGACTATAACTTGGTGTATAGCTTCTCATTTTATTTGTGTGGAGCTGAAGTTTAGACGATTGTATAACAAAAGAGTACGCAATCTTTTTTCTACTTTCTGGCATTTAGTCAAACTTGTCCCGTTGGAGTTTGACAGAATTATATAATTAAGCTTGGGAAGTGATTTTTAAATGGAATAGAAGATGCCTTTCTAAATTTAGGTTGCTGATAACAGTGTATATTACAATGAAACATCAAATAGCTCATCCTTCCTAATTTTTCATTCAGTTGTATCCAGTACACTATGAATGAAGTTGGCCTCTAAAGCCTACCATTGATTTTACCATAAAATTTAGATTGAGGCAGATTATAAGCCAGTCATAACCAGCTCAATTTATTGTGACTTTTCTATGTCAGAGCCTGTGTTAGGTGCCAAGGATCCAAAGATAAATTATGACCCCATTCCCACCTGTTAGATCTGGAACTCCAAAGTAGGGCAGACATGTGTAAACTCACAGCCATACTTATGTGAAATAAGGACTCCATTAGAGGTATGGATAATGCCAGTCATGGAAGGCCACTAATATTACCCTCACTGACTACGTACAAAAACAGAGCCACCAGTGGTTGAATTAACGTCCATAAGTAGCAAAGCCATGTGGTGAACTAGGTGACCTTATGGAGAATATCATATCTGTGATGATAGATACTAGGAGATAAGTCTCAACAGAGTAATAGCAGGGACATCCTACAGAATTTGTTGGAGCACAGTTTGGGGCAGAGAACATTAAGAACATAGCTGAGTCTTCTAATGAAAGGTCTTAACCTCAAGGTAAAAGTATAATGTATGAACCTTATACTTAAGGTCTGAGTATAAATAAAGGCCCATGCTCAAGATATAAGTATAAGGTATAAAATGTATATGTGCAGTATTTTCATTTAGTAGAATGGATGGCATCAGGCCCCTGGGGCCTATGATCAGAATAGTGCTCATGGGCAGGTAACTTCCCATAAATGTATCTACTTGAGCTAAAGTGATCCAGAAGAGAACTTATAGAGTATTCCAAGAAATAAGTAATAAGGACCCTGTCATGAACTACTTCTCCTATGTGGTTCAAAAGTTTGTCAGTCTCACATAGTACTGGAAAAAGAAAGCAGGTGGCCACAAATTTAAGAGGACTGAACATTTGCCACTCCTCAAAGTTGAAAGTCATCTTCCTATTTAAATCTACTTCACCTATTTAAATCTATTTCACTTTCTTGTTAATGGAATAACTTGCCTTGGGGGTTTTCTAAGAAATTTTCAACTTCTTGAGGCTCCCAAAAGAGAGACATACCTTGTGGAATGGATTTCAAGATAATTATGCTGACTGAAGAAATCCAGACCTCCTCTGAGCAAAGAAAGTGGTTTGATTATCTTTGTATAAAACTTAGAAAAGGCAAAGTGATTTATATTGACTGAAAGAAAATCGGTGGTTTTAGAAGCAGGAAATGGGGGAAAGAGTAGAAAGAAAACTTTCTAAGCAGCAGGAAAGAAACACAGAAAATGTTTGATATGTTCATTGTCTTGACTTTGATGATGATTTTATGAATGCATGTTTGTCCAGACTTATAATAGCATACTTTAAATATGTATGGTTTTTAATGTCAACTTTAAGAAGGATATTTTCCAAACTATCAGGAGGATAATGTATGTGTCTTTGTGTCTTCCTAAGTTTAGCTGAAACTAAATTATAAGAACTTGAAATATGATGATATAGAGCCTGTAGGCTCTCAGTTTTCAACAGTTTTTTTCTTCATGTTTATAGCTATCAATTGGCTTTTGTTTAATTTTTTTAAATTCTTGTAGTGGAAACCACTGATTTGGTAAACAATTAAAGCAATAAAAATTCATATATAACCTGTTCATGAGAATAAAAATTTATGTAATCACTATGAAAGAAAACATTTTAATGTTAAATGTGTGTGTGCTCTACAACTAAGGAATTTTCTTTTTAGCTATATGTGAAAAATAATTCTCAAACTCATCTCAATTGGGGAACCCAAAGAGTTTTTGTAAATGTTATTAATGATATTCAAAATTAAAACTGAGAAAACTTGAAAATATTCACTTTTAAATAATAATAAACTTCTTATGTATTAAAACAAAAATTCTTACAAAAAGTATTTTGCCAAATTAAAAAAGTCAGTGAGAAAAGAGGTATTGTTTTATATTCTCACAAATCTCTTTGATATTTTGACAAGGATTGATTTTCATACCTGTTTTTACATTTGTAGGTTTACATTGTTTTATTTGAAATGTAAGAGTAAAATCTTGCCTCTCAAAACTATGAAGTTAGAGAAATGAAAAAATGAAAAGAAATGAAAATATGCAGTTAGAAGCCTTTTCAGAAAATTGTGGATATTCTTCTTTGGTACTACCTAACTCTCTAAAGGATAGGTTCTTAAATTTCAGTTCCTGTATAGAATCCAAATGATACCAGTGAAATTTCTATATTTTGCCACATTAAAGTCTATTGGTCTGTCTTGTGCTTTTAATAAGTGTCTTAGACTTCTGATCAAGAAGGCAGCTGAGTAACAGAGCTGTACAATGTCTCCTCATGGACCCACTTAAAAAGTTGAGATTGCAGTAAAAAAAAAAATGGCCTAATTAACATAGCTAGGAAAGGTAGGAGTGCTTCAACAATTGAAAGGAGGCTACAGGAATTTCAGAAACCCCCAAAACACATCAGAAGTAGGGGGAAATAACAGCCTGGGAAGCAGGCTGTTCCTTTACATAGAGGACCCCAAAAACTCTACCGGACTCCTAGACCTAATAATCAAATTTAACCAAGTTCCAGGATATAACGTCAGCACACAAAAATCAGTAACGTTCCTCTACAGCCATAATGAAAACACAGAAAGGCATCAGAAAAACAATCATATTCACCTCAAAGAAAATTAAGTAACTAGGAATCAACCTAACAAAAGCAACTGAAGGACCTCTACTGAAAACTATAGTGCTCTGAAAAAAATAAATTAAGTAGAAAATGGGAAGACATCCCCTGTTCCTGGATACGCAGAACCAACATTGTCAAAATGGCCATACTACCTAAACTGATATACAGATTCAGTGCAATACTAATCAAGATACCAGCAGCATTTCTTAAAGAACTAGATAAAATAACCCAAAAATTTATGTGGCACCGTAAAAGGCAAAGAATAGCCAGAACAATCCTAAACAACACAACGAAAGCAAGAGGCATCACAATACCAAATGTAAATTATTATATTACACAGCAGCAGTGATATTTTAAAAATGACATGGTATTAGCACAAAAACAGACAGGTGGATCAACAGGATCGAATTAAGGATACCCAAACATCCCTGAGCACCTTCAGCCATGTGATCTTCAACAAACAGGCCAAAAATGTATTATAGATTAAAGATAACATCTTTAACAAATGGTGCTGGGAAAACTGGCTAACCACATGTAGAAGAATTAAACTAGACCCACAACTTTCACACCAAAATCTAATCAAAATGGATCAAAGACTTAGACATTAAAATGGAAACACTGAACTTGTCGGAAGAAAAAGGCAAAACCCTTGAAGACGTAGGTGTAGGCAGGGACTTTCTTAATAAAACACCCAAAGTACAAGAGATAACACCAAGAATCAACGAATGAAACTATAAGCACAGCAAAGGAAACAATCAACAGAGTGAAGAGACAGCTCACAGAATGGGAAAAAATATTTACCAACTACTCCTCAGACAGAGGACTATTACCAAAAATATACGAAGAATTGAAAAATGATACCCACCAAAACAAATGGGAAATCAAAACATGGAAATCTGAAATAATTCTCAGAAGTATGAATGTCCAATGAATACATGAAAAAATGTTCTGCATATTTAGCCATCAGAGAAATGCAAATTAAAACAACACTGAAGTTCCGTGTAACGCCAGTAAGAATGGCTGCTATTAAGAACTCAAAAAAAAAAAAAAAGGAGTGGGAAGCTGAGCTAAAGAGTGGTGATCTGAGTGGTGCAGTGAGTGAGATGCAGAAAATCAATTATGTTAAATAGTGCATGGTTTCTCTGATCTTGAAAACCCAAGATACAAGCATTCTGTAAAAGCATATGAGTGTGATATTGGGAATTATGGAGGAATTGGGAGGAGTGGAAGGGTCAAAAATTGGGAGGGGAAGGGAATGTAATGTTGATGTGATAGATTCGTGCACAAAATACATAAGTTCAGCATTAACATATATCATATATAAATAAAAATGGGAAAAAAATTTAAAAAATAAAAGCCCTACCTCCAACTATACTTTTAAAGACGTAGGGATTCTACGTTGGTCTATGGATACATAGACAAAACCACATTAAATTTTTAACTTATTCACCAAAAATAATAATAATGCTGGCAAGGCTATGGGAAAAGGGAACCTTCCTACCCCGTGCTGGTGGGACTATAAAATGGTTCAACCACTATGCAAAGCAATGTGGAGATTCTTCAGAAAAGTGAACATTGACACTCCATTTGACCCAGCTATACTTCTTCTGGGTATCTTCCCGAAAGAATTAAAGTCATCATATTATAGTGATACATATATACCCATGTTAATAACAGCACAATTTATAACATCCAAATCTTAGAAGTTGATATGCCTGAGTACATATGGCTGAATAAAGAAGATGTGGTACATATATACACAATGGAGTATTGGTTTGCCATCAAGAATGACAGCTTTGGGTCATTTGTAGAAAAAAATGGATGCAGTTTGAGACCATTATGCTTAGCAAAATGATCCAGACCCAGAAAATTAAATATCACCTAATGTCTCCAATATGAGAAAAACAAACTATAAAATATGCAAAATGTGAAATTCTGAAATAACTAGATTTGCCTTCATGTCTGTCACTTTAAGTATGTTTATATGGTATAGATTTAAGTTCATTTAATGTAGCAATGTGATATGGTCTTGACTTTGTTTTGTTGTAGCAATTCAGTTATTAGGTCACTAATGAAAGTTCATCCTAAGGAAACTGATAGATGTAAAGATAACCTTGTGAATGTACAAATATGCACGTTCCAGTATTCATCTAAGGCAATTGAATTTTATTTATTTTTTTCTCTTCTCTCCCAAATTAACTAGTCTTTTGAACTACATGCTTGTAATTATTTTCTGGTGTGAGCTGGTGGGTAAGGCCAGGTTTAACAATAACAACAAAGTTGTAGGAAAATATGGGAAAAAAAAAACTTTTGGTGAATATCCCAATGATGGGACTGGTTGGATTCAGAAAGGAGATATCAAGATTTGACTACTGCGAACCCATTAGAGGAATAGGAAGCTGGGGTAGAGTGGTGACTTGAGTGAAATGACTTAGGCATGGAAGATTAATATGTTAAACACTGTATGGTTTCTTGGACTTGTAAAACCCAGAACATAGACATTCTTTGGAACCATATAAAGTGATAGCCGGAGCCGGGGGAAGGGACAGGGAGGCGGTGGGAGAGTAAAAGATGGGAAGGGATTGTGAAGTCGATGTGATACATAGATGTACAAAACACCCAAATTCATTATAAATACTATGTATTACATTTGTATATTAATAAAAATAGTGGGAAAAATAAAATAAAATGAATATTTTACAAAATATTTCAAGAAAGATAAGGGAAAACCCAGTTGTTATCATATCAGAATAAAAGAGGAAGATCCTACATATCTTTAAAAATGATAATGTAACATTTATGAAAATAAATTTAATGAAATAGAAAAAAAGAGGATAGAGTTCGTGGAAAGGAAAAGAGAGGGTGAAAGGGTGGAAAGGGGAAAGGGAGATGATATGTAAATAAAAAACTAGTAAAATAATGAAAAACTAAGTGTTTCATTCAAGCATTTTGTTGTAAAAGTATACACTAGTCATTCGGAAAATATTAACTCACTGAGGTAGTCACATCTTTCAAATGTTAACACAGTACATTACATTATTATCAGTTAATGGTATTCATGAATGCTACCAGTGATACTGGAAAAGTCTAAAAATAGGAGTGCTGTAAAGCTTACTGTGTCAGGCAGAGTTTTTAAAAAATTCTAATATTCATTTGAAAAAAATCAAACCTTATCATTAGTAACCAGTGCTGTTATTCATTTTTTTGAAGTCACAGCTCACTTTACTTTTGAGAAAATAGGTGCTGCTTAATACCAGGTCTGAATTGTCATAGTTATAAGTTTTTCAAGTGTTCTTTCAAATTAAAATTGTGGTCCAGGAAAAAGAAAAAGGACCTGTTCTCTCCACACCTCTATCACTCAGTTGCTTTTCCCCACGACAACCATGCATCTTTATTATACATCATAAATCCTTTATGCACGCTTAACATTTAGGATCAGAAAACATGGTCAGCAAACATTTTCTACAGATCACATAATAAATGCGTTAAGCTTTGTGAATTACTGAATTGAATTTTTGAGTTAAATGTTACAACTATATCTTGGTAGTGTGAAAATAGCATCAGAAAATATGTGAATACAGAAATATGGCTGCATTCCAATTAAACTTTACAGAAACAAGAAGCAGCAGAGATTTTCCCAGCAAGCTGACATAGAATAGTGAAAAGATGGATGTACTATCCAGGCCCAGTAGCACACGTTTGCAGTCCCAGCTACTCACAAGGCAGGAAGTTCTTGGAGTCCAGGAGTTGGATGACAGACTGGGCAACAGAAGATTGATACTCATGACTGATGGGATCCTCTATGTCACATTTAAAATAGGCTTTAGATTTAATGAAATTAATAAATTTAATTGCTTCATCGAAGGCTTTGTTCTCAGTAGAATGGTGCCATTATTCTCCTGCCCCGCTTCAGAGCACAGATCCTCTCACTTCCTTCATTGAGGTCTCGCTCTTCTGTCTCTGAGGCCAAACTTGACGCTTGAGCCCTGGATTCGGGATCTCATTTTACCCCTAAATTATCTCACAATTATTCTGTTTTCAGTCTCACTTCTTTCTGGGGTTTTTTTTCCCCCCTTGGCCTCACACATGCTGAAATGTCTCCTATCTTTAAACAATAAAAGGCCTTTCCCTTGACCCTTTCCCTCTAGCATCCAGTGAACCTGAGTTTTCCTTTGTTGCCAAACATGGCAGTAGTCCTTCAGTCGTTGTAATTGTTTGGATCTGAAGTGTTCCCCAAAAGCATCATATATTGGAGTGTGGTGGGGTAACTGTGGAACTGTGTGCTCCTGGAAGGTCATGTTCAATAATATACTTTAGTCTCTATGTATTTGTATAGTTTATGTAGTTTCTTTTACTATTGATTTCTAGTTTTATTCCACTATGACCTGAATGTAAACAATACGTTATTTTAATTCATTTCTCATTCACATCTTAAATGATGCTATTTATTATGTTTTTTCTTTTCCCCCATTTTATTGATATATATATAAGTGCAAAATTTAAGGTTTACAATGAAGTTTAGCATTTTGTGCACCTACATATCCTATTATGTCTTTTCTTATTTACGTATGTAATTTTCTTTTTTTGTATGGTTGTTGGATTACTTCTCCTAGTTGCAATAGTTTTGTCTTCCATTTAATTACTGCTGATTTCCAAATTTATTTATAGGCCAAATATTTCCCTTGAGCTCTAAAAGACATTTCTAGTCTTGTATCAGACATCTCAATTTACATTTCCAACAGCTTGACTTTTTAAGATTTTGATCTCTAAAATTGTTTATACCTCCCTTGAAACCAGTTTTCCTTCAGTTCCAGTAAACAGCATTTCCTGGACCCCCAGACCAGAAATCCAGAATTCTTCAAGACTCCTTTTTCTTTTACCTCTAAATATTCACTATTCCGCGTGCTGGTTTAGACAGCACACCTCCTAAGTACTTCTCTGCTTCTTTTTTTATTTCAACCTCATTACCTTTTTTTTTTTTTTTTTTTTTTTTTTTTTTTTTTTTTGTGAGACAGATCCTCCTATGGCTGTCTAGGCTGTTCCTGAACTCACTGGTGTACCTCAAACTGACCTTGTACTCAGAACAATCTGCCAAGTGCTGGGATTACAGGGATTAAGACATGCACCACCCTGCCCAGCTTTATTTGGTGCTGGTAAATCAAATTCAGGGCCTTGCACTTGAAAGGCAAGAGCCTTAACGGCTGTGCCATTCCTCCCACCTTCTCATTGGTTCAGCTTTCCTTCATCCCTGACTCTCATCTGAGCTTTCCAACTCCCCATATTCCTTTCTTCTTGCACTCCTTTTCATCTAATACTGATTGGTCCTTGCACTGAGCCTCTTTCATACCTTGCAAATAGTTTTTAGTAGTTACTGAGTAATGTGGTTGACTATGAAAGCCAAATTTTATTTGTATTTTTCTGCTAAAAGATTAAAAGACATTCCCTGTTGTCCACAGGGTAAAGTCCAAATTCTTCAGTATGGCATATGAGATTCCTCACTGGTTATTCTCTTAACTCGTCATCTAAAGTCCCACCCTCAGCCTCTCCACACAGACCCAGTCACCTGGCCAGCATAGCCCTCCAAAGACACCTTTGTTTTTCTCCCTCCTCCCTTTGTGATTGTATTTGTAACTGACTGTGTGTGTGTGTGTGTGTGTGTGTGTCTGTGTGTCTGTGTGTGTCTGTGTGTTCCTGTGGATCAAGCCCATGGCCTTCAAACTGAGTTACATCCCCAGTTGAATTTTGATTTTTGATTTTTGATTTTGAGACAGTATCTTACTGAGTTGCCAACTTCCCACGCCTAAGCTTGAACATGGTGGAATTACAGGCCTTTGCCAGTAGGCCAAGCTTATACTTAATAAGAATCCATACTTCGTACATTGTTGGACAACATCCTTCTCAGTCCTCTCCCATGGCATAGATATTTTCAAGGTCCCACTTAACTTTCCCTTTCTAATTATTCTTCTTCGATAATTCCATTATACTCTCAAAATGCAATGTGTATGTAACGTTACTCACAGAAAATTTATTTTGGGCACCTACTCAAGTTCAGACAGTTTGCAATCCATAAAAGGTTCAGAAAGGTAGTAATTATTGGCTTCATTTTAAAGATGAGAGCTTAAGTCAGAGAGAACCCAGAATTGCACATCTAGTGAAGGCGAGCTGAGCCCTGAATGTGGCTTTCTGCTCTCACCATCCTGTATTTCTTTGCTCATGTGATATAGGAAATTCTGTTATCTAGGCATGCATCTCTCTCCCCTACATTGAGCAACATAGGGATACTCTGTATCAAAAAACAAACCATATTTATGGCCATGATCTAATGAAATTAATAATGTTGACATCTTCATTAAAGATGTTCTTCTCAGGAAAGTGTCTGTCATCTGTCTTCTCTATATCTTCAGAGCCCAGTCAGTAAATAAATGAATAGAATTTATGACTGACACTGAATTTCAAGTATAAAGTAATTTCATAATGTTTCAGAAAATAATATAGTGTAGTCATTTTTATTTTTTTAGAGAACTTTTTTTTTTGGAGTGACAGTGTTGTTTATTTTTCTCAATAAGCATTTAATATGCACAGTACTCTGTGAAGCCCTCCGTAGGAAACAGACGTTAACATGAATGATGGTTTATATCACCACATCTAATATGAACAAGCAGGAGGAAAACAGTGCCTCTAATTTTAAAGCAGAGGTGACATGGGGCTGTACTTGAAATGGACCCCAGGAAAGCTTTCATCAGGATGAGTAAAATTGCCATAAGGAGAATATTTTATTGGCAGGATAAAAATGATGACTGAATTTTGAAATAAATATAAAGGAAGAAATAATACCAGACCCAGTGCCAGAGGCCTGTAATCCCTAGCACTCTAGGAGACTGAGGCAGGAAGATCACATGTTATGTCCCATCCTGGGCCCATTAGTGACTTAGCAAGACCCTGTCTGAAGGTCAAAAGTAAAATGGACTGGGGATGTAGGTTATTATGAAGGCTCTGGGCTCAAACCCCACTACCACAAAAAAAAGAAAGAAAAAAAATGACAGGAAAGAAAAAGAAAAGAAAATGAAATAAGCCTAGTTTGTTCATTTATAACTGAAATGTTGTTAATATTTTTAAATCTATGTGATAAGAGCTGTTTCAGTGATGGAATGTCAATTTTCAAAACTTTCTTTATTGTGACTTATAAAGTGAATGTGCAGCTTAGTGATTATTAAGTTTGGATTTTGTGTGCATAAGGAGAGGGATGTGTTTGCCTCTGAGTTTGTTGAATGGGTCTTCTTTGGACCTGGGGTAACATGAGTGGCTGTCTTCAGAGTGGGCGTGGCCTGTAATAGAAGTCATGTAGCATCAGATTTATTGAAGAGATCAGCGTGTGCCATTGGAAGTACTCAAGTCTGCATTGTCCCAGTGAAGTTTAGCTTCTGCTCCTTAGCTCATGATTTTTGGTTGCCCCAGCTGTTTGACCTTAAATACTTTTTCTGAACTCTGAGCACCCCCTACTGACCTAGACTGTCAATAATATGCAAATATAGACAATAAATGACTTATAAAGGTTTGTGCTCCTGTAAATTCGGCTCAAATCATAGTATTTTAATTTTTGCATGATGTTTTATGAAAGTTTACATAGACACAGTGGAATTCTTTTATTATGTAGCTATCGTGTTTTAAAACTGCATTTGCATTTTACTGTCAGATGATACAGAGGAGAAGGTCTGCATGTTTAAGACATTGTGCTTAGAGCAATAACAAAGATCAACATGAAACTCATCTGCCATCAAATCTGTAATTTTAAAAATGGTACCGGTACCAGCAAACAGATAAAATTGAGGAAAGGATTCAGAAAATAGTTCACCGAAGACAATAAGAATAAATAAATGCATGGATTACACAATGCAATAGCTTTGGTTTCGTAAAGAGGATTAAATGTTTAACTTTTGAAGTGAATAATTTATTGTATGTAATTCTGTGGGTAATGATACTATATCTTCTGCTTTCGTAGATTTGATCCAGGCTACCAACGAGACCAATGTCAATATTCCTCAGATGGCTGACACGCTTTTTGAGCGGGCAACCAACAGCAGTTGGGTGGTTGTGTTTAAAGCATTAGTGACCACACATCATCTCATGGTGCATGGAAATGAGGTAAACTGGGTAAATGTAACTTTTTAGGTAGAGAAGAAAGGCATATTTGAAAGAATATGGTGATAATTTGAGACTTTTCATTGTCATTCATTAGGAAAAATTATATGAAGATCACCAGAGGTACAATTTTAATCTTCCATTTGGTTTTTAAATAAAATTTTAGTTCTTAGAGATATTAAAGTATTAAACATCACTGTGATGTGATATGTGTTTGCACAAAATTCTTAAGTTTAATATAGCCATCGTGTTCTGAGATATATACTAATAAAATATAGGGGGGGAATACATAAACATTACAGTTTCCTAAAGTATATTGACCATATAAATCTGTAAGTGGGTGAAGATGTTAGGAGAAATCAATAACAAAATTATTTTCCAATAGGAATCATTCCTTCATGCCTTTGTGTGAAAATTTATTTCTTAAAGTACTTAATTTTGAAAAATATTAATAAGATTAATTTTATTTAGAACATCTATTGAATCCAATTAAATTTGCAGTTTCTATTATAAACAGAAATAGAATACCATATAATTCTATCTTAGTGTTAGTCTGATTTTATTAAGCCCTTTAAAAGGTCAGCAGAATGGGAAGCATTATAACAAAGCAAAAGAGATCACAATAAAGATTTGTAAAAATTTCCCTTTAGTATCAGAAATTATTTCAAGGTTTCAAACTCAGTGATTTGATAATGCAGATATTTTATCTCAATGATTTGAGAACATGGATATTTGGGGCTGGAGGAATAGCTAAGTGGTTAAAGTGCTTGCCTAGCATGCTAAGGCCCTGGGTTCTATTCTGCAGGATCATGTAAGCTGAGTGTGGTAGTGCTCCTGCCTCAAAAACTGAGAATATGGATATTTAATTGTAATTTTTGTTTTGCAGAGATTTATTCAGTATTTGGCCTCTAGAAACACACTATTCAACCTGAGCAATTTTTTGGACAAAAGTGGCTCACATGGTGAGAATATTAAAAAATTTATAAATTACTAATTCTTTCTGTCCTGAAGTAAGGTTACTAATCCAAAATTATTGCCAACTGATAGCTTCATTGAATATTTAAGAACACATTTAAAAATAACTTTGTAAGAATACATTTAGAATAATTATAAACAACTGAAGTACATAAATATTTTTTTTTCCATTTTTAATGTTCACTTTGAAAGGTAACCCTGGGGAACCTAGACCTACAGTTTGTTTATGAAGGAACAGAAGAAAATGAGAGGCTGGAGGATTGGCACAGCAGTTAGGGTGCTTGCCTAGAAAGCAGAAGGCCCTGCATTTGATTCCCCAGCACCGCATAAGCTGGGCATGTTGGCACACGTCTATAATCCCAGCATTTGGAAGGCTGAGGCAGGAGGATTGCCTTGAGTTTAAAGCCAGCCTGGCTACATAGTGAGCTCAGACTATGAGCTCTGTGAGTACAGAGTGAGAACCTGTCTCAAAAAAGAAGGAAAGAAAGAAAGAAAGAAAGAAAGAAAGAAAGAAAGAAAGAAAGAAAGAAAAGATAATAAAATAAAATTTTTAAAAATGACTTCCATCTTAAGGACATTTTCTTTGTAGATTAAGAGTTGGAACTGCAGCCATTTGCTCGTTTATCGTATTTGCCTGTCGTCTGTCCCCTACAAGGCAAGCACCTCAGGCTTTAGACCATCATTCAACAGTTGTGTATAAGAAGTAGACACAAGCTGCTATTTGAAGCAGTGAACAAAACACACAGAAATATATAAAAAGATATGCTATGCAACAATAGTACAATACTTAAATCAGTCATGAGTGCTCCACACCAAAAAGGTATTTGCCTTGAATTGGAATTGGGGTTTTTTTGAGACAAAATTTTAAATGAGGCCTGCAGATATACTTGCTGACTTCTCCTGGAACTATACACATTTAGGAAATTAAAAAAAATTTTTTTAAAGTTCTACATAAAGCCAACTAAAAGCATTTTATTAATTTTATTTCCTCTCGCTTCTTACCAGGTTATGACATGTCTACCTTCATAAGGCGCTATAGTAGATATTTGAATGAGAAGGCTTTTTCTTACAGACAAATGGCATTTGATTTTGCCAGAGTGAAGAAAGGGTATGTTTTTTGGTTTTTGTTTTTGTTTTTGGCTTTGCATGTTTATTTCAGCAGAGTAAGTCCTCAAGGCAAATTTGGCTTATAGTAACTAAGCTCATATGCCAACAAAGTTTGGCCCTAAAGCCTAGTTTACAGTCACCTGTAGGAGCAGCTCGGTAGATAATATAGAAGTCAGCTTTGTGTATTACTTTATTTGTATATTCATGTAGAAAAATTTGATTTTCTTCTCAGAGTTTACATTATAAAAAAGTAATACAATTTTAAATTAATATAAAAAATTTAAAGCATATTAGTACCTTTAAATAATTTAAGAGTGAGAGAGCAGATAAGGTTCGTTTAAAACTGGCATGTCCAACCTGCAGTCGGCTGGGCTTTTAACCGTCATTTTTCTAATGAAAAGGAATTTTCTTGGGATTTCTATAAAAAATATAATATAGCTAATGAATATAAATAATAAGACTTCCTTTAAATTTTTTTAAATTGTAGCATTAAAGGAAAAAACAAGGGCAAGCATGCCAGTAACCATTTCTGGATATTTTGATTGAAGTGAGAATGAACTCTTGTGTGTGGTCTGGTTCTGAGTGGTGATACTGTCCTATGAAACACACACACACCTGTAAACGATTTAATACTAACTGTTGATTAGGAAAACCTCATTGAACATTTGAACATTTGAATTTTAATCCATAATTACAGTTTACTTGCCTCTAAATAGACATTTTAATCTAGACAGAAGTGTTCAGCCAGAAGTTTATGCAGATCTTTTATCCGTTTCTAACTTGAAATAATGGCAAGATTTTATGGAAGCTTTACAATTTTAGTTTCAACAATCCACAAGAAAACATGATGCTATATTTGTTATACTACCTGACCTTAACTCCAAGCTGCTTTTCAATGATAGTAGTGGAAAATACCAACTTTACTATTAAAAATATATCCGTTTCTTGTGGGCAGATGCTTCAGAGAACTGAGTTGGGTTTTTTTTCCATACATCTCCTTCTCAGTAGAGATGATCCGTGCTTATAGTGACTTTGTACATGGCAGGAGGCAGCCGTTCCTGATGATCCCAGCTTCATGATGGCCTCTCCATCGTAGGTCCATGGTCTTGCTTGGAAACCTCTGCAGTCCTACAAGGACAGTTAAGGACACTCTGGGATGCTTTTCCCACCAGTAGGTGGGAAAGACGCTGAAAATTCCCATTAGAGGCCTTATTCACATCACCTGGGTATTTTGGTCAGCTGTGGTAATACTGCCACTCCTTGGTGATCCCTGGACATGGGGTTCCCTGAGAGGCCCATAGTTAAGTACAGAACACAGTGCATCCTCTGGTACCCTTATTGGCATCATTCTCTACTCTGGTACTCAGCAGCTAATTAAACTCATCTTTCTTTGGGTGACTTGTTCACCTCAAGGTACATTTTTCATCACTTCATTATTAATCATAGAATCTTTTTATGTCCAGCTCTATAGGTTTGATAGACTTTTAAGTCATGTTTTATCTTTCTCAAAATAAAATAAAAATGAAAACTAGCTTTCTTAGAAAACTTATACTTTTATTTGTTTACTTCTTTTATGAATTTCTAAAAATCCATTCAGCAATGTAATTAGTCCCTGCTACCCAGACTGCATTGCTTCCTTCCTGAGGGCAATGCAGATAGAAAGACAACATTACCTGTGTGCCAAAAGGAAGTAATGTGGAGATGGGAAACACCCATCTCGTCATGCCTCTCAGATTCCATATGCTAAGGAAGAAATGGGGAGGGAGTACCACTCACAACAATGTATCTGGTTTTGAATTTTCAATAGAAAAGGAAGGTTTTCTTTGTTTGTTTTGTTTTTTGTTGGTTTTTTTTTTTTTTCCATCCTGTAGGGCTGATGGTGTGATGAGGACCATGGCTCCTGAGAAGCTACTGAAGAGTATGCCAATACTTCAGGGACAGATTGATGCACTTCTTGAATTTGATGTATGTATCTCACCAGAAAATGTTGCTTTTGTAGTCAATATTGTCTTCTGTTGAATGTGACTTGTAGACAAATCTTGAGATTTCTCAGGCAGCTGCTGTACTTCTCACCTGTTTAGATGAAGGACATGAATATATATGTTAAGCTCAGTAGAGATGCTTTAGCCCCAGGTTTTGTGAACAGGTTGCCAGGTGTATACTTGAGCCACAGAAGAGTGAGTGCTGCGTCCTTGAAAACTTCCCTCCTGAGCAGGGTAGTGGCATCCTGTTGGCTTGACAGGGCAGAATATCTGCATGATGTATCTGCAAGCAGCTAAATCGCTGGCCCTCCTGTTAGAAACCATTTTGTATAGACTTCATAAGTGACACTGCCCTCAAAAGAAAATTATTTTTTATTTTGTCAGAGAGAACTCTAGGTCCTTCCTATCAACACCAGCGTGATTTGTCTCTTAAAACCGTATCTGTATTTGGCCGTGGTGGTGGATGCCCTGACCCACACGTGTCATTGAATCATATAGAGCAACATGCAAACACACACACGAATACAAACCTGAAGAAATCAGAATGAGATTCGTTTGTTGTGTCTTTGCGGGTATGCAAGTTGTGATATTATTAACTGTCGTTTTTGTAGTTTTTGGGAGAAACTGAGCAAATAGTATGGGCAACCTTCCTGTATGACTTCTTAGAACAGTTGCATGTGAATTTACCATGAATTCACAATTGATTAAAAGTTTTAAGAACTGGTGTATAAAAATCAAATGTGTTTTTATCATGTAGGAAGATTGTTAATTCACACTGTCAGCTTTTATGTATTTTGGTGCTTGCCTAAAATGCTTTCCTCAAATATTAGTAGCTTAAATTCTCTATTAAGATTATATGGCTTAGTGGATAATTGGGCCCTTATCCCAACACTTAATCCATGTAAGATTTTTGTAAAATCAGCAAACCATCTTACTGTTTTTCAACAGATTTCTACAATGAGGAACTCACTAGATATCTATTGAATTGATCCTCTTTTTATTCATTTATTTTCTTTGTTTGCTTTGCACTTAGTAAAGGTTCTGTCTTAAGAAAAACCATAAAGGAGAAAAAAACAGTCTGAGGAGTGTGATCAAGGCTTAGGGATTGGGAGGAGTCATCCTTCTTGGTGTTGGCCATAGAGTATCCAGTGATAGGTGGGGCGGGAATCTGATTATTTTAGAGGTAGTGGACTGAGATACCCCCCTTGCTGTTCTTCCTTAGTGAGGTCTCTCTCAACTCTAGATTCTGACCCCTTTCACAGAGGCCATTAGAGCGCAAAAATGGGAGAAACTTAATACAGCATTGAACAGTAACAATAGATGTCAAAAGCCGGATTTACTTGATAGGTGGATCATTTATCAAACAGAATATATATGTGAGGGTTTTTTTTTTTTTTTTTGAGGCAGAATCTCATACTGTAGTGCAAGCTGGTCCTGAACTCACTGTGTAGCCCAGGCTGGCCTTGGATTCGCTGCAGTCCACCTGACTCAGCTTTCCAAGTGCTGGGATTACAGGCATGAGCCAGGCATAGTTTATGAAATATTGGGAATTGAACCAAGAGCCTTGCACTTGCTGGACAAGCACTCTTGACTGCTGAGCTGCACCCTAGCTTACATGTGTCTTTGACTAAAGGCCTAACTAACTTCATTGACCTAAATTAAAGCAAAATCATACACAATCTATTTTTGATATTGTTATGTTACTAAGAGAGTTACTCCTACGTGTGTAGAATATATATGAATTTCTTAATAATCATTTGAGATTTTAACATGATTTTTAAAAAATATTAATTTGATAATAAACAACTTTAAATTCCCATCTTTTTCTAGGTGCATCCAAATGAACTAACAAATGGCGTCATAAATGCTGCATTTATGCTTCTTTTCAAAGATCTTATCAAACTTTTTGCTTGCTACAATGATGGAGTTATTAACTTACTCGGTAAGTCGCTCAGTGAACCTCTGCTACTGGGATCTGTGGTATGACTGAAGAGTTCTGTGGGCTGTGTCTGTTGCCTTATTTTTTGCACAGCAAAGTGAGGCCTTTGGCAGAGGCAGCATTGTGTGAGATGGTGTGACACAGAGTCTGTAGACAGTGCTGCTGCTGAGCAATATGAGCTAAGATATGCCCATATCTAGGATAACTGTCTATTACAGTGTAGACAGATTGCTGCGGTTCTCCTTAGTGAAAAGAGTCAGGCTTCGTTTACTCGGTAGGTGCCTGGTCTGCCTGGCCTGTGCTGCTGTGATATGAGCTCACCTTTGTACATAGGTATTAGACAGTGAGAGGCTCAGCAGAGCTGGCAAGCTGAGCAGCCTTGGAGATGGAGCGCATGTGCCATCAACCTATTTACAACATCCATTTCTGATGTTGTGGCCACTTCCTGCATTATCTTTTGTTCTCTTGATTGTTGAGAGCTTGTTTGGGAGAATATAACTGTCTTAAGTACGTTTTCATTGCTGGGACAGTATACCTGACGTCTGCAACTTAAGGGAGGAAAGATTTATTTTAGCTTATGGTTTCAGAAAGTCACAGTCCCTTCACAGGGCAGGTCTGGAGCCAAAGACAGAGGTCCTCACAGCATGGCAGAACAAAGCCAGTTCTGGGAAGAAGGGCAAAATCAGCACACACCCTTCCAGGTCAAGCATCTGCCCCTTGCAGCCAGGTCCCATCCACCAGCAGTACACAGTATCCATAGATGCATGAGGCTTTTGAGGGGCACTGCAGACTCAACCAACAACAAAGCCCTTTGGGTTGAATCACATGAAATGAAAATAATCTCAAGATATTTATCCATTCAATCACATGAAATGAAAATAATCTCAAGATATTTATCCATTCAGAGAGGCCTTTCCACTAGCTCTTTACCACGCCTCCTTCTCACCAGTCCTTCCACACCATTTTTCTAAGTCCTGTGCCATCAAGGTTAATACTTAGTACCCATGGCTTGGTTGTTCCATGCATCTTTCCTTTGACATAAAATGGAAAATAACATAGATATATTGGTGAAGTTTTGACTTATAATCAAGATTTTTTTATTATCAATGTCGTCTGTTTGCGGAGGTATGATTCATCAGGTTACTTCCAGCTGGTACCAGCACAAGGAACCCGTTTGAGCCTTATCTTTCATGTATTACTTCCACTTTATAACAAAGTGCTTGCATTTGTTCGCCTCTGTCATTTGGTGTGTTAGTTAATACCTTCTCTCAGCCCAAGGATCACTTGAGGTGCTGTGGCCAGGATCACAGTCTCTAAAGTAAATCAACAATAACTTTTCCAAACAAGACTCGCTGCTGTCAGAAGAAGATAGGGCTTTGCTTCAGAGCCCTGGAAGTCAGTACCGCAACCTGGCAGAGGCAGAGGCAGCATCAGGATCTGCTGCAGACACTTAGAGGTCTTTGACATTTGTTAGAATGAAGGCGCGCATGGCTTTGGTTTGTAGCAGTTGTGGAGTCTCCTCTGGGTCCGAGCCCCTGTCATATCTGGCACTCTACCACATATTGTGCCTAGAGTAGCGCACACAGTTTCTAAATGTTGCCAAAAAAGCAAAGTTCAGCAAACTTTTATCAGTTTTAGTTACAGAGAGGGTAAAGTGCATGATTTGTCTTTCTTGTGGCAAGAATTTCTCTAAAATCCCCAGACTTAGGGACTCTGAATTTTCACTCTGTTTTAGGACCACGGGTTTCATATATTCTTTCTCATACCTCTGACATATATATGACATATCAAGACAGTTTGCATACTTGTTGTTCTTGCCTAAGAAGTACCAAAACCCTGTGGGATTATGGTAGCCAGTGACATTCTGAAATATTCTTGAAATAAGACATGGTACACTGGAGTCTCTGCCAGATGACTGCAGAGTACTTCTGATGGCCTCTGATTATTGGGGTAGAAATAAAAGAATTTTCTGGTACACTTGTTGCTTATCAGGTGTAGAAGTTGTGTTAATTTACCTCTGGGAAAAGCACATCTGGATCCATACAAGTGGACTCATCACCTGATTTAATTTGCAGTGATCTACTTTGAACATCTGAAATGTGTTTATTTTTATACAAACCAAATATCTAGGTTACATAATGAGGTGGGATCAGAAAGCTAGTGTGGATATTCTGTTGGTTTCTAAATGTGTCTAGTTTTAGAAAATCAAAGAAATACCCATACATAGTTCCATGCACCCACTGGATCTAAATTTGGTTTCCATAAAGCACCTACTCAGAATGAGGGAACACATAGTCACACTGTGGGTTCTCAGGAGGTAGCAGCATCTTAGGATAAGTCTACGTGGATAAAGCTGATCGCTACACATAAGCACCTTGGAAGTCAACAATCTTTTCTAATAATGAGTAAATAGTGAACAATCTCGAAATTACCAGCTCTTTTTGGATCCACAGGAGGGGTGAGGACATGGGGAAAACCTCTGCACTGCTCGTGCAATTGGAAAGACTGAGAAATGAACACACTGAGTAATAGATTTTAAGAGCAGACACTCACAAGAGGAGACTGACGCAGAGCCAGTAAAAAGACAGGAAAACACAGACTGTAATCATCGCATTGCTGAAAAGACACCCATAGACAAGCCTGAGGGCTAAAGTTTCCAGGAGGATCTAGTCATGAAGAGAATACACACTTCAATCTTCAGGAGCTTATCCAGGTTTCAAGAGTTAATGTTGGTGAAAACACCTTTGTGTTTCCTGCAGAAAAAGACAATATTTTGAAATATAGATGCTCCTTGTTTACGAGAGGGTTGCATTCTGATAAACTCACCATAAATTTAAAGCATCAAAAGTTGAAAACACACTTAATATGCCTAACTTACCAAACACTTACCTCCACAAATTAATGCTGACATGAAACAGAAATTTAGGAAACTCAGAGAACACCCAGTAAGATAAATTAGCCTCAAAATTGCAAGGCATATATAATTTTCAGAGCTTCTGTTTGGGAGCCACTGGATTAGAGGCACTATCAGAGGTTCAGGCTTTAATTCATGCTTTTTTGGCCCATTCATTCAAATTGATAAATTATCATTTATATTAAAACCAGATGTAATATAATTTTTTTCTGCCCTGCAGCTCTAGAATTCCAATCCTTCAGATTTTTGTTAGTTAATGTTTTCAGATTCAGGGGGAAGGGGAATACAAGATACCTAGTTAAATTTATATTTAAAACCAACAAGTATATAAATATTTAGGGGCTGAAGGAGTAGCTCAGTGGTTAAAGCACTTGCCCAGCAAATACACAGCCCTGAGTTTGATTCCCCAGTACTACATAAAGCCAGATGTGGTGGTGCATGCCTGTAGTTCAGCACTCAGAAGGCTGAGACAGGAGGCTTTCCATGAGTCCAAGGCTAACTTGGGCTACTTAGTGAGTTCAGAACCACTCTGGGCGACAGTGTAAAACCCTGTCTCAAAAAATTAGTATTAATAAGTTCCATACAGTATTTAGGACTTACAGTGAAATTGTTTGTTTAACTTAGGATGCTGTGCTTTGTCTGACAAACCTACTGCCAACAAAAATTTATAAAAAAGTATTTTTGTACTTATTTTGGCAAGTTGTGAGTATTTACCTCCTGGGTCAAACTTTGTCCTTGTCTCCTTAGGGCATGCTGGAAGTTCTGGTTGCTGCATCTCCATTCTAGGTATGGAAGCAGTTGGTAGGGAAACAGGATGTCGGGATCAGAGAGACAGGGTAGGAGGAGAATTTTCATTTCTTCATAAAAACAAGACCTCCAAGCACTGCAGAACCAGCCCCTTTACACAGGAAAAAAAAAAATCTTCTTCCAGTGGAGCTCATTTTTGTTTGAATCTCCCCAAGTGCTTCTCTCCTAATTTTCTTCCTTAATAAGGCCTTAACATTCACAGAAGAAACCATAGTGAGGGTCTAAGTAGAACTCCCCACATGCTGTAATTGGACATCTCACTAGGTTAGACTATCTGATGTTCACCTGTGGCTACAAATGTAAGGTTACTTTAGGACAGTCTTGGACGACCACAGTCTGGTTGGGCCTTGAGCCAACAATTTAAAATCCTGTTTTCATTCTCCTTCTTTAAGCTCTCCAGTGGAGACCAGAGCCGTCAGCCTCCCATAGTTCTATTTGCCAGTTTCCATCATGGACCATGAGAACCCCATTTTCCAACAGACATAAGTAGTCATCACTTTCAGAATATGTATCTCATACCAGGTTTCTGTTTGTGAAATTTTGAGTCTGCTTCCTGCACCACTTCAGGTACCAAACACTGTGTCTATTCAAGAAATAAAAACTGTTCTACATATTCGATACAGAAAGGAATTTCATACAGGGATTAAGTGCTTCTATAACTGTTGCAGCCTGAATGAACTTGTTCTTAGCTGGGCCTCAGCCATTTCTCTCAGAATTAAGTCCTCGCATTGTAGAGGAGCTCCTGTTTTGCAGGCCACCTGCTTAACGCACTTCCCATTTTCCCCAAGAGTACCCACTAGCTGCAGTTGAATCCACAGCCCGTGCCCCAAAACTAACTCATGAATTTCAGTTGCAACCTTACCCTCCAAAGTTTGCCAAAAATAACTTACTTCTATTGCTGGTTGTTCATGCCACTCTCATATACATCATCTTTGAAAACAACAACAAAAAAAACTCATTCTATTTATAGCATTTCATTTTGATCATTTTAATCGCTTGAAAAGTAAGTGAATGATGGCAGCAAAGTGCACTTTTTCTCTAAATAAATGGGTTTTAAAAATGCTAAGCCCCAGAAGCTGCCACTAATATCATAACTGCTTTGCAACACTAGGAAACTGAGAAATGGACACCTATAATTCAAGGATTAAAAAGAGTCAAATCAACTAGCTATGTCTTTAAACATTACTCCCCAAGAATCCAGGAAGTTGGAGTGGGTAGAAAGGATAATGTCACGTGTCTTTGATCTTGCCTGTCATGAGCAGTAGCTAAGAAGGTATAAGCAGATGACTCTTGCCTCAGTTTTGCCTTGCAAATCTCCCACAAGAGCTGAATTTATATCCAGCTCTGTGGCTTCACGTGAATTCATAAACTAGATTGGATGAGCCCATCATCATCAAATGCTGAGCTCTCAGAGACTTGGCATTTAATGGGGAAAGATTCCTGCCCTACATATGAAGTTTAAAACCAAATGTATCTGTATTTCAGGTTATAATCTCATCAATGAACTAGATAGGATAGACTTTCCTTTGCCAACTGACCTTGCTCTTCCTACTATTCATAAATGTAAACTTTTGCTAAAGTTTGCTTCTAGCCATCATCTTTCTTGCTTTTTCTGTATATTCTTCACTGGAAAAAAACCTATGTCCCAGTGACCCCCAAAACTATTATTCAGTTCTTACCTTTGTTCTGAACTTATACGTTTCATGTCTTAGTGTTTATACAATAGAAACTTAAATTTGGGTGTTGTGTTTGTACCTGAAACTCAGAACCTCTAAAACCAAACTCTTAAGCTTATGCCTCTGTATCATTTAATCATTCCTTGCTGTGACAGAAAACTCAACATCTACAACATAAGGGAGGCAAGATTTACTAGGCCACAGTCTCTAAAGGTCTCACACAGTCCATCCATGGGCAGCCAGCAGTAGTGGAGGCATGTAGCAGAGACAGGTGAGCTCCTCGTGGCATTGCAGACAGAAAACCAAGTGAGACAGAAGTCAAACGAAGTGAGGATCAAGTGGATGTCTGGAAATTTAGGCAAAGGCTAGAGCTCTTCCAGGAAGAAACTGTAATAGTGTTTCTTCTTCCTTTCTGTACTAAATTCAAGCTGTCAATTGGTTCCCCGCACACCCAGGGTGGGTGCCCCTCACTTCTTGGCCCACAAGTCAGTAATAAACACCTGAAAGCTCTAAACCAAATATACCTTTCTTTCAGGTTAGAGATGTTATCAGTAAGCCAGATAGAGTAGAGTCTCTTACTATCCTTTGCCAACTAACCATACTCTTCCTACTGTTGAAAAATGTAAGCTTTTGACGAAGTTCACTTCTAGCTATCTACTTTTATGCTTTTTCTGTATATACTTCATTAAAAACTATAATCTCTATTATATTGAACTCCAGATCTGTTATTTCAGTTCCTTATCTTCTAAATTTCAGTGTGTATGAATTGTACAATACTCACATGTAACTGTTATGTTTGTACTTCAAACTCAGAACCTCTAAAACCGAACTCTTGAACTTACCCTTCCTATCCTCTTTATTTCTGTTGATAGATAATTAATCTTTTAGACCCAGAAATGTCAGCTGTCATTTAGTTATCTATCTATCCAAAATTCATAACCCATCAGAAACAAAGTTCTTTTAGTTCACTCATATTCTCTCGTGCCTTGTTTAGGTCCCACTTTTGCCTCAAGAGCTTGGTTTCGGTGTCTTTAAAATTCCCATAGCAACCACACATGCTCAGCCATATGGTTCTTCTCTGTTTTGTCCTGAGCGGCTGTGTAAATGCTTTTCAACTTAACTTTCCCTTTACACTGACTTCACAGATAGATAGTATTAAGAATGCAGTGTCTCTTTATATTTAAAAAAATTGAGACTTTTAAAAAAAACTTAATTTAAAAATGGCAGTCTTCTAGAAATTCAGGAGCAGAAAAAAGTAAAGTTGTACCATTTTGTATTGGGGATTTTTCAAAAGTGGTGGGAATGTGTGTCCTTTTCTTGCAGCATTCCAATGTTATGTGACTCAGTTCGGCATTGTTGTCAAAACTGCTGTTGTTGAAGTAGCAGTCTAGAAGAGAGATGTGTAAGACAATATTCTAATTTTTTTTAAGGCAAGTACTTTTTTCTCACCACATATTGCTGGGACATAACCTTCTAAGTATGTGGAGAGACATTTTTAATCAAAGACTCTTCCTAATCACTACATGTGATGTTGAATCTATTATGGTGCTGCAAATCTTCACAAATGGTCATACATAATGAAACTGACGTCCACATGGGACGTTTCCTGTGCTGACAAATGGTCATTAGTAAAAGTCCATGTGGAAAATCTTGGCTTGTCTCTCAGGGATGAGATTCCTTTTTAGCTCATTTCTCTCCTAGATAGTCACCCTTCGGAAGTTAATATACAAAAGAGAATTTATTACAGCTTCATACATGCTAATGTTACAGAGGTCAAATTTGACAATATCAAATATTGAAAATCAACCTATGTTGAATAAGTATGGAGAAAAAGGGAGCGGCTCATTTTGGGGGGCTTTCCTAGACCCTGCCCTGGTTTCTGAGGGACAAGGGAAAATCATAGCTTTGCGTCATGCCATATCAACGACATTACCACCATGATAGAAGCAATCATGGCATTATAACCTAAAGCCATAATGACTGAATGCCTTTTTGTGCCAAATCCTTAATTACTGTGAAAAATACAACATGCAAAGGAGAAGGAGAAAATAAGGAAAATTGCGATTTTTTTCAGTTTGATTTCTCGTTTTGGTTATTGCTGAAGACCTGACACAAAGAAGTCAAGTTAGATTATAGTAAAAAAAGTGTGATTTAGATTTTTTTTGTAATTTTATGAGAAGATGTTTACACAAAGAGAAATAAAAGTATGATTTGCCAAGTAAATCCTTATTTTCAAATTTTTAGACTAAAAACAGTTTGTTTCCCTGTACCGTCCTGATTCTATTGATAGCATTAGAAAACAGAATTGGATAGATAGTGAAATTATCCTCAGATTGTCCATTTTTTTAAAGAGCTAGCTCTCTAAAATCTTAACAAGTGGAACACAGTATGTATTTGTTTTCTGAATCATTTTCCTTCCCTAAATGCCCTACGGGGGAGGTCCAGGTTAAGCATAAAATTGCCCAGAGACTGTCAACAGAAGGTAATGAGTAGCTGCCCTGAATAATTAGTTCTTTGCATAATTATATATTATTATGCTTTCTTGAGAAAATTAAAAATACTTTCAAGGTAGTAAAATTACATGCTGGATTACATAAAGAACTCTCAAGTATGAGAGAATATAACAGCATGTATTTAACCATCTGCAAATATAAAATAATGAACTTATAAAGAAGATACTGGTCCATCAGTTGCAATCCAGAGTTTCCTAGAAGCCATTGCAGACATTACACTACTGTGTTGTCATGTTCAGTATCAGCAGTTACTGACTATGAATTGAGGAATAACAAGGAATACACTGATAAAGTTCTGGTGTTTGTTAAAATGTGTAGGAGTAAATACTCTCATACTGCAATTATAACGGAGTGATACAAATTTGATGACTGAGTTACTGTCTTGGGAGTGCAAAAAAGAATAGCAATGGGATCTTTCTCTGTCTCTGAAGATAAAGGTTGAGAAAGAAAAGAGGATTATAGATTAGAAAGCCTTAAAAGTTTGGTAAACCAAATGTTTTTCACAAAACTCCATTATTTTCTATCTAAAAGATGCATTCATTATAATATTTAAAAAGAAATAATATATGATCAATAAAAGCAAATATCAATTTATATACTCTAAAACATTTGAAGAATTCTTTAATTCAAACATACTAATAGGTTGTTTATAGATTTATAATGTGCATATTATTGGTTTATAATGAATGAATAAGGAAATAAGAATGTTCTTGAATATAGTTATAGTCTGTGAAGTTGGTATCAGGAAGAATTTGCTGGTTTTTTCAGGACTGAACAATGGGATCTTTGGTATTTTTCTCCTTGCCTTTTTCATTATTTAAACTGCTCAGGGTGAGATGGATAATTATTTTGGGCTGGAACACTTCCTTATGCTTCTCAGTTCTCCCATATTGAAGCATTTAATACTTCTTGCAGATTGTAACACCAAACGTTCTGATTCAGATATTAACCTTTAATAATCTTAATATTTAGACTAAATCAGAGTATTCTTTTCAAATTGTTTATCGTTTTTTCTCTTATAGAAAAGTTTTTTGAAATGAAGAAAGGACAATGTAAAGATGCTTTAGAAATTTATAAACGATTTCTAACTAGAATGACGCGAGTGTCTGAATTTCTCAAGGTAGCAGAGGTGAGTAATATTAAGCTTTGCTAAGAACACAATTTAAAAACCTTTAGCTCATATATCTGTAATGAATTATAATTCTGACCTACTTTATGTTGTCACTGATTCCATATGTAGAGAATATAACCGGACAGTATTCCTGCGACAGAGACACAGGATAGGAGGTTTACAAGTGACCTTAAAAGTCATGTCACCCAACTTGCTATTCAGAGCTGTACTATGCATATACAGATTAATTGGTTTCCTTTTAGTAGATTTGTATGTACTCATACATTCTTTAATCACACCCCCATCACTGCCCATTCAGTTGTAAGAAAGCTCTTTATCAAGCCCTTGATTGCCTTCAGAAAATGTCCCTTATTCTTAAAATGAGAAAATTCTGTCCTTCCTTCCGTTAAACACAATTAATTATAAAGCAAAGTATAATTCATTTTATTAAATTTATAAATTGTTTCTTAAGGATAGGTCATAATCACAGTAACTGTGTAAATCTCCAGTTAGTATTTCTGGGGTTATATGTAAATTGATGTTTTCTCTCAATTGAAGTATTGATTCATGTAGATATTAGAAATTTTGGCACTGTGATTGTAGTACTTCTGCAGGATGCCCAGTGGGTTTCTACCTGACATTTCACCTGGCTCACCGCTAGGAACCTACTGGAGCATGATCTGAATGGGACTCTGAGGCAGAGCATGGGTGAAGACATGCACATCATGTTTGTGCTATGTGATCATCTTGAGAATACACGCTAGGGACAAGCATGTCATGAACAACGCATCAGAGGTACTATAGGACACACATTATCTTTCAAATTTTATTTATTTGCAGAAGCAATAACTTTCACATTCAAATTATAAGACCAAAATACTCTCACAATATGTAGATTCTTGAGTTTTGATTAATAGAGCATGTAATCAGAATAAAAATCTGTTTCAACATGGGAAACAAAATATAAGTACTAGCTCATGCCAATTCAATATACGGTAATGTGTGTTCTCTCATGGGTTTATTGGTGGTAGTTTTCTTTGAGGTAGACTAAAATTATTGGTAGTTTTTTCCTTTGGCTGTTACACAGTTATCATTATTTGTGTTTGATATAATGTTCCTATGTTTTAATCATAATTATCAGTATAGTGTAATAAAAACTTCCCTGGTTTCTTTCTGTGATAAGATCAATTATACCCAAGTGCTCAGAACAGAAGATTATTTCATTGTTCCATTAAGTCTTAGGGCACAGGATCCCCAGTCTTCTCATTTGCTGAGTGCATCCATTAGCCATCAAATTAGACATTTTTCTAGTCAGTATAGTAAGAATGGATTCAAGATCTCTGTGAAAACAGGGATTCTTATCTTATCCCATTTTTAAATATAAATATGACTTTGTATCTATCATGTTAGCAGAAGCCAACTTTAGTCCTTTGAGGAATATACCAAAATCAGATATTATTTCAAGAGTTTATCTTTAAATAAGTGACTAATAGTATTTTTATTTGAGCATTAGACTTTTATAGAGTAGATACTAGTTTATGAAATTATTTTTGATAAGCATTTAAACCATAATAGGGTAATCTAAATATTTGTGTTTCTTTAATATTTAAATTGCACTATGTATTTAATTAACTATTTAACTATTTGAACTATTGTATTTATTAAACTATTTGAAGGTAGTGGTTTTGATTATGGTTGGTTAATACTGAAAATTTTCAACAAGTTGTATAAGCCTTCTGTTAACCATATGACATTCACGTGATATACATATCTGTGGACTCATACTTGATAAATATCATGTGGCTAGTACCATTTGCTCCAAGTGTATATAAAAGACTTCTCAAGTATATTAAAAAATATAACTGGGGCTGGATGTATGGCTTAATATTGGACTGCTTGCTTGCCTAGCATATGAAAGAAACTGGGTTTAATTCCCAGGAGATAAGGAGAGAAAGAGAGAGAGAGAGAGAGAGAGAGAGAGAGAGAAGAGAGGAGAGGAGAGGAGGAAAGAGGTTTCCATATGTTGGCTATTTGGAAAATTGCAATAATTAGTTGTTTATCATATAGCATAATTCAACAGTTACTATGGAAATACTCAAATCTTCCAGAGGAATTGCTTGAAGTGTGGAAAATTTAATCTTGCCTTTGATTTTTTAGACTGAAGTCTCCTAAAGCAGGCAAGTAAAACTTTGTTAAGTACTATTTTGCAAATAATAGGCATTTCTGCTAAGCATGATGCCTTTTTATATAGCCAAGTTATTTTTAGTTTGGTATTACAGAGAAATCAGAGTTGTAAGAATTGTGTCTCCTGGAGCACTTGCAAGCAGGAAGATAAAATTTCTGTCACACACTTCATGTAAATCCTTTAAGTACATAGTGATTCAAAGGTTCAGGGCAGTAACAATAATAATTAATCACAGAGATTTCCTGCATTGGGTCTTTTAACAGAATTACTCATTTAATGGAAACACATCACCTTTTCTAAAGTGATTTCATTATTAGTTATCTGTAATGTATGGACATTGAAGATGCCTCCACCTTTCATGTTGATATTTTTAAATTCATCATCAAACTGGTATTGAAGCATGGAACTAAGTAGTGAAATTAGTTTATAATTCCCATAATTTATAATAATATGTGGGTTTAGGTTCATAACTTCTCTAAGGCCAGGGTTCAGTCTTCAGAAGGTCTGATCTAGAATTCTGGATTCCAGTACAGCTTGATCCAGACAGAGGAGGCGGTGTCAACTATATATAGATGCATCTCCTCCTCAGTGACAATCTCTAGAGATGTTTCTAGCAGTCACACTAGAATAGATGGCTGCTGGCGTCCAGTGGATAGGAGCCAGGGGTGTTGCTAATATGCATAGCACATGCCCTAACGAAGAGTTATCCTTTTAACTTGCTTATACTGCCAGTGCTGAGAAACCAGCATCAGCCGTATGAAAGATGAGGAAAAGAAGGTAGTCAACACACAAAAGGATTTTTCAGTCTTCCATTTGCCTCCTTGTTTTTGTAGGAGCCCAACACTTCTACCTCCCATATGTGTGTCTCCGTTTCCATCAGTGTGAAGAAACACCATGTTTCTAGGGGAGAGAACTTGGTTTTACAATTTTGTGTCGTTGGTTCTTAATTTCATTATCTGTTTTATAAAGTGATAGAATGGAAGCTATGATTTGCATTTTCCCCAGCTTTTTGGCATAGTTTTGAAACCTACAAAATAATTTTGATAAAGTTTAATGAGTATATATATATATATATATATATATATATATATATACTCATCATTAATTCGGGTTTTATGTCTGCTTCCCACCTCTTCTTCTCCTTACCTCCATGCTACCCTACTTACCAAGTTACCTGTGCTTTTGCCCTATGATTCCACTTCTACAACGGCACCCTACCTGTGCAGAACAGTATTGTGTGTGGTGGCAAGAAATTGGAAGTATTGTGTATGGTGGGTGGTCAAAGAGATGAGAGGCAACTCTAATGTCTGTTAATAAGTGATCCGTTTAATTCTAAGACAGGGAAATTACGTACAACTATGTTTTAAATGAGGGCAGTAATCTCAGAACCCTGGAAAGCTGACATGAGAGGATCACAAGTTCAAGCCAACCTGGGCAATTTAGCAAACTAGTGAGACTCTCTCACAATCAAAAGTAAAGGAATGGCAGGGTGTGTATTCAGCGTGGACACCCTGAGTGCAGCCCTCCATACCACAAACGAGCAAAAAGGCATTCAGTGTACTGATAGGGCTATATCTTTATGATACATTGTTGCATGAAAAATATATATAATATGCTAGTGCTTACATAAGAATGGGGAAATAAATATCTATCTTATATTTTCTGGGTTACACATAAAGAAACTGTGGGATGGTAAAAAAAACAATAAAAATGTTTCTTTCTATGGAAGAGAGAGTAGAAACTATATGCTCAGCAAGTTATTAAAACTAAGTACACATTCTCTGTTTAGAGAACTGAATGGACATAATGAAATTTAAACAGTTATTTAGATTTTTAGTTGTTGTTGACCATAGAAGATACTTTAATACTTTATTTTTCATTTATTTTTTAACTCTAGTAAAATTGTATGCATTTTTATACTCAAGCACATTAATGAAATCTGCATGAAAATATATGTATAGGATGAAATACATATATACAAAGTATGTATTGTACACACTGCACATTTACACTAATGTTTAGCACTGGCTTAAACAAATCTTGTCAGTGGTCTTCCATTAAATGCAAAAAAATCCCATTAAATAATTTTTTATTTTTTCATCCACAGCAAGTTGGTATTGATAAAGGTGACATTCCTGACCTCACACAGGTACGTGAGACTCTCAGTGAAAGATTCGTTTTGCATGAAATTATTGCTCCATATATTGTCTTGCAGTTGTTCAATGGATTTGGAATATGAGCCAACCAATTATCTCTGCCGTGCCTATTTTCCAGCTCTTGACTGTATTTCTGGAGCTAATCTGAAGACTTTCCTGTCTTTAAGATGTTTTTATGACTTACTTTTTTCTTTGAAGGCAACTCAATTTACTAGTCGGGCTTGTCGTTTCATACTTGAGCTTGAATCATAAAGAAGTCTTGAACAGTGTTAGTAAAAGTTCTTTAACAAGGAAAAGTCACTTTTTGTAGCCATCACAGTCTGAACAGTAGGACTTTCTATTCCCATGGAATAAGAAGGGCTGTGAACGGGGAGAACTCGAATGTCACGTTCTTCCACACTGATTCTTGCTCTTGTAAAGGGAAGGAATTTCTATATACGGAGAATTTTTTAAAGTACTGATGGTAGGTGAGTAATTCTTCTGAGCCCCATGTGGTGTATGAAAACAACAATGAGGCTTCCCAATCTTTTTTCCCATTTTATTGATATGTATTAGTGCAAAATTTAAGGTTTACAATGAAGTTGAGCATTTTGTGCACATATGTATCTTGTCAAGGTGACAAGGACTTTCCCACTCTCCTTTTGTCCCTCCTCCTACCCACCCATACCTCCCTCCCCTCCCTATTCCCCTGGTTCACTTTGTTTTTCACTTTAAGTTCCATAAGAGTTGTGATCTGGATCTCTCATATCAGAGAGACCATTCGATGTTTCACCTTCTGCTTCTGACTCACTTCACTAAGCATGATGTTCTCGAGTTTCTTGCATTTGCCCGCAAAGACCTTCACACTGTTGGACTTTATTGATGTATAATATTCCATTGTGTATAAATACCACAGTTTGTGTATCCATTGGTCTGTTGATGGGTATTTTGGTGACTTCCATATTTTAGCTATTGTTAGTTGTGCTGCCATGAACATAGGTATACATATGTCTCTGTTATGTGTTGGTTTGGCCTCTTTTGGATATATTCCCAGGAGGGGTGTCGCTGAATCGAAGGGGATATTTATTTCTAGTCTTTTGAGAGATCTCCACACTGCTTTTCAAAGTGCTTGTATGAATTTACATTCCCACCAACAGTGCAGGAGAGTTCCTTTCTCCCCACAGCCTCGACAGCACAGATTACTATTTGACTTGTTGATATAGGTCATTCTCTCTGGAGTGAGATGGTATCTTAGCGTTGTTTTAATTTGCATCTCTCTTATGACTAGAGATGTTGAACATCTTTTCATGCATCTATTGGCCACTTTTACTTCTTCGTGAGTGAACTGCCTCTTCATTTTGTTAGCCCACTTTTCAATAAGATCCTTTATTTTGGTTGGCTTACTTTTCTTCAGCTCCCTGTATATTCTAGTTATGAGCTTCCTATCTGAGTTATTGGTGGTGAATATTTTTCCCAGTCTGTTAGTTCTCTTTTTACATTGTTGATAGTTTCCTTTGCTGTGCAGAAGCTTTTTAATTTGACAAGATCCCATTTGTTAATAATGGGGATAATTTCTTTTGCTCTTGGTGTCAAGGAAGTCTTTGCCTACCCCTATGTCTTTTAGATACTTGCCTAATTTGTCTTCTGGGAAGTTCAGTGTTTCACTTTTAATGTCTAGGTCTTTGATCCACTTTGATTTGATTTTGGTGCATGGTGATAGGTGTGTGACTAGATTCATTCTTCTGCATGTGGATGTCCAGTTTTCCCAGCACCATTTGTTGAATTCCTAATCTTTTTTATCTATTAAGACAGTACAAGGGACTGGAGGAATGGCTTAGTAGCTAAAGCACTTCCCTAGCAAGCCGAAGGCCCTGGGTTTGATTCCCCAGCCCCACATAAACTGGATGTGGTGGCGCAAGCCTGTAATCCTAGTGCTCAGGAGCCTGAGGCAGGAAGATTGCCATCAGTTCTAAGCCAGCCGGGGCTATATAGTGAGGTCAAGACCGTCCTGGACTACATAGTAAGACCCTGGCTCAAAAAAAAAAAAAAAAAAAAAAGACAGTACAGCTCCTGAGACAGAACTGAAATCATTTCCAGATGAAGAATTATTTTATAACTTTTGTTATCATTAGGATTTTTGTTTAATTTATCTATAATAATAAATTTCCATCTCAAACACGCTACTTAGCTAACAACGATGTTACTGTAAAGATAATGATAAGAGGCAATCAAGAGCTCCTATCCCACATGCCAGTAATGAATATATGAACTGTGTTTGTAAATTCAAAAATCGTTGGAATTGGAAAAAACTGTCATAATGAAATCACTCACTTTTTAATAATAAAAATTGTGCTTAATACTTTGCTGTCCTTAAAACACCTTGAAATGTATATATATATATATATATATATATATTTAAGATGCTTATCTTTAATTTTTTATTAAAAATTTGAGACACCCAAAAAAGGCTTTATTTGTATTATTAAAATAATAATCAGACATCGAGAATTCTTCATGAATAAAATTCACAGAGCAATTCAGAACTTGATGACATTGTATTTTTAGTTTAAAAATTGAGAGTTCTATCTAGTAAAATATTAGTATAAAGTTATGTTTTGATTTTTTGTCTCACAATATTGACATTACTTGAGTGTCAATAAATATAGGGCATAAAGCATTGTTTAGTAATCTGTATTAGAGATGGATTTTTCTTTGAAACACTATAATTAAAAGCAAAGAAAATTCTTACTACTGTACATTAATCTGTAACAAAATTTAGATTGCATTCTTTTCAAAATATCTCAGATAAACAATAGATGTTAATTTAGAAAGAAGGATGTTAAACTATTTAGCTGAATAAGTAAATAGCTTTTCGAAATAACAGATCTTTATTTTAACACTAAAGACATCCTCACTGTGGGAGAAAAGAAAAAACTAGGTATTTTGTTAAAAAAAAAAAAAAGCCCTCTGCAATGACTAGGTCCTTTGTGTCTCTCTTTAGGTCTAGTGTATGTGAACTTTAGGAGAGATGATTACTTAAATGCCTTTTGTTTTTAAGTTTGTCAATGATAATGTATCATTGAAATAAGGATACACACACAGAGGTCAATTTTTAATTGTTTCATTACAGTTTATATAATCGTAAGTAGGTGGGAGATGTATTTTTATGTAATGATGTGATGTGCATGTTTTCATAATTAGGGGAACAGACTTCACTGCTAAAGAGATAAAATCTCGCCCTGAGTCTAACTTAAAGCCACTCAGTGGTAGGAATTCATTAAAAGCTGGTAACATTCTACCATTTGTTTTCACTCTACCATCTGCTTCCAGTATAACGTTAAAGAAATCCATTAACCTCAATATTAACATTTATTTTACATGTATATTAAATTATCTCCTCAAAAATAAATAAATAAATAAATTATCTCCTCATAAAAATTTCTCTATTTAAACTTTCCTGTGTACTCTAGGTCCCAATACAGGTGTAGTATTCTACTTCTGAAGTTTATTAATTACTCTTATTTGGAGCCCTTGCTGAGGGCTGATAGAGAACTCTAGGGAGATAGGCATGCAGACTCTTTATGACAGTGCTGTCATTCTATGCTGTGTATAAGATGTTCTCAGGTTAGTCCTTTAGGTACTATTAGAGTAGGATAAATCTAGAGCTGGTTCAGAAATGCCAGGCTGAATGGACTCAGTTTAACTTCCTGAAATTAGGTTCAACTCTCTGCCAGGCTTCATGGCTGCCATAGCGACTAAATCCATTAGAGGATTAAAGAGAAGATAGATAAGAGAGACTTCCTGCTGACTATGAGGAGGAGCAGCAGACTCATTACCAAACCAGAATTAGAATCCCTCTTGAAGAAAATGAAACAGATGAATTTAATGGAGTATTTTAAAGAATGTAATTATATATTTTAGGTTAAAGAATATACAGTAGACACCAGTATGGTCATCTGTATTTCTTTAAACTTGTAAATATCATAACTACATTGAAATGATTCATAAACATCAGCAAAGTTTTTGAGCATATTTAAAAGTATTCAGGTAAAAAAGGGAATAGACCAGAGCTGAAATACTTCTGAATGCTTCCAAATAGTTTCTTATGTTTAAATCATCTTTAGATGTTTTTTCAATTTGGTTTGAATGAAGTTTTATTATCTAAAGCATCTGAATTGTAGATACAGATGTTTTCCTTTTGGTCCTAACCATCACAGTCAGTTGTGGATTTATCTCAAAAAAGTATTTTTTAAATATCTGTCTGCTTTGTGTGTGTGTGTGTGTGTGTGTGTGTGTGCGTGCATGAGCATAAATGCTTTCATGTGTGTGCATGGTTTCCAAGTTTAAAACATGTCCAACTATGAAAAATACCTTAGGTTTTGATATCAGGAATTCTGGTTGATCTGAAAGCTACTGGTAAAGAAAAGTCACCTTTTACAGATGACCCCACTGACAAGTCGGTAATCCTGGATCTATTGTTTTTATCTGTTGGCCTCCACAGGTTGATTTTTGTTCTTGGCTTGGTTTTGTCTGTCAGATTGATGACTTTGCCATTTTTTAAATGAGCAAATGGATATGCTGTCATTACGCTTTACTAAGTTTCTTCTACAACAGCAGAGGCATTCAGAAAGTTTTGCCCATGGAACTGTAGGAGACCGTTGTCATTTATTGTCTGCTCAGTACAAGGGTGTCATCGGAGCCATAGGGACAGTTGCCAAGACACACAACCTGCTCTCCTGGAAATTACTATCAAAACACTTTTTTTTCCTCCAAAGGCATTTGAGGAGTTTGTTTCTCTTGGATTTTTTATGTCTTTCTAGGACATATACATGCTGATGTTAAGATGTGAGGTGGGAGGCTCCAAACTTAATTCTACGTGCAGTGTGTTGTTGAGTGACCTATTTTAACGCAAAAGTCCATCTTACAGTCTAATATTTCTTTGTCCAAAGTCTTTCAACTACTGTGATTTACATAACTTCATTTTTCATCTTTCTTGAACTATTAAAACTTTTACAATAAGAATAAAATGACAAGCTAATCGATGATTTGTGAGAGATGATTAAGAAACTTTAAAAGAGAAAATATTAGTATTTTTGTTATCTCATGTTTGTTCTCTTTTTCCTCCATTTTATTAGTGTATATATACAATACACAATAGTTACATTGAGCTCCAGAATTTTGTGCCCATGTGCATCGTATCAGCTTCACAATGCTTTTGTCCTTTGTTCTGTGACTATAAACAGCATTTGTTTTTCTTAAAGTGTGTTGAATTTAGGTTTAGCAGTGACATCTAACATTCAGAAGACCTGAGTCTCCTCACTCAGAGCTTCTATAACTTAAGACTTGATATATTTTTTCTGATCGGATTTCAGTGAAAAGTGGAAATATGAAAAGGTTAGCATTATGTGTCCAGGCCTCCCAGTCCAGCATTAGCACCAATAACTAGAATGACTGTTTAAAGTTTTCAGATACCAACTCATCTAAAAACGTTGGTGCCATCCTATTTTCTTCTTTTTAAAGTTACGCTGCACATTCTTTATTCAATGAGTTTTTTCTATGTTTTCAATATATTGAGTAGAGTAAAACTTCCTTTATCACTCTCAAAATTATTTTAAATTCATAAGAATGCCCTTAGTTGCAGTTTACTGAAATCTGTTAAGTCTATTTTCACTTGAGTTATATTTTAAAAGTTTAATTTTCATAGTTTTATAAATTTATGGTATTTCCTAATAATCATTTTATTTTGTAGTTCAAATCTTTTTAGATAATGCTGATAGTCATGCCCTAATCTACCCTGTGTGCATTACTTTTGTCAAGTTAATATCTTTGTTCCCTTGGGAATTTTTATACACTTATGAATTTGTATACTTTAATTCACTTGATTTGTATTTATAGTAATCATGTACCCACATATAAAATCATCGCATAAGTTTTGGGAGTTTATAAATCGGTTAGCAAAATTTAAATATCCTAAACTTTCAAAATGAAAAAAATTAATAAAATTTTATTTTGTCATATAAAGTATTATACAAATGTCATATAATTTTTTTAAATTCTGTGAACTGTTTTAACAGTTGTTTAATTACTATGAAGTCTTTCAAAATTAGTTTCACATTCTTTTTTTTAATAAAACATATCTAAAATGTAGTTAGATGTTTTGATCATTAGATGAATGCCTGTGCTGCTGTTGAGACCTAATTTAAGTTATATTTAGTTGATTAATTTGAAATAAAATCTCTAATGCTTAAGGCATAGATTGGGTAGAATATTTGTATTATTTTTCCTTCTAATATATCAATACAGTAAAATGCCATCACTTTATGTCAACTACAATTTTATTTATTAAAACAATACAGACGTTTTAGTAAGAGTTGAAATATAGTAAATCTGCTAATGCATAGTACCTTATTATGCATTACTTTATTGTGCGTGTACTTTATAATAAACTAAATGTTAGTAAAATTTTAACTATTACTGACTTTATTTCCCCACAACTATCACTTCCCTTATTGAATAAGATAATATTTTCTAATATTTTAGTCAAGCACAGATAAGTGAAATTTTACTGTATTTTCAAATCTCTGAAAATTTGTATCTGGGCACTTACATATTTGTCTTGGATACATGCCTTTTTCATTTTCATTGTGGCTTTACAGGAGTGGTGGTGAACTTAATTTGAGCTAACTGTATCTGTCGTATCTTAGTAAGAATCTACAATGTAACTTCTACATTGAAATCTCACTGTAAGGCCTTTGGTATGTAGTCCACTTAACGTATTCAAGATGTGCCTATCTGAGATACTGAATAGTTTTGATATTTAAGTAACAAAAAAATCTCACCTGACGTGAAATTATCTCACGCCAATGATGTTGCAGTGTGCTTTCTTTGAAAGAAAACAACGCAGATATTTATTTTTACTTTCTTATTATAGGCTCCCAGCAGTCTTATGGAGACCCTTGAACAGCATCTAAATACATTAGAAGGAAAGAAACCTGGAAACAAGTACGCATTAGTTGTATATTCTAAATAAGATTTTAAAAACACTAGAGTCGTTCTTTATAAGAGTGAGATTTACTAAGGTACAACTTAACACTGCTACAGCCTCAGAGTGTACTGTGCTTGGATTCTTCTGAGTCCTCTCAGAGCCCTTGCTCTTACTGTTAACTATATGAGCATGATCTCAGTGCGTGCACAGTCGGACCCTGGGATAATATAGGAAATTATAGACAGTTCTCATGTTGACTAAATCTGCTGATTTGCTTATGTGCCTCTACAAGTTATTCCTAATACAAAGAAAAGAATCATGTTTAAAAATTGTAATTGTTGTGGTTGGTCATGAGTCTAAACAAAACAATTTTAGTATCAATCTTGAACAGGTCGTTACGTTATCAGCACCATTTTGAAAAAAGCAGAATGTTCAAGTGTAGTTTCCTGTACTTTGTTCTGTCATCCCTGGAAATGTTAGACATGGCATGGCTACTGGCATTTTGCTGAGGGATCTTTTTATGGAAAGAGTAACAATCAAGTGACAATAAGCACAGTTTTTCTGGATTTTTATACTTTTGTGTTTGGTATTTATTATATTATTTACTATTTTTCTGCATTACATACAATCATGGTCAGTTTCCTTTTTTAAAAAAAAATCTCTCCTGCGCTATAAAGGATGTGGTACTTCCTGGTCTTTGTGCCTTGTTCAGACTAGAATTCTGCTAGACCTGGTTACTTGTTTGTCCTCCTGTGTCAATCATATGCATTGAGGGAGGGCTGTCTGCAGTCCAGCCTTCTAATAAAGCCTTCTTTAATCATGAACTTGTCTTTATTGTGGCTGATTTTCCCCCACAGAAGTGATTTCAGCAGATTTTTCTGAGCCTGAAAGTCAGAAACTATTTTATACCTCATTATCTAAGCACTTCAAGTCTCTCTGCAGAGTCAACCTGAAATCTGTCCTGTTGGTGATACCAGCTGCATGTTTATTTAGGTTGACAGAAGAGTTGTAAGAGACAGCCAACTTCATGCAACTTATCATTGCAGAATTTAGGCTCGTCATGGAGCTTACCGAGGATAGAGCTGTCAAAATATAACTTCTCTTCGGCTTTCTTCCTGAGCATTCTCCCAGAACTTAGGCTTTTATGTCTGATGTTGGGTTTTTTTGTTTGCTGGTTATTACATTAGCTAAGTATTATTTCTGTTATCTTTTCCAAGTTAGTGTCGAAATTATTCCTGGTGTTAAGTGATGAACAGTAATAGAGGGGTCTTTAAGGCAGTTATAGCAGAAATACTTGCAGCGATAGATCTCCCAAGGCTCTGACAAAGTCATTACCACAGCCTGCCCCCAGGTTTGGTGTGGGTGATCAGGATTTTGGCATAAGTGTACACTAAATCACAGTGTAAGGTGCTCACTTTCAATTATTGCTGGGGCCGGCCTCCACCTGAGTATGTGGGAGACTAAATGAGTTATCCTGAGTTTACACAGATGAAGAGAGAGTCTAAGAAATGTCCCTGCACTAGTGAAAAAAGGACCTCGTTATCTAGGGAGGCACGCATGTTCCCCAAGTTGGTGTCTCGCTTGTGCAGTGCTGGATGCAGACTGTGAGTTGGCTTCTCTGGTTCTTTTCCCTAGAGTTAGGGTTCCCCTACATAGGTTCACACTTTCCCCTTATTTTATTTTATTTTATTTTTTGTTTGTTGAGAGCTTCAAGTACTGTACTTTAGAAACCTTTTCTTAACCTCAATTCAAATCTAAATTTGCCCCCTTGTGGCCACAGCATGCTATTTTCAGAGAAGGTAACGACATTGATTTACATTTTTAGAGAAGTGAAATAAAAACTGTCATATTCCATTTAAATCTGGTCTTCTTAGAATATTTCTTTTTTTAATATCTTATGCTTCTCGGGTTACTTTTCTGATTGGCTGAGAACAGATTTGAATTTCTTTTGCTAATTCCCTATTTTTAACATAAATGAACTATAATAGTTAACTGTTTTCTTCTTTATATGTTTGTGCTTACCTGGGAACTTAAGTGAAGGGTGAGTACTACACTAGATGGCTTTTTTGCATTTGTTAGTTACTAAAAATGCAAAAAAAAATCCATTCTCAATACTCCACATTTGGTGCTGGGAGCGTTTAAAACTGATTTCTGTCCTTGTCACACATCTGTGGTTTTTTTGTTTTCTGTTTTTGTTTTGTTCTTTGTCAGTGCTTTGCTTATGTCTCCCACAGTGACTAGCATAAATGATTTCATTTGCTTTATTGCCTTCTTGAATAAAAGCTAACAGTCTCTCCTAGGTGTGTAAATATTTTTCTTCAAATTGACACATCAAAGAATTTTCATTTGTTGCATAAACAAAAGCTCTCCCTTTGGCAGAAGTGTCAAAAGACAACTAAAAAGAAAATGGATTTCTTTGTCGTCTTGTAGCAGTGTAGAACTATCCTACCTTCTATTTAATCATACACAGAAAATGAAGTACTTGCAAATGTCTGTTGTAAAAATACACATGCTCTTTATATTTAGCACCTTGTGTCCACGGATGCTGTTTTTGCGATATAGTGTGATGTCTCATTGTGTGTTATCTGCTTCTGTGAGTCCACAAAGTAGAAGAGACAAATTTATTTTATTCTAAATGAGGATTTACTAAGGGTTGAGGGTGCAGGAAATCCAGGAGATCTTTCATGATTAAAATTATTTGGATTGTGTAGATAGGTTTTTCACGTCTCTGATTTTTCCAGCCAACATTGAAATTTATCTGCTAGAAATTATTGCTTTGAATCAAGTAAGAAAAACAGTATTTCTCCTTTTGACAGCTTACTATTACCATATAGGAAGGAAACCTTAGAATTGGTTGTGTTCATAGTACAAGCCCATAGATCTGTTTGTAGCATTTTATAGAAGTTAGAGTAGATTCCTACATGGGTCATGTATTCTTTCCTAGAATTTACCAACTGATTTCACTATATGCTAGATTTCCATAGATGAAATTATAAAAATAAGGATTGTTTTTTAATAGCTGTTACTTGCCTAGATATAAAAGAACATAGGTTTTCTTTTACAAAATCAAGAAAGGCTTTTGTAAGACTCAGCAACCCATGTTATGTGAGAGACGAATGGTCCCAGAATCACTTGCCTTGGCAGCTGGAGCCAGGAGCAGGCACAGGCTCTGGGCTGCAGACAGAGTTGGAGCACAGCTCTGAACGCACCAGTAAAAACTCTAAGACTTGGACAAGTGATTAATCTCTCTAAGCTTAGGAGCCCCAATTCTGATCCATGACTAATGATCCTTTTTAAAGCTATGGCCCATTGGAACACTACTGATTTGTATCTTTTTGATTAAATCATGTCAAAAAATTCCAAATCTAGTCCATGGGGATAGAGGTCACCACCTTGGCAACTCAGTTCCACTTAAAATAATTTTAAGACTTTGGGCTAGTTTATGGATTATAAAATATATACATGAATATATTCACATTTAAAATTTCATATAATATAGCAAATCCTAGGTGCTGCACAAAGTGCTAGGAACACAAGACAATGAGATGAGGTTCTTCATTTCGAAGACCTTAGCACCACTGATGATATGGATAATTAAGCAGATAATTAAGTTATGTGGTAAGTAGGATGATCACAGAGACAGTAAATGGTATCCACTTGTATGCCTAATCCACAGAATATCAAGAAGTATAATTTAATAATAGTCCTCTTACAGGAGTTGGCAAACTGATTCTTGTATTATATTTTTTCACAGTTAACTTTAAGTAAAATATTCTTTAATAGCAGGTAGTAATACTATCATTCTTACGGTATCTTTACTCATGCCATAAAGGAGAAGATAGAATTATGAATTTTATGTATTTTCCTATGGAATATATTTCATAAATTCTTTCTTTTCTTTTTCCCGATTTTATTTTCAGTAGTAGTGTTTACATTGTGTCAGCCCCATAAAGAATTAGTGTATGAAAACATCTTGAGAGAGAAATTAATTTGAATTTATTCTTAGAAAGTGACCATATCAAATGTTTTTGATTTTGTGTGTGTGTGCATGCTTTGAAGAGTTCAGGCCATTACATTTTGGGATTTTTATTTAAACTAAAATCCTTTCCTTTCTCTGTAAAAGAAGATGATAGATATGAAAAACTTATTACCTGAAAACTCATGAGAGAATTTTCAACCTTATGCTGTACTAGATTCTTAGGTCATAAGTAACTTTCTATAGATTGAAAACATTGTGAATCTCCTTATTCCAGTAGACCCTTTGAAATAAACAGTTATAGGTAATTGTATATAAAAATATTAGTCTGGTATATAATGTGATAAATTGGTGAAAGTATCATAATATCATACAAAATTCCAATTACTTTCTTTTAATCTTATTTTGCATTCCTACATATGATGTTTTCTCTGTAAATGAATAGAAAAAACCATTCTTGCCATCCACTAAGATCCTAAGTATATTTTCTCATTGAAATGTATTTTTTCTTCATTTTGTTTTATTATTTATTTTTCTACCAACTCAGATTAGTAACATGTGAGCTATTCCAGCAATTTCTAGATGATTTGCAAGAGATGATGTATAGTAATCAGTGCCACCAGTAATCTAACTTAAATATATATTTTTTCCTTTCTTAATATCACCTCTCCCTTAGGACCTAGCATCAAAGTGACTGTTCCATTGTAAGCTTCCATTAGTTGTAAAAGGATTATGGGAATATTCTTTCTGGAGAGATATTATTACAGCCATGAAAGTAAAAGTAGACAGAGTTCAGAAGTGGCTGTATGTGTTAGCCATGTCTCAAACACAGAGCTCACGAAGGTCTTTTTGCCCTCGCCCTAACCTTATGGGGTTCTTCCTCTTATGAATCACAATTATGATTAAATGAATGTCACTATCCATCAATCTTAGTGAGGTTTTCTAACTTCCTAAAATAATTAACCCAAGAGTTTTCTTAAATTTTTATAACATACAGCCTTGCCCAATTTTTAAAAACTGAAAATTGGACATTTTGTGTCTGTTGAACATACGCAATAATAATTAACTCAAAAGTTGTTAGATACAAAGAAACTAATCTTGAATTTAAGAATTTTTGGTACTAGAAATTAAGTGAATAGAAAACATTGGAAGAGGATGTCATAATCTAATCTAATATTTAAGATATTTGTATAACTCACCCACTATTTTTTAAACTTGAATGTGAAATAGTTTAATGTTCAACAAAATGATATCAAGCTTAAATGCTTCTACAGATATATTTGGGTATATTCAGCTTTAATTTTCTTGTTGCTTTTTAGATCTGGTGCTCCCTCTCCACTAAGTAAGGTAAGGTTTGGTTTTTGTTTCCTAGTTTTGTTTAAACCCATTTACCATCATTCCTGAAGTGTTCAGTTCGGGGGCATCACATACATTCACATTGTTACACAACTGTACCCACCATACCTTTTTAGGACTTTATCATCTTCTGGAAATGAAAGACTCTTCTCGCGAAACAATTGCTCCCTCTCCTGTCCCTGGAAGCTTCATTCTATTTTCTGCATCTGTGACTTTGTTTATTCTAGGTACTGCATATATGCAGGGGATTGGACTCACCAGTATCTGTCCTTTTGTGGCTGGGTTGTTTTATTAATATGTCAAGGGTTCAGCTATTTTGTAGCAAATGCCAAAATGCTCTTCCTTTTGAAGACTAAATAATATTTTGACATATTCATACACCACAATCTGTCCTCCATTCTTCTGTTCGTGCATACTTGAATTTGCCCCACATGTGTGGTATGGTGAGCGGTGCTGCTGGAAACATGCGTGTGGAAGTATTTGAGTCCTTACTTTCAGTTTTTTGGGCATGTGCTCGGAAGTGGAATAACCGCTCATGATTTAAAATGTTTTGAGAAAAGGTATGTGATGTTTTTACATTTTCTGCCTCATATTAGTTTCTCGGTCCAATGTAGTGTAGTATAATATAGCAAATTAGTCTTCTATTAGAAGTAAATATTTTTTAAATCGGAGAGATTTTCAATTACTTAATGTTACAACTAAAAAAGAAATGCATCAGTGTAATGTTTGACTAGTTACAGCATCTTTTCTCCTGTGAGATAAGTAAAGCATGTGGTATTATGGTTTTAGTGGTGGAGGAAACAATTGAAATTAGGTATCCTTCCACTAGTATGTCTTTCAGGTGGATTGGCATAACAGTTTTAATAAATTTCTCCTCCATATTTCCTTTTTAGCATGTTGAAGGGTAGGATTAGCTTCATCAGCATCAAGAGTACTTTCTTTCATAGGTCTATAGGTCACATTTGCCATGACTGTTTTCAGAAAAAAAAATGTAACTCGGTGTACTCTTTCCTGTGACAGATTTCCATTATGAAATTGCTGTCATTACAGACATTGCAGGATATCATTTTGACTGTGCTGGTGATTCTGAAACTCCATATACTGTGTTAGTGCCAGGCTGGCTGGCTGCCTATGGCTCCCTTGGGACCTCAAATAAATTAAACAAACAAGCAGAAAGCTTTCTGGGTTACATACAAAGGCAGGTTTCAGACCATTAGGTTGGTGTGAAAAATCACACCATGTGACCACAAAATAGAGCGGGATACAACTGCTATGTCCTGGAGGACGATTTGATTCAGCATTCTAGCCACATAAAATTTACTGTTTTCTCTTTATAATAGGCTTCTTTGGATTCTGTTTTCCTAGCTCTGGTATCTCTCAGATTACTATACAAAGCACTTTTAATGGGTTTTCATCACTTCTGCATTTATGTTATTAGTATTTATTTGCTACCATTCAGTTCTCAATGTTTTATAAACATTTTTCTAAGCTTGTCTGCAAGTATTGGATTAAAAAAGTCTTGAGGGGGGAGTTATCTGCACCATGAACAACATACAATTCTTTTCAACTAGTTTTTTTCTTGTTTTGTTGATGTCTTTTGTATTCCTTTTGGAAGACTCTCTTCTGTTGAAGAGAGGTTTAAGTTGAACTTGGAGTGCTGATATCAATATTGCTTCTGTGTTTAAGTCTCTTGAAGTGATGAATAATTGGTGATTATACATCAATTGAATTTTGACCACCTGAATATTACTTTTAGGTGAATAAACACTAGACAAGTACTATTTAAATCTGGAATTTCCTACAAATTTCTTATCTTGTCCATTTTTTCCCATTCATTTTAAAAAATTTTTCATTATATTTTGTCTGTTTGAAATCGTGGCAGTAGCTGAGAGCATTTGCTTGGTCTTGAACCCTGAATTTTACTTGCTATTACATCTCATTTCCACTTACAGAGCTAAGTATTGATAGACAGTTTTGAAATATTTCCTAATCTTTCATGAATACATGGAAAATTAAATATGCTAGATAAAAATATAATTTTGATAGCTACACAAAATTATACTGTTTTAATGTATTAGTTGACTATTAATTTCTGTTCTTTAGGTTTTACTTTACTCTTGTAGTTTTACTTATTTTGTACGACCAGTAAACCATAACCCCTGTGTTCTGAAGCTGCCAGAGACTTGAGTCTTGCTTGTGAATTCTTCCCTGCCAACTGTGAACTAGAGGCTGAAATAAATGTCCAGATATTAAGGTTCTGAGATGACATCAAATGAGGTCTATCTAGAATGAGACGGAAAAAAAGTTACCTTCGTTTTATAGAAATTACTGCATACGGTTTTTGGCAGGTGCTATAATCTTTCTCAATAATTTTATGTCCAAGAAATACACTTAGTTTTCTTTGACTTTAAATATATGCATAAAAGTGATAATATTAATTTAAGTATTTAATAAATAGTTTTTAAAATAGTTTGAATACACAAGTAAATATGAATAATAAAAGTTACTGCAATGTGAGGAAAAATTTTTATCAAATTTTTATGTAAATTGCATTTAACTTTTTAAAATGTGAGACATTTTATCTAGTAGTAGTGATCATTCATGACAAGCACTGAGGTCAGATGTTCTTGGAGTTTTTTCTGCCACGAGGAATTATCAGACGATTTCAGGGAATGTCCTACGCCTGCGTAGCGAAGGTCCTGTCGCTCCATGTCCTGTAGCTTTATGTTTGACTAGAGCATGTTTTGCCTCTTCGCTTCCAGTCTTCTCCAGCTACCACCGTTACGTCTCCCAATTCTACACCAGCTAAAACTATTGACACATCCCCACCGGTTGACTTATTTGCAACTGCGTCTGCGGCTGTTCCAGTCAGGTTAGTTAATACATATAGTGAAGCGTTTGTTCATATTTTTTAGGTGATCATTTTTATGTCCTGTACCCAATGATTTCCTCTAATAAAATCTAATTTAGTAAGGTGGTATTTTATTCTTGCTGCAAAGCAAATTATTTTATACTCTTACAGTTACATAGGCCTCCATGGCTTAAGTCATTAGACTGAAGCTGTAAAATCCACCTTGTTGCTCACACATTTCAGAAAGAAAATGAAAAATTGATGCCCAGACCTCAGATTCATCTGAAATTGGCTGACATGGAAAACATAAAATGAGTTTCTTCTTGTGAGAAATGTAAATATTTTTAAAGTGCTTAAAAACAGCAGACTTGCAGTTGTAGACCAGCTAGTTGGTACACATGAAGAGTTGAACTGGGGCGAAAAGGCCTTTGATGTTAGGGGCCTATAAATTAGAGTAGTAGTGGGGAGTGGGGAGGATTGTACATTCCTGTGAAGCCTTAGGGCTCCTGTAGGAGTCTCTCTTCTCAAATATTTATTTCAGGGTTTTTGCCTTGAGAGGATTCTAGTCACATTTCTGTGACTCTGCTGACTATGAATCCCTTGTATTCACAGGCTTGAATTTTGAACTTAGCAGTAAACTCAAGTGTTATACACATGATCATTGGGGGGGACCTCACTTTATACTTGCTTAGTTCTTTTTTTCTGCTTTTTATAGTAATAAGCTTGAAAAAACAAAGTCCTTTCTACTAAAGTAAATTGTTTTTTATGAAAGCTTTGATTAAACTTTATTTTTGCAGCGCTGGGAATCAACCCCAGGACCTCGTGCATGCTAGACAAGCACTCTTAACATTATACTATACCCTGAACCCCTGATTAAGCTCTCAAAATGGATATGTTTTTCTTCTCTTTTACTTACTACAATTATATTTATGAAATGGGTATCAAAACCTCTGAGACATTGCTCTCAGGGGATTTTGAAAATAACAGTCCCTTCCTAAAAACTGTTGCTTAGAAACCTAATACATATGTTTAAAGAAAAAAGGCACAAAGATGAAACTGGTGTTTATAAAGACAGATGGGAATTCAGGGCCCAAGTGGCTTGGTACCCGCTCTGATAGTCTTGAGGCCAGTACTCCTCAAATTTGATTATACCTGTGAACCACATGAGGCTTTTACCAAAATTTTTCCGATGTAGTATATTAACCTGAGGCTTCGCATTTCTACCAATCTTCCAAGGATACTGTCACTTTGAAGACTGGAGTGACAAAATTCAGGATCCTACTTGAAACCTGCAGATAAAGGAGCCTTGAAAAGTGTAACCTCAGTCTACTAAGGACAAATCCAAAGTAATTTTAGGTTGTACAGGCAAACTTGATATATTATAATCTAATTTAGGAACAAGATAAAGTAGTGATTATTCATTTTGTTATTCTTTATCAATTTTTCTCAAGAGATGATGTTTTTCTATACAAAAATTTTAGAAAATAGTGAAAAAATAGCCTCAAAGTTATGATTTTTATTGATCTTTAGGATACTTCCTGGTGGGTCAAAACCAGCTCACTGTCTCCTTTTGGAAATAATTTTTTTTGGAATAAGGCATGTTGATTTGTTTCCATATCGAGTGTGTGTCTTGTTTGGAGTTGAATAGGGATAGAGACTCCTTGTCCCTCAGAGTCCGTAACACTTGCCATCTATTCCTTTTAAAAATGGTTTGCTGACTCGTGATATATGCTGTTATTTTTTTTATTGGATTTTATTTTTGTTTTGTTTTTTGAGACAGGGTCTCTCTCTGTAGTCCAAGCTGGTCCTGAACTCACTATGGAGTCCAGGCTGGCCTTGGACTCGTGACGATCCTCCTATCTCAGCCTCAAGAGTGCTGGGATTGCAGGTGTGTGCCAGCATGCTCAGTTATGTGGTTCTGGGGAATCGAACTCGGGTACTTAGTGCCTGTCTTAGTGCTTGTTAGGCAAGCACTTTAACCACTGAGCCATTCCTCCAGCCCCTTTCACTGGACTTTAAATATCCAAAAAAAAAAAAAAATGTTCTTTGTCTTAAGGCATCGCTAATGTATAAAATTTCAAAATCTGATTTTAAAGTTTTATTTTCCTTTCAGTGCTTCTAAACCATCAAGTGATCTCCTAGACCTGCAACCAGACTTCTCTGGGGGTGCAGCCGCCGCTGCTGCACCAGCACCAGCCCCACCCGCTGGAGGAGCCACTGCATGGGGAGGTGAGTCGCATCTCACAGGCCACTTCTCTCCTCATTTTATGCACTTGTTTTTTTTCCCCATTTTATTGATATGTATAAGTGCAAAACTTAAGGTTTACAATGAAGTTTAGCATTTTGTGCACCTACGTATCTTGTCAAGGTGACAAGGACTTTTCCATTCTCCTTTTGCCCCTCCCCTTACCCACCCCTTCCTTCCTCCCTGCCCTACCCCCCGTTTCACTTTGATTTTCATTTTAAGTTCCATAAGAGTTGTGATCTGGGTCTCTCATATCGGAGAGACCATTCAATGTTTCACCTTCTGCTTCTGACTTACTTCACTAAGCATGATGTTCTCAAGTTTCTTCCATTTGCCTGCAAAAGCCTCCACGCTGTTGGACTTTAGAGATGCATAATATTCCATTGTGTATAAATGCCACAGTTTGTGTATCCATTGGTCTGATGATGGGTATTTTGGTGACTTCCATATTTTAGCTATTATTAGTTGTGCTGCTATGAACATGGGTATACTCACGAAGAAGTACAAGTGGCCAATAGATACATGAAAAGGTGTTCAACATCTCTAGCCATAAGAGAGATGCAAATCAAAGCAACACTAAGATACCATCTCACTCCAGAGAGAATGGCCTATATATCAACAAGTCAAATAGTAATCAGTGCTGGCGAGGCTGTGGGGAAAAAGAAACCCTCCTGCACTGCTGGTGGGAATGTAAATTTGTACAACCACTTTGAAAAGCAGTATGAAGATCTCTCAAAAGACTAGAAATAAATATCCCCTTCGATCCAGCGACACCCCTCCTGGGAATATTTCCAAAAGATGCCAAAACAACACTTAACAGAGATATGCACTTGTTTTTATTTGGGCTGTAGCTGTTTTGTTTACCTTACAGTTAGCCACAGTAGCATTGAGAGTTTGGATGAAAATGCTAAGAAAGGCATCTACTAAGAAAAAGAAAAAGGATCCATAACGAAGTTCCAACACTCAAGTATACATATAGGTTTTGTTTTTAAAGTTAGAACAAGGAACAGTGTTTTTATTGGCAATTCTAAAAATCTGGATATTTTTGTTAACTGTTCTGTAGGAGATTCAGGCTCTAGAAGATGGAGTATTGCTGAGGATTTGTGAGGTTCCTCATGGCAGCCATTTTGGTTTGGCCAGGTAGAGTTTCCGGCATCTGTGAGGACTGAATTGATTGACTGATTCACTATATTAATCAGTTTTTTATCAGTGGGACCAAACACCCAACATACACACTATAAAACAGGATGAGCTTATTTTTTTCTCAGGGTTTCAGAGGTTTCAGTTCATGGTCAACTGCCTTCACCTGTCAAAGAAAAACTGCTTAATCCATGGCAGATAGGAAGCAGAGCTGGGTAAGAGCACCAGGGAGTGAGTATTGGGAGCTAGAAATCATACCAAGATCACGCCTCCGTAACTCACATGGCACTCACAGAAGTGTGCTTCAATGATCTAGGCAGCTCTGGAATTAATCAAGTTGACAATCCTGCTTAATTGTCCTGTTCATTTTGTACTTTACTTCATGTGTTTGAAATCTATTACAAATTCTTATGTCTGAAAAGATCTTTACTACAGTGATTGAGAAAAATCACATCATCGTATTTGATTCCTGTTTGCTTCACAAATCTCAGGAAAAAATCAAATTTTTGTAAATATTTGATTAAAATAATAGTAATATCAAGGAAATTTATGGATGATTCTCTTAAGTTGTGCAGTTACTTTTTATACTGTGCTCTACTGCATCAAACTATCAGAATAAAATTTTCAAAGTTTAAGACATGACACAAGACTGTAGAAGTAACATTGGTAAAAGTTGTAGTAACTGTGAGGAAACTGGCAGGGTGATATGGCTGATTCAAAGAGCATTTTGAAGAAGTGAGGATTCATAGGTATTTGAAAAAGAACATTGATACAAGATGTTTAGTTTAAATACAAAATGGTTAATATACCACAAGACCATAAAATTATGATTTTTAGAAATATTTCCTCCTGGACAGAAATTTTCAGCACCACTTACCAAAAAGATTTATGTTTAATATGTCACTTCAGAAACAAAGTCCTTAATTAATGGTAAATTTCAAAACCCAATGAAGTGTAGGCTTACCAAACAATATGTAAATATAAAATCTCTTGGCCTCATTTCAAGGCTGTTTTTTTTTTTTTTTGTAACAGAAAAATAAGCAGTTCAGAAATAAACGTAAATCCAGGCATGGTGGTGCACACCTGTAATCCCAGCACTCAGGAGGCTGAGGCAGGAGTGTTGCCGTGAGTCCAAGGTCAACCTGGGCTCCATAGTAAGTTCAGGATCAGCCTTGGCTAGAGAGCGAGGCCTTGTCTCAAAAAAAGGGTAAACATAAACACTTTAAATGTGGATTTAATTCTATTTTAAATATTTAACCCCCCTATGAAAATGAGATGCATAGCTACATAACTGAAAATGAAATGCAGCTTCTAGGTTGATAGCTATCCATTTTTTAAAATACAACTATTCTTTAAACCTCATTAATGTTATTAAATTTCAGTTGATAAAGGAAAATTTGCTTAGAAGAGTTTATGAGGGTATTTTCATGCACATGATTTCATTCTGAGTTTATTTTTAAATTTTTTAATTATATAAACTTAGTAATTTGTTTTCATTACAACAATATCCTATAGACAGTGTATTTATGATTTTTTCAAATTCATATCTTTATATCAGATTTTTTCAGCCACAAATGATTTAAATACAACTTATACACAGTTTAAAATTTAGCTTTAGTTGTAAAATTTAATAGGTTATACAATTTTTTTCAAGTTCATAAGAGTATGCTTTTTAAAAATTTTTAACAGCATGTGCATTTATATTTCCCAGGAGAACATTTCTCTTCGAAGAGGTGCAGATCTGTGTTTTAATCTGCCCCACTAGAGGGAGCACCTTTCCAAAAGCAGTGCAGATGCACTTTGGGCTGGCTGGCTACCTAGTAAGCCTTTTAAATCCCCTTGGTCTCCTTTAGTAACTTCTTTTTTTCTTTCTCACATTTTCTCGCCTTATGAGTTTCATTGTTATAGTTCTTTTCTTATGTGTACTGGTGGGTGAGGCCATGTTAAAAAATCTTAACAAAGATATAGAAAAAAAAATCTTTTGGTAAATATCCCAATAAAAAGATCTACTGGGCCCAGAGAAGAGGCATCAAAATTTGGCCACTGCAGCCCCTTCTAAGGGTGGGAAGCTGAGCTAAAGAGTGGTGATTTGAGTTAAATGAACCAGATGCAAAAGATTAAATATGTTAAGTATCACATGGTTTCTCTGATTTGGGAAACCCAGAATACAGACATTCTATAGAATCACATGATGTGATAGTGGGAATTACGAGGGGATGCCGAGGGTGTGGGAGGACCAAACATGGGAAGAGATTGTAAAGTTGATGTGATGTATATGTGCACAAAATACTCAAGTTCATTGTAAACATTATGTATTACATATGCATATCAATAAAAATGATAGGAAAATAAAAACAAATAATAATAGATAACTAGACAGCTTGACTGTCAACATCTGGAACTGTAGCATTTCATAGCATTAGAAAAGCTTAGCAGGGGATGCTAATAAATAAATTCTGTAATTTCTAAACAAAATAGTACAAATTCCATGGCCGCTTTAGATCCTATTAATTTTGCATGATGAATATTTTTATTACAATTTTGTTATAATAATAGTATTTTATTTTGGTATGAAGTAAATAAATTTTAGTAAGTTCATATCGTAATAAATTCAATTCAATTTATATGGTACATACAAGATTTGGTATTCTTCAATCTGGCAAGGAGCTCATTTGGCATTTTTTTTTTTTTTTTTTTTTTGAGATAGGGTCTCATTCTCTAGCCTAGGCTGGTCCTGAACTATGTAGCTCAAGCTGACCTTGAACTCATAGCAATCTTCCTGCCTCAGCCTTCTGAGTGATGGGATTACAGGCACGCACTACCACACCTGGCTTTATATAGTCCTGGAGAATTGAACTCAGGGCCTTGAACTTGCTAGGCAAGCACTTTAACTTCTGTGCCATTCCTCCAACCCTTGAGCTTATTTATAAAACATAAAGAATTTTCTAACACTTCACAATATCCATAGGAACATGAGGCTTTTGGGGGACACTCCAGATCCAAACCACCACACATTAGGTCCATCCCAAGTGTGAGTAAGCACATTTATAAATTTGATCTTCATAGTAACCCTTAAAAATCTAGCTACTGGTACATCTCTCTGAAGAATATAGTTTTCTTTATTAATGAAATTGCACTTCTCTTTGCTTGCTTGCAAGTCCTAGAACATTTTCTAGCAGTTTCTGTAACTTAAAAAAATTATCTGATTATGTGCTATTTGTAAGTGAATTGAACTCTGCTGCCATAATGTGTGTATGATTTAATTCTCCATAAAAATGGTGATTTTAACAATATTTAATATCTGAATCTATCATCCTAAATTAGGGACTTCTTTTTATAGTCAGAAAATTTTTAGCTAAAACAAGGAATAAGTAACAAGTTATATTTCATCTAGAAGGCTTAAGGTTTGAAAGACTAAAACATTTTTTAGGAATGGAAATAAAGCTTCAGTACCAGATATCTACCAATATGCCTAGGTCGCTGCATTTTCACAAGATACCCAGAAAGAAAGTTGTTGAGCAGCTTCTGTCACATGGGGCTAGTCAGTGCCCTTGCTGTGTATCTGAACAAAATGCCCAGGAAGAGCAAGGAGCTGCTCACTCCTTGGGATACTCCTTTCTTGGCTCCCCATTGGGTGCGTGGCCTTCTCCTTTACTGCTGACTACCGTAGGAAGCTGCGATGGGCAATACCATATGTGGAAACTGTTACATCACGTGGCTCTTTGCTCTTTAGGTCATATCGCCGCTTCAAAGAGCCACAGACAGAGGCAGGGCCGGGGAGAGCACCACTGATGCCAGGAACAGAGAAGCCAGGTCTACCTGGCCTCTCATGACCCACATTGATGTATAATTAATATATTTTTAAGCTATGTGACTGGGAGTGGCAGCTGTAGCAGGCCAGGTGCTGTTGGTTTAACAAATGACCTGAAGGACTTACAGTTTTTCTGGATTTGGGAGCTGACCCCTCGGAGCAGAAGGTGCCCTGCCTCCAAGTCAGCACAGGCCTACTGGCTTTCCACTTCTTGCCTGCTCTGTGTTGGACATCCAGTCTCAAATTTCTAATGTTTCTAGTGTCACGTACTCTGTGTGCTATAACTTTGTACTAATGTTGTGAAATATGAAACATTTAGTGAGGAATACTTTTGAGTATTTTAATGCATCTGTAAATTGCTTCACAGACATTTATTGAGATTGCATTCTGTATTTAAGGGCTTTTTTAGTTTTATGATATATGCCTAACAAATAGAAGCAATAGAAAAGTACTGACCGAGGTTATTTTGATTTGGAGGGGGCATATTTTCTGCTCTTAATATCACTAAATGGCAATTCTCCAGCACCACATAAACTGGGCATGGTGATGCATGCCTGTAATCCCAACACTTGGAAGGCTGAGGCAGGCAGATTGTCCTGAATCCATCTGGGCTACATAGAGAGTTCAGAACCAGCCTGGACTCCAGAGCAAGACCCTGTGTCATATATATATGACTACATGAGTTCCTATAGCACTTGTGACTTCCAAGTCAGTCCTTCAGGTACACACATTGCAAGACACTAAGAAGAATGCCACAGGACACTTTGAATGTTTAATATTAAGTTATTGTGTCATTAAAATAACCCCCCTTGGGCTTCTGGTTTAGATTAACTACAATTCAATTATAGACTGACAAAACAGAAACCTGCCAGGGGCATGAGCAGAGAAAGTCTGAAAGTTTTAATACCTTTCAATCTCTCTCACATTGATCTTAAAATAACTGCCAAATATTGTCATACAATGTTTGTAGATGTCAAGATTACACATCGTGTTGAAAACATCTGAACATGTGAAAGTTATAAAAAAGAAAATGGCTGAGAACTTTTCCCTAGCACCTTAACTTGCATTCACTTCTTTGGTGTATTCGATATGTTCTGTTATCTTAACTCCACCTGTGAGAAAGCATTCTCTTATTTTCTGTATTCTAGACTTAAATGGTATATTAAAGAAAATTGGCAGAGGTCAGCTAGTTGCCCCTTGTTTAGAATTGACATTTATGGTGTGGTGAAGTCAGTCAAAGTAGACAAAATGGTAGGAAACAGGTGGAGTTTGCCACAGACCTGCTTATGTCAAACTTCAGGTAAGTTTTTGATTTCCGTTGTCCTCAGTTTTCCTGATGTAAAATAGAAGCTTGGTCTAAAGGATGTCGGAGTCGCTTCCAGCTTGAAAGTTGCATGAAAATAACAGACAGGCCATTTATGTTTTAATTACAAATTGTCTGGAGAGGCACATAATCCTAAAATTTCTTAATCAGTGCCTCCCCTGCTTGGCTATTGGTTACGGTCAAACGTTTCAGCTTTGGCTCTGTTCTTTCCTGTGCTGCCACTGAATGGACATCGGTAGACCTTTTGGGAGAGGGTGAGTAGAACTTCATTTTGAACCTCCTCCCTCAAATGACTGCGTATCTTGACAGCTGTCCTCATTTTGACCTTCTGGAGTCTGGTATATCCTTTGTCCTCTTCTTTCCCTCTCCCGTTTCTCTCCTTCTCTGGTGAAACACAGATTCTTTGGCTGCACTTTCCTCTGTTCCTTCTGAAGCACAGATTTCAGACCCGTTCGCACCAGAGCCCGCCCCTCCTCCCACCACTGCTGAAATCGCAACTGCTTCCGCTTCCGCCTCAACCACTACCACCGTGACTGCCGTCACTGCCGACGTGGACCTCTTTGGAGGTTAGTCAGTCACTTCGCTGCGCTTTGCCTTGCCTTTCAGGATGGCTGGCCTTACGTGACAGTCAGGGGGGTTAAGTACTTCCTTACCTAGCAGCGTGGCAGAGTGTTAAAGTATTTTTCCAATGTTCATTTATACGTTTGTCTTGGCTAGAAGCATCGACTTTGTCCCCACTTAGCTGAGGTTTTTTTGTCATCGGTGTTGCCACACCTTAAGCCTGTTTATTCTCACATTCACATTTAAGTTCCTGCCGAAACTCTCAGTCCTTTGTGCTCACCGGTCCCATTCAGCCGTACCTTGGCCTGAATGGTGCCTACCTTTCTGTCATACTCAAGTTTGGCTTTTTAGCCATAGCAGAACTAGCTCACAAAGTATTTGAAGAAAAAATTAGAGTATATTCCTGGCCTAAATCATTTCTTAATATTTAGGGCAAAAAAATTGTCTCAGAATAGTTCAGAATTGGAGGTTCTAGAGAGAGTTTACAGATACCCCTGCTTTTACAACTGCAAATTTGTTATGCCTCCATAAAAATTTGGATGTTTATGACCTTGGAGCTTTGAGAGAATATCTAATGCAGCACTGGGCGTGCAGATTACAAGCAGGTTTAGGTCAAGCTTTGAAGTGACTGTTTAGAGATATGCTTTCCATGCAAATGTGAATTCTGACCCAGGCACGTATCCTATAATGGTTCTGGACCCAAGCATCCATCTGAAGCCAGTTTATTTATATATTCCTGTCTGAGCAGAGCTGGTTTCCAGACCTAGAGAAGCATGCATAACAAAGCAGGCACTGAGTGGTGTTACATTCATTACAGGTTTGTGTTCCCTCATTACCATATAACGTTTTTCCCAGAACACTTTTAGAATAAGGTAAAGAAATTATAGGAAGCAAATGCTGGAGAGGACAGGAGAGATTTGGCAGGCTCTGGTGGAATTAATACCTCCCCAGGGAACATACGTTTACACACTGCCGCTCACCTCTGTGCGGCCTCCCTGCCCAGTCACTGATGCTGTGCAAGCAGGTGCCACTCAGCGGGACACACTACTGTTGTCACTGTCTTGCAAAAGAATTTTGTGGGATCTTTTGTGTTGTCATTTTTATAATACAAAGAGAAGCCTGTTTCTTAAAAATGTAATAAAAATGATCGCAGACTCGAATATTTTATTGAAAAGAGTCACTCAGAATAGAAAGTTTATTTTTCAGTTATGTCCCTATTATTTTTGAGACCAAAAATTGAAGTTTTAGCTTTAATTTATAATAGCACCTTCACACTTCTGCTCTATGCCCCTATTATTGGTACTGGCTCTGAGTAGTTTTTCATAAACTTGGACTCACTAAAAACTATAAGGAAAAATGGAAAATATGTACAGATTGGATAACAGTTTTGCACCAAATCTTTTGCTGTTTAAAATCTGGGGAATCTATCAGTGCAAAACTTCATCTTTTGCTGTTTAAAATCTGGTTTCTCAGTCTACTAGTGAGGAGCTTGGTAACCTCTCAGCCAGCTCTGTCCTGCCTCTCCCATGGTCTCCCAGAATAATAAAGCCTAGGATATCTCTTTGAAATATTCTTTGGCCCACCATGCTGCTTCCTTTGATTATACATGTGAAGCAGAAGGATCTGTATGTTTGGAGTTATTTTTGTGATGATGTTGTTTTTACCTTTAAATGTAAGTTTCAAGGACTCATCCTGCAAGATCAGGTAACCTCATACCAAAGAACAGGGCTGCCCTTGTGATTTCTTTAGTGTCTTTTCTAGTCATCTGGCTGGAAAGTGGATAAAGATGAAAACATCTGTAATCACAACTATTTTTCTGATTTGTATGGCTCTGCAAATTGTTTCCTGGCCTCTGACAGCTGTGAAATTTTTACCCTTTACATTTCACAGGTTTGTATCACTGCCTGCTTGTGGCTTTCAGTGATTTCCCCTGATGTGTCCTCTCTAATGGCTATTTAAAGATTTGACTTTAAATAATAAAACCTAAACTTAAATCTCTCTGCCCATTCTGGGTGGCTATTTTTAAATATTTTGTTTCTCTAAGATGGCAAGTAGTGGAACTCCAGATTAATAAAAGCAACTTATTCCTTGTATTTTATGTTTTATTTTTACAACTTTAAAATATATCCTTTTGTGGTTCCATGTATAAGAAAGAGAGGAACAAAAAACACATTTAATAAGTACCTTGTTTTTAAAGGAACAGACTTTGCTTTCTGTGGTTATGCAGAACAGGGTTACAAGACAATATCGTGCTTTAAAACAGTAAAACTTACAGATATTTATAAACACAGAAGACAAAAATCTTTTTTTAGTTTTTTACTTTTCATTTATGCAAACTTCACCAACTACATAGTACATTGGTTCCTAGCAACCTGTGGACTTTCTGAGTGCCAGGATACCAGATCAACACTAGTTCTTCAACACACTCTCAAAGACAACCGCTTGATGCACTGGGTCAGTTTGTGAAGGAGCCTTCATGAGCATGGATTGCTGTAAGCAGGAAACCAAACACTACAGCTCACAGCTTAATGCTGTTTCTATGTGTTCACAAATTAAGCCAGTCAACCTTTCTTAAAACATATACTTAAACATAGTGCTTACAGCTACCTTTCATGTGAGCACTTTATAATCTGGGACCTTCAGGACTAAAAATAGGAACCAGCAGTGATTCTGGGCTGTTAAGAATGATTTCTGCCTTCGTGCTGAGTATGGAATTTACAGATGGCATCTGTAGCTGGAGTAAATGAGAGAACAGTTCATGCTGAGGAAGACAATAGAAACAGTTTTCAGAACGTTGGCCCCATAATAAAAAATTATTGGAGAGGAAACTTCTTTTAGAACGCTAGTAGGAAGAAAAAATAAAATTAACAGTACTTGCTCAGCTTCTTGGTAAAAGCCTGGCCTCAGACCATAATTTGAGATCAGCAGCAGGAGTGTGCATTTCCTGGAAATAGCATTGATAGAAAATTAGGGGGCTGGAGGAATGGCTCAGCGGTTACAGCGTTAGCCTAGCAAGCGCTAAGTCAAAAGTTGAGTACCCTAGTTCGATTTCCCAGCACCACATAAGCTGGGTGTGGCGGTGCACACCTGTAATCTCAGCACTGGGGAGGCTGAGATCGGAGGATTGCCGTGAGTCCAAGGCTAGTCTGGGCTCTGTAATGAATTCAGGACCAGCCTGGGCTACAGAGCGAGACATTGTCTCAAAAAAAAAAAGAAAGAAACAGAGAATGTAGATGTGAAATACAAATAAGTAATAAGGAAAAGAGAACTGGATTAGAAAAAGCTTTAGCTTACAACACTGGGAAGACATCGCTAACGCTGATAATGGGGTCATGGGATAGCTAGGTTAATAAAAGAAGCTCTTCTTCTTTGTGCTGATAACACATCAAAATTTTACTTTCTGTTTCAATTCTGGGCATTGTCCAGGCTCATGCAAGCAGTTCTCACTCAGTGTCCCTGTCATGACTACATGTCCACAGTGACCTGAGTGGGATCCCCCCATACCTCTTTTGGGCAGGGAAAATTGACAGCTGGGGACTGGAGTATCTCAAGTGCTTACCTAAAAGTTTTGACAGAAGGAGATGAACTAAGTTCGTAACAATTAGTCTTAAGTAATAAGAATAGCATAGGAAGGAGATATGTTGGTGGGGGTAGGAAGAACGGGACACCCTCTCTTAAGGAAGTAGCTACAAATACAGGTTTCCCTACTCACACATGAGTGATAGCTGAGAGAGGTCAATGCATGACCTTGACCCCAGCACTGATACATCTATCATCCTAGGAGAGAATAGGATAAAAGAGAATAGGATCATTCTTAACAGTACAGTATGATGGCTAAAAGCGCAAAGCATAGGCCAACAACCGTAGGCCTGACTCTACCATTTGCTAGCTGTGTGACCATGAGCAAGTCACTCAGATTATTTTAAGAGTTTATTTTTAATTGATACAAATTATATACATTTGTCATGTGCAACGTGTTTTGAGATATGATGTAATGATTATGATTGCAGAAGAGCTACGTTCAGCTGATTAACATTTGTACTACTTCAGTCAATTTTTCTGTGGTGAAAACATGTAAATCTTTAAGCTTTGGCTCTTTCATCTGCTGAATGGACATCCCAAGGTAGCTGCAGGAATTAATAATGTCCACTGTTGCTGCATCTACTCTTCCCAATGATACTGGTCCAGATCACAGAGGGGAAAACTGACTGGCCTGGCTCCTAGAGTGTTTTCAGCACTCACAGCCCCTTCTTACACTTTCCTTATTTGCTTCTGCTCAACTCCAAAGGTTTTCATGTTGCTCTGAGTCCTGGAATATAAGAGACTGAAGCCTTCCCTGTCCCATGGTGCAGTTTTTTTGAAACACTAGGCTCAGAATGTAACTAAAATGTGTTTCACATTTAGATTAGTTTCAGATGTATGGGATTCAACTGAGAAATAAGTATCGTGCAGTAAGACTTTTTGTAACCTAATATACTAAATAAATCTTCAAGAAGAAGGTTTTAGTATGTGGCATTTTCAAATGCATTTCACAGATTCTTTATAATGGGCGATGACCAGTTGAGGATGCACTAGTAGATATTATGAAAGACAGTTTCTTGGGATGTGAAATCTAACAGCAAGGGACAGATCTAAGGGCCTGTTGGTCCTGTTCTCTGAGATTTCTTCTATTAAGCCTGTCACAGTTAGGATGACTTGATTTCCTGTGTACTTTTGAAACAGTAGAGTTTCTATGTGTGCTCCATGACTTTTGTCATAATTAGTATGGTTTTCTAGTATAAATATATTAGAACCTTTTGTATGTGTCTGTCGTTTATAAGGTAGATATTTACAAACTGGACCTACATTATATTAATGAATTTCCTTCTAAAATAATAATGTATTTGTAGTCTTAAAACATGAAATTATATTTTTAATCTGTTAAAAAAAAGATTATTTTCCAAATGACTAGAAAAATAATATTTGGAAATAGTAAATTTAAATAGGAATAAAGACATTACAGGCCTAACTTGGCTATCTCTTTATTTCCTTAAATCTTTGAATTTATCTGAAGATGCTTTTCAAGGATAATAAAGATTTAACATGTATGAGTATTTACCAAACCTTTCATGTTAACAGTGTAATTTCATCTATACCAGACTATAAAAAAATTATAAGTAAGAATGATTTGTTCACGTTGTCATTCTGTACTTAATATTATTTGCGTTAAAGAAGACATTGATGTTTACTTACAGTCACTAGTCAGAGATACTGTAATAAGACACTGAAAAAGTATTACCTGAACATGAAAGTTTAATATCCTGAATTACATATGGAGATTATTTTTATGTTTTAATTTTCACATCCGTTAATTTCTAATGATCCATGAGACACGCTTCTCAGAGCCCTTATACGATGGGAATCTCGTTGGATCCTACTAGGCCACCGCAGGGTCAACGCTCCACCCCTTGCATGTTAACTAACATGACGGTGCGCAAAGAATAATTGTTTTGTGATTGCCAGTAGTGCATGGGCCATAAAAGTGCATTGGAAAAAATTCATGTTGTATAAGGGAGCCTTCTTCACATTTAACTTGGTTCTTTTACTATATTTTCTTCTCTTTTTATTCCTTTAATTTCTGTTGTTTTAAAACCCGCACCCAAGATGCCTTTGCAGCTTCTCCTGGGGAGGCCCCTGCCACGTCCGAAGGGGCTGCCGCGCCTGCTACCCCCACCCCCGTAGCAGCAGCACTTGATGCATGCTCAGGAAACGGTGGGTGTCCCATCATGAGCCAGCCTGTTACTCTTGTGTCCTAATGCCGAACCCTTGTAGTTAGATGTGGCCATATGTTTTTCTGATTTTATTTTCTTCTGAGTATAATCTATCATTTATTATAACCAAATAAATAATGCTAGCACTTAAAAACATTAAGACAGGAAGTGCATACTTACCAAAATTGGCAATTTCTCAAAATGGACAATTTTGGTCTGTCCAAGTATGCTCTCTTAATGTTTTTTTTTTCCCTCTAGTGTTATGTTTTACTCTTTGGTAACATTGATTTCAAATATATCATCATGTTTTAATGAACTTTCAAAGCTACAAATTGGGTAGATGAAGTAAGGGTTCGAAGGTTAAGTAAGGGTAAGAAGGGGAATGGTCTCCCATCCTGGACTGTAGGCTAATCCCACGACACTTAGCAGACTGTTTCAGATTCTTGTGGTACCTACTCGTTCCTTTTTTTGAGAAAAACATCCCAGTCGGTGACCCCTGCTAGTAGGATAGTGGTCAAACCTGAGCAGCCCGAGGCCTAGCTAGTGCATACACGTGTGTGCAGCTGTCTCTTACTTGTAGTTACGGTGCTGTCTCTTGTCTCTGTCCTTAATGATGCTGTATGTGTCTCCACTTTGCTTTCCAAAAGACCCCTTTGCCCCGTCTGAAGGTAGTGCAGAGGCTGCACCCGAGCTGGACCTCTTTGCCATGAAGCCGCCCGAGACAAGCGCTCCTGTAGTTACCCCTACAGCTAGCACAGCCCCTCCAGTTCCCGCAACTGCCCCTTCTCCCGCTCCTGCTGCCGCAGCTGCCGCTGCGACCACGGCCACCACCGCCACCGCCGCCGCCACCACTACCACCACTTCCTCCGCCGCCACGGCCACCACCACGGCTCCTCCCGCTCTAGATATCTTTGGTGGTAATTTTTTGTTGTTGTTGAACTCTGTCTAGTGAATTGGATCCTGGTCCTTGACATGCAAGTTGCGTGTGCAACTCTTAACTGCATGGATGCTGTGTAACGAAATGGTTCTCTAGGAACCATTTGCCACTTAATTCAGAGTTTTTCAAAGTGCTCACTTAGAACTGGGAAGGGGTACTGTTTCAGGCATGTTTTTCAAGGTAAATAAAGGCATGCATGTTCTTGGTCTTAGATTTGTTTGAGTCTGCACCTGAAGTTGCCGCCGCAGCGCCTAAGCCAGATGCTGCTCCTAGCATAGACCTGTTTGGTACAGGTAACAGCAAAGCCACCCTTTCCTATGATCTAGTTTTCTTAGATGTTTTTGCAATGAAGCTCTTTGTGCTCACCTGTGATAATGCATTTGTTAGATGTGTGACTCTGATTTCAGCTTTCTGCTACTTACCTCTGCTTGGTTTTGGTTTGTTTCGCTTTCGGAAGATGCTTTCTCCTCTCCACCACAAGGGGCCTCTCCCGTGCCTGAGAGTTCGCTCACTGCTGACCTCTTATCTGGTGAGTGCTCTGCCAAGGTCAGGCTTCAGAACTGTCTGATGGGGATCCTGCACGCTGAGGTGGACATAACAACTTGTGGGCTTAGCTTATGTCCTTTTAAACGCAAAATGCACTTACAAAAAAATTTTTATTCTTTGCCCTATCACCAACTGATGAAGGTTCATGTATCAAATATATGGTGGGTAAAAAGAGAAATTTCTTTTCACTGAAACCTCTGACTTTATTTTCCTCTGGAATATATATATATATATATATCTCCACTTGCTTTTCTCAACTGTTAAGATTGCCTCCAGTCTTCTGGCCTGGAATTAACCCTCTGATCCCAAGATGTCCCTTGGCAGCGCCCTGGTCTCACTTTCCCTTGGTGACTTGCACTTTTTTGTGTTCTGTGCTTCACTGCAGTGGATGCATTTGCAGCTCCGTCTCCTGCAACCACTGCCTCTCCAGCCAAGGTGGAGTCTTCAGGTGTGATAGACCTTTTCGGGGGTGCGTATCTCTCCTCCTTCAACGTCTAGGAGCCGGTTTTTTTTTCCAAAATAACACTTTCTGGATCTTCTGTTTTATTAAGTTTCATCATTTTTTTGTGACTGTGAAATTGTCTCATACATATAAACTTATATTTTGAAGATCTTTTCCGTTTCTTTGCCATATTTACCCTCATTACTTCATCATAATTTCTGGCGCATGCCCTAACACACCAGCTGATTTTTGTCTTTTGAAGTCTTTGTCTGTTTCTGTTCTTCCTCGTGTATCTTTGCCTGGTTGGAGTTTTCCTCTACTCTTCTTCCTTGGTGATCCAGATATGTTGGCTAAATCAACACGTCTAAATTCCTAAAAGCTGTGGAAGCACAAACTGGGTAGTTCAGAATTGAAAACGAGCCAACCAAAACTGTGCATCGTCCCTTATAGAGTGTGTTTACTCTGAATGTAACAGATTTAAATTCTTCCACAGGATTAGAAAAATGTTTTCCTGGTCTAAATATGTTCTCTTCCTTTTTTATATGTTATCTGAAAACAGAAAGATAGAGTGAATTCATTCTTCAAATTATTCATTCAGCTAATACATCTAACATTGTCTCCTAGTAGTAAACTTAGAACAAAACTATATGAAGTAATTTCATGAATGCCCACCACTGTGTATGGCTTAGGCTGAAATTTTGTAAATTATGTAAAATTATGTAAATTGTAAATTATGCTTATTTTAAATACCTGCTGGACAAAATGGGTGTAAACCATGAGAGGTATGTGAGGGTACCAAACATTACAGTTTCTAACATTTGAAGGTTTAAAACTGGAGCCTGAAATGGCCCAGATGGTGAACCGTAATGTATAGGGACAAGTAGAGTTGCCAGCATGGCTGCTGCTTTGTGTTTATTAATTGTTTTAAAAATTTAATAGAACCCAAATGAGAAGATTCTGTTTTGATAAAACACAAGGTTTAGTACAAAAGATATATTCTTAAGAAAAAAAGCGTTTCTCTTCATCTAAAAAGAAAAGAAGTACTAATTCATAAACAACTGAGAGAATAAACTGCTAAGAGCACCGTTCAGCTCACTGGGTCCTATCATATATGCGTAGCAGACTTGCCCACATGCACAATGTCATGTCTTTGCATTTCTCTGCGTGACATGTCAGTGACCTGCTGTACTTACTCTTTGCGCTCTCTTACTTTTTTGCTGCGTCATGGATAATGGATAGATGCGTTTGGAAGTAGTGCTACTTCTGAGCCCCAACCTGCACCCCAGGCCGCTTCTAGTTCATCAGCATCGGCAGATCTACTAGCTGGTAATCTATTACTTTAAAATAAAATTGTATATTGTAGAAACTAAGGTTGGGTTTATTTTTATAAGTAGCAGGTTTTGTATAAATTATTGGGTGCAGTTTTTTTTTTCTTTCAAAGACATAAAACTGAAAAATAAGACTTTATGTAATGGAAGGTTGATTATGGTGTAGGATATTTTTGAAAGTAGTCTTAAAATCACGGTTGTGTGTAAGCCACCCCCGTGGCTCTTTGGCTGCTCTTGATACACCTAACTTGCAATCAGCATGTGTCTTTTTGGTTACTGTAAAGACAATATACCTATGTAGCAATTTTTCTCTTCTAATGGGCACAGTTATTTTTTAAGGAATTTGTGGAGAAATCTATGAGGTATTTGACAGTTAGTTTTGCAAGATGCAAATCACTTTAGGAGAAACTGTTACTCCTGAATTGAAGCTGTTGTTGTTACATGTTACTTTTTAAACAAGCTGTGTCATTTTTTTATTTGCAAATAAATATACAGCACGATTCCAGATCAATGGAACTGTAGCATGGTCTAAATTGGCACAATTTGCATAGGATCACTGCTTCTTACTAGAGCAGCATATACTGAATAAAAGGAACATTTTAAAGACTCAAAGATATTAAAAGCCAAATTTCAGTCGTGTTTGAAGGCTAACTAAAAACACGCTTAATGAGAGACCTAAAAGATTGACAGTCGTAAGACCCCCGAGGTAACTTCAGGTCCGTACTACTTGTGGAACTCACGAGATACTGCTGACTTACCATTCCGGTTTTACTTCAGAGGTTCAAAGCAGGAAGTACAGCAGGTATAGCGGGCATGTATTCTTAGATGTACGTCCCAAAGGACCTTCGTCAGCTTTCAGAGGTGCTGAATGTCTGGTGTGAGGTCGAATCCTTCCTAGAGAAGCAGAGGATGTACCAACTGAAAATACAGATGTGTAGATGACACGGACAGGTTCCTGAATGACAAAATTAAAAACGGATTAAGGGAAATTGGGTGTATCTGAAGTGTCTGCCTCACTTCTGAGATCAAAGTCAGGCAGGACAGCCAGCAGTTCTTCCATAATAAATGTGATTCCCTGTGACTGAACAGCAAGCACGTAGTAGGATGGGAGTGCGGTCCTCTTACCTCTAATCCCAAAGTCAGGGAACAAAGTGGTCCAACCCTATGAGGCCTTTTATAGTTTTGCTTTTTGTTTTCTTTTAATCATATCACACAGGTAATTTTTTATAGCAGGGCCACAAACTTTCTTGAAGTGAATTTAAGTAACTGGTGTGGAATTTAAAACAAAATGACTCCCACAGAAAAGGAAGGTCTACAAAAGACTAATTCCCATCTTGTGTGGATATAAAATTAAGTCTGGAAAGTGTCAGACAACACGCTCAGACTAGTACTCTTAAAAATACTATTTCAGACTCATTTAGTAGGTGGAATATATTAACAAATAATTGCAGGGGCTGGAGGAACGGTTAAGCAGTTGAAGAGCTTGCCTAGCAAGCACTATGCCAAGTACTAAGTACCCGAGTTCTATTCCCCAACTCCACATAAGCCAGGTGTGATGGAGCACACCTGTCATCCCATCACTCAGGAGGCAGAGGCAGGAGTCCAAGGCCAACCTGGGCTCCATAGTGAGTTGAGGACCAGCCTGGGCTTCAAAGTGAGACCCTGTCTCAAAAAAAAAAAGGTAATTGCACTTCTGCACTTCTGAGTATAACTGAAATAGTATCACCTTTCTCATACTGGAGCAAATGTGAGAGTAGAGGGTGTATGTGTAGAGGTGTGTTCATTACAGCTTCACCTTCCCACCTGAGATGAGTTGACTTGTCATAACTTTGATATGTCTGTCTTATTAGATCTTCATTCAGTGTGTAGGCTCTTTCCATTTATTAGATACTATTCATAAGAGTAGGCATGTGTGATAAAGTCTTTGTGTCAGCAGACAAGTCCCTGAAGGCAGCTGACTGCACAGCTATCCTGGAGGATAGTCGCAATGTAATTTCAGGACATAAAGAAGCCTAGTGATTATCGCCTTATTTCCAATGCCATTCTGTAGGACATCCTTCTTAATATTACCTGAAACCACATAGATAAGTGTTTTGAATTTTTATATTATTGCTATTGTGGACTATAAAACTTTTCAGTTACTTTAAAGAAATTCCTCAAAACTCTTCAGTAATGTGGACAGTTTTCCTAAGTTCTTCATTTAGAGGATAGCAATAGATTTTTTTTTTTCTTTTGTACTACACTTATGTCATTTAGCTAGGTAAATGCCCTAGGCTTGTGAGAGCACATATATCCTAAGAACTGAGTGCTTATGGAAAATCGTTATATCAAGTTAATAAACCTACAGGAAGGGTACACTTTAGCCTTCCGCTGGATGTGGCAAACAGACTGTGTAGTTCAGCTCAGTGGGAGGAGCCCAGACGCTGGAGGATTCTTCTATGGAATCCTGCATCATTTTTCCCCCTTTTTTCTCTCTCTCTCTTTATTCTCTTTATCTTTTTTCTTCTTTTTCCTCTCTTTATTTTGCCACTTGCCATCATGTGACTCTGGATAAATTATTTAAACTTTCTGACTCCCACTCCCTCATCCATTGCACCTCGTGGAGGTATGGTGAGGATTAAATAAACCAATGTATGTTTTAAGTCAAACCATATGAAATTGTAGGATCAGAATGGCCAAACACAGTCAGTTCATGTGGTTCAAATGTTTCAACCTAGGAAAGGATGCTTAGAATATGACCTAGAACATGGCACACTTCCAGTGTTAGGTTGCATTTACCGTCTCATAAAGGGCCCTGACCTTTCCAGGTAGCAGTGCTATTTATTCACTCATAAGTGTACATTTACCTACAGTCAAAACTCACTACTATTAAGAAATTATCACTGTACAAATGCACGTTTAATTCTCCTTCTTTCCACTAAGTCTTGGCTGGATGTGTTAACTTCGAGTCACCTCTTCCAACCATAGAATGCAAGGGCTGAACCAGATAATCCTCAGGCATATTCTGAAACCATAATGCTTTGATTCCAGAATATGTTATTCTCTTCTTGGAAAGTTTTTAAGACGCTGATTCACGTGAATTTATCCCTACATTCATCTATTTAAAAAGAGAGAGACAAGCATATCACATAACAATTGCCTAATTAACCTTGGACATACTCCATCTTGGAATGTGATGGCTTGGAAAAAAAATCAGTCTTAACAAAGCCAGAAGTCTTCCTAAAACCAAAAGAGTTGCACCCCCCCCCGCAAAAAAAATACATACCTTTAGCTCATTTTCCAAAATATAATTATTTATCTTGAGAGTTTCTTTTTTTTTTTTTCTACAAAGAAGTTTATAAGTGGTACTGTCATTCTGATACCAAATTCACTTAAAGGGTCACTGTGAACTTTAGAAAGACTATTTTCTCTAATAAGTAACAATTTTTCCAAATTGTAATTTTTTCCTTATATTTATGTGAGGAAAGCCTAAACCCATGTCACTGTCAGTTTCCAAGGTCAGTATGACTTGAACATTATTGCTGCCTGTTTTAAAATTTGGGGAATTTGGGGGCTGGAGGAATGGCTCAGCTGTTAAAGCTCTTGCCTAGTAAGCCCTATGTCAAGCACTAAGTACCTGAGTTCAGCTTGCCAGCACCTCATAGGCCTGGCATGGTGACACATGCTTGTCTTCCTAGCACTCGGGAGGCTGAAGCAGGCTTGCTGTGAGTCCAAGGCCATCCTGGGCTCCATAGTGAGTTCAGGACCAGCCTAGACTGCAGGGCGAGGCCCTGTCTTAAAAAAAGAAAAAAAGGGAGAGTTTTAGTGGAAGTTATTTTCAAAATTATAAATTAGTTTGATAAATTGGAATGTAGGCTTATTTTTCTGAGCCATTATATTTAGGGGAGAAAAAAAAAGCAATGTGACTAGATTTGAAAGAAATATATACATCTAAACTGAATATAAAAAGACTTCTGGTAGTAATCAATCCCTTTGTAGTGGAAAACTATCTATTTTCTTATTAAGGAAGCATTTCTTTCACAGATTATATATTTTCATACAGAAACAACACAGAGTTGCCTCTATTTGTGTTTTTGTCTGATGACGTGGAAGAATGGAACCAAGTCTTAGAGGAGGGGCAGAACCAGCACATGGCCCTCCATGACAAGCCTCTGCCCCTTCCATCCACACCACACTTCCCAACAGTTACAGTATCTGATAAGTACATGAGGTTCTGGGTGGACACTCGAGGCCAGAACCACAATACCCAAAATCAAAATGACTAAAGAAAGCAAATGGTTTGAATTGGTTCAAGATATCAAGGCAGTCACGATAGCCCAGTTAAAGACACAAAAGAGCACTTCTGGAGTTGTTTCAGGAAGTGGCAAGAATAATGAAATATGTTTGAAGTAAAAGGAAGTGTTTTGAAGGGGCTTAATGGCAGTGGGTCTTTTACTGTAATACATTTTTCTAACTTAAAATATTTACCAAGCTGGAGGAATAACACAGGTTGGATTGCTTGCCTAGCATGTGCAAGGCTGTGGGTTCTATTCTCCAGTACCACATAAGCTGAGCTTGGTAATCCATGCCTGTAATCCCAGCACTCAGGAGGCTGAGGCAGGAAGATTGCTGTTGTGCATTTGAGGCACCCTCGGCTACATAGTGAGTTCAGGGTGAGCCTGGACTACAGAAAAAGACCTTGTCCCCACCCAACCTTCCAAAAAAAGTAAAAATGGGCTGGAAATGTAGCTCAGTATGTAGACTGTGGTTCAGATCCAGTACCTTACTAATAAATAAGTAAATATTTACCATATTTTTCACTTATATCTAGTAGACTAGAGGAGGTATGAAGTAGAGACAGGATGCTTCCCTGGGCGACTTTTATGAATCTTGAGAGCAACAGGGGCCTATTGGTGGTGTAACAGTAAGTGAACTAAAATGAATGAAATATTTTAAGGCAAATTTTTCTAATTTATATTTTTACTATTATATGAAGGCAGTGTGTGCAACTTAACATTTTTCTGGTTACCTGGCTTTATGATGTACAGAAATGTAAAATTTCCATGTAAGTAAAGTAATTTTCTGAATTTTTAACCCTAGTACCACCTTTGTTATGTAGTCCATTTTAATAACAGACTTGGAGCACTGTCTTAGTTACTTTCTTGTTGCTGTGACTCAGTACTCAACATCCACATCTTAGGGGGGAAAGATTTATTTTAGCTCACAGTTTCAGAAGGTCTCAGTCCATTCACAGGTGGGTGGCTGGGAAGTGGTGGAAGCACATGGCAGGGCTGGAGCAGGGCCAGAGCCAGAGCTGCAGCAGCAGAGATCCCCACAGCATGGTGGTGCAGAGAGAGAGACTGGGAGGAAGGGCAGAACCAACACACGCCCCTCCCTGGTCAAACACCAAGCACCCACCCCTTCCAGCCAGGCCCCGCTTCCCAACCCTACACAGTATCCATAGCAACATGAGGCTTTTGGGGGACACTCCAGATCCAAACCACCACAGGTACCTATCCTTGTATGTTATATTCTAATTAAATTAAACCTCTGGTTAACACATGATATATTTAGATATCTGAAAATCTCTTTAAAAAAATGAATTTCCCCAGTCTCACTGATTGCTAATCTGTGCACTCATTTCTTTCTCAGTTTCCTTTACCTTTTTCTCATTCTGCTTTCATGGCCTTTAGCCACCTTTGGTTGATTTTGCTTATGTTTTTCTGGGCCTCCTTTTTCAGGATTTGGGGGTTCTTTCATGGCCCCTTCTCCATCACCAGTGACCCCAGCTCAGAATAACCTGCTACAGCCCAACTTTGAGGCAGCTTTTGGAACTACACCTTCAACTTCCAGCAGCAGCTCCTTTGATCCGTCAGGTGAGACCGTGACTTTCGAACACCCTTGCCGTTTGTTCTAATGATGTCTATACCAGCTGAGGTTAGTATGCCTTCAGGAAATTTATACTAAGCAAGTACTGAGGGATATCTGATTTTAAAACTCTGAGATGTCTCTTACTCTGTCACTTAAATTAAAATTCCCAGGACATTACGCTGACTCTAAGAATAACCTACAATCCTTTCTGTGTTTGTTTTTGATTCTTCGCAGAAGTCTAACTTAACATGCACACCATCTATATGCATGAGCTTACCTGCCCATAATTTGAGATGGTAAAGAGATAATATTTTGGAGTCAATCTTAGTATCCTATCTGAATATGTGGCCACGCCCCCTGCTGTTGCTCACACCTCTGAAGCTTGCATGGCCCTCCAGTTTTATAAAGTTGAAACACAAACAGTATTCTTTGCCTGCCTTTAACCTCTCATCACTGCTGTCATTTTGTTTGTATTCTCTTCCATTCTGTTCTTCCCATGCTGGGTCCTTACTACAAATTTTCAATTGGTGAGTTTTTGGCAATTAACTGTGTTTCAGAAACACCCTTAATAAATGCTCTGCCTGACAAATTTGGTTGCTTCTCTTGCCAGTGCCTAGTTGAATGCTGTCCTTTTTCACTTTAGAATGATCATATCTTGTGCTTATAGTAGAAATGCAGTGGTTTTTAGTAAAATTGCACAACCAAGTTTATGACATAGATATGACACTCGCCATATCTTGTGTTTTGAATGCTTTTTTGTATGCTAGAAACTGAACAAGTGCTATTTATCTTAAGGTAATCAGGAGCCATAGATGATAGCATTTGATATGGGATACTTAAAATACTGTTTAATTTAAATTTTCCCTTAGAATGAAAACCAGAAGTGATTGCTATGAAAGGAAAAACGATCAAAACTGTTACTTCTGAAATAGGATGATTTAGTTATCCAAACAAAGCCATGTATTAGTGGTACTCTCTTCATTTACAGATAAGAAAAACTAAAAAGCCCAGAGAATAGTTTTGTCAGAATCACACAGCTAGTGAGGGTACCTCTGAACGAAACATTGTACAGCTTTTCCCCATCTTCGTTGTGTTCACTAGTATCTTCATACTTTTATGAGTAGTCATATGTAGACATGTTCTTCCTGGCAGTAGAGTCATGAAAAGTGTGAATTACTTGCCTTGTCTTGTAGAATGTATGATCACTTGTTTCTATAGTTTTTCAAAAGGCAGTATCTCTTTTAATTTTGTATATGATTTATTCAATTATTCTGAACCCAGTCTATTTAATTTCCAGTGTTTGATGGTCTAGGTGACCTCCTGATGCCCACCATGGCACCGACTGGGCAGCCTGCACCTGTCTCGATGGTACCACCCAGCCCCGCAATGGCTGCCAGCAAAGCCCTTGGGAGTGACCTTGATTCATCTCTGGCCAGCTTAGTAGGCAGTAAGTAATTCGTTTTTTTAAAATGTACTATATATCAATTAGGTTTTCTCTTTCTCTCTTTTCATATATTATGTTTTGCTTATGGTTAAGTAAATCAAGGAGTGGATATACTTAAGTGTTTCGCCCAGTGCAGTGCCTTGGTAGGTGAACAGTTGTTATTCTTTCATGCCCATGCCATTTTTTAATCTGAATTACCAAAATGTTCATTAAGGAGCTTATCCTGATGTGAACAAAAGTATATTATGGATTTAAAAATATGTAATTCTCCATTTCATTCAAAAAGAATGACTGTGTTAAACACACTATATTTACACATTGAGTATCTGTAATAGAGTCATCCCACAAATACTTGTTGAGTAATCGGCATTCTTCCAAGCGTTAGAGATAAATCAGTGAACAATATAGATAAAGTTTCGTTCCTGTGGCTGTCTGGAAAGGCAGAGGCAAACAGTAAACATAATAAAGTCTATCACATTAAGTGATGAGTTCCATGAAGAGGAAACAAAACAGGCTGTGGAGAGCTGGGATTGCTGAAGGTAGGAGATGATTAGAGTAAACCACATGGAGAATATAAGATTTGAGATAAGATTTGAGCAATATTTGAATGCACAGTGGAATAACTCTGTGGCTCTCTGAATAATACTTGCAAAGAAAGTAGTCAGTACAAAGACACTGGGGCAGAAGTTTGCCTGGAAGATTCAAGCTTCATCAAGGAGACTACAGACCAGAGCTGAGTAAATGAAGGAGAAATTCCTAGGAGTCAGGCCAGTTATTATAAAGATTGTCCTCTACCTTTAACTCTAAATTTTGTTATCCACTAACATGAGTGGGTTTAATATTAGAGATATCTTTCATGCTTCAAAACTATGTCAGAAGTTCTGCAGATGATTGCAGAGTTTTCCTGTGTACACATTTGTTGGTTTTTGATCATTGGTCTTGCTTTGTGAGCTGGTGAAAATGCCATGGGGAAGAGTTCATTGAGCATTTCCTCTGACTACTCTCATCTGCTGTCAGTGAGATTGCTTCTGCTGGATACTATAATGTCCCACCAGACTTCCCTTCAGGAGGAACTCACATCTCCTGCAGCTGAGAGTGTCACTCCAAGCTGCCAGCCACCTTTGAGAATCATCTCAACTGGAAGACAAATAAGCCTACTAAAAAAAATTAGCAAATCCTGAAAACCAAGAAGAAATTTGAAGGACTTGTGTTTTCTACTTTGAGAAAGTCTACAAAGCTACAATGATTGCAACAAGTGTTACTAACATAACAGTAGATATAATAATCGGTAGGGTGGTATGTGCACAAAATGCTCAACTTCATTGTAAACCTTAAATTTTGCACGCACACACACACACACACACACACACACACACACACACACATATATCAATAAAATGGGAAAAAATAACTTACCCTTGAATAATCAGTAGGGTGGAACAAAAAAACCAGTAACAGACCTTGCAAGCGAGTACAGACTAAAACTAATGTTGACAGTGATGCAAAGACCATTCAATGAGAGAAAGAACAGTCCTTTCCAAACCTTATTCTGGGATGACTGAATAGTCTCATGCAGAGAAGTAAAATTGGACTGTTCATAAAATCAATTCAAGATGAATCAAATATATAAATGTAAAAGATAAAACTATGGAATTGAGAAGTTAGGTTAGGTATAAATCTTTATGAATAAGGATTAAGGTAAGGTTTGTTAGGTACAATGCCTAAAACAGACCCATTCGGTGAAAAAAAAAAAGATTAATAGCAATTCATCCAAAAATAATTTTTTAAAGATACCACCAAAAAAGTGAAAAGAGCTCATGCTTCTGCTTCAGCTACTCAGGAGACTGAGGCAGGAGGACCTTAAGATTGAGACCAGCTTAGTCAGTTTGGCAAGATCATATTCAAAATAAAAAGGGCTGGCACTGTACTTATAGCTCAGTACCCCCGGGTTCAGTCCTTAGTGCCAAGAAAGAAAGAAAGATGAAAAGAAGCTGAAGGGGGAGGAAGGAGGAAAAATAAAAGACAGTCCCCAGATTTGGCGAGAACAGATCTGTAAATCACATATAAGGAAGTTGTATCCAGAATATATAAAGAACACTTGCAATTTAATAATAAAAAGATTTATAGCACAATTTTAAAATTGGCAAAGAACTTGAATAAACGTCCCTGTCCAAAAAAAAAGGATATATGAAGGGATAATAAGAATGTGGGAAGATGCTGAATATTATTAGACATCAGCGTCGTGCAAATTAAAACCACAGGGCAAATATTATTCAGCTGTAAAGAAGGCGATTGTGTCATTTGCAGGAAAATGGATACAAGCTGAGATCATCGTGTTACCCAAAATAAGTCAGACTCAAAAAAAAAAAAAAGACAAGTATCACATGCTTTTCCTTATATGTATAACCTACAACAGATGCCACGAAAATAGAAGGGAGATGATTCTTAACAAGAGTAAGGGGGAAGCAGGGGAACATGTGGAGGAGGGGATCAGGGGAAAGGGTGTAACCAAGACATATCCAGACTTGAAAATACCACATTGATACCTAAGATTTTATAAAATTGATAGGCACTAATAGCTTTTTAAGAAATCTTAAAACACTTTGTAATTGCAGAATAGAATGTCTGATCAGAGATTCTAAATTGTGAACAAAATGAAAATAAATGTTGGAGAAACAGATTTATTACCAAAAAAAGGAAGGGAGAGTGCACAAAAATATCTAGCAACTCAGCCAAGAAGAAATATTAACAAAAAGAGAAAGAAGTTTGTCACATTTACTATATATTATATGAATTTTTTTGAGACAGGGTCTCGCTCTGTAGCCCAGGCTGGTCCTGAACTCACTATGGAGCCCAGGCTGGACTTGGACTAGTGGCAGTCCTCCTGCCTCAGCCTCCCACATGCTGGGATTAGATGTGTGCACCACCACAACCAGCTTATATGGTACTGGGGAATTGAACCCAGGGGCTTGAGCTTGCAAGGCAAGCACTTAACTGCTGAGCTATTATTCCTCCAGCCCCCATATGAAAATTAATAGTCACATAAATCTCAACAAAACAAGAATTCCACATAAGAATATTTTTAAATGGAACTAAACAGCAAAGGAAACAAGCTATGGGCCCAAATAAAAAGCAATTTAAAATAATAAATAATTCAGCACAGTAAAAAATCATATGCTAAAAGTTGAATTACTGAAATAAAAAGCTTGTATTACAAGTAAAATGACAGCTTGGGGCGAGTAGGGGGATGCTAATAAAAGAAAAACAAAAATTACCCAACATGGGAATGTAATTCCTTAAATAGCTAATCTAGCAAAAGGAACAGAAAATACACTTAAAGACATCATACTAATTGTTTTCCTGAAAGGAAGAGAGAAATGCCAGTAATGTCCTCAAAGAAAGAAAGTATATCCTGAGAATACTTTATCCCACCAAGTATAATCAAGGAAGGATTAAATATTGTTCCTTGGACAGGATTGAATATCATTCATCAAACAGTGACTCCAAAAGGAAACCCAGGGCTAGGTTTGACTTAGTGGTGGAATGCTTGCGTAGCATGAGCCAGGCCCTGATTTCAGTAACCAATACTGAAAATAAAGAACAGAAAAGAAAAAATGGAATCCAGACTGTAAGAAATAACCTAAGCACAAACCTGTAATGCCAGCATTCAGATGAGGCAGGAGGATTGCTCTGAATTCAAGGCCAGCCTGGGCTCCATAGTGAGTTCAGAATCAGGAGCAACACTCTGCCTCAAAAAAAGAAAAAAGTGGAAAAACGTTGGTAATGAATGTTGAGTCTATTTTAATGTAGAATAGGGAGTGAAAAAACTGGGGGGGAGTGTTCCTAGAACTAAATTTCAATGGTATAAGCCTGGAATCATAGTATGACTTTTTAAAAATCAGGAACAAAAGAAGTGACAGGAATAGATATGTGTTAATGTTCTCACTTTTCCTAGCAGAGATTAATTATGCTAACTAATGCCAAAACATTTTTTCAACTTTCAAACCACGAATTCTCATCTTCCCATACCTTTCCCCCTCCACCTGGCCTCATCTCCTTTACTGCTTTCTTAAATGGTTGTTTTATTATAGCTCTCAGAATAGAACACGTTTATTTAAAACTTAGCAATTAATTCTCTCCACTTCACTATCGTTTCTGTTTTTGGATTGAATCCAAATTAATTACTAAAATGAAAAAAAAAGCCCATGCACAGTTGCAGACCCTTCACACCCACTAGGATAGCTACGGCAAGAGGACAGATGATAATGGTTACCAGTGAGGATGAGGCGAAACAGGAGCGCTCCAGCATTGCTGATGAGAACGTAGCAAATGTAACTGCTGTGAGAAGTCCAGTTGGTCCTCAAAATGTTAAACATTGGGTTTCCTTGCAACTCGGTGTTTCTACTTTTTAAATATATGGAGTAGAAAGGAAAATGTACATCCCCACAAAAGCATGTGCATAAATCTTCATAACATTATTATTTAGAAAGTCGAACAGTGAAAACAATCCCAGAATCCTTCAGTGAATGAATTGAAACTCAAAGGTGGCATATAATGAAATATCATTGGGGTTCTTACTGGATATCACAAAAAGATCATGTTAAAAGTGAAAGCAGTCACAATGGCTGCATATTATGTGATCTGTTTGTATGAAATGTGCATAATAAGCAAATGCACAAGGTGGGGAAAGAAGATCAGAGGCCTCCAGGAACTGGGGGAAAAGAAGGAGTGACTGCCAGCAGGCACAGGCTTTCTATTTGTGGTGATAAAAGTGTTCCAAATTTCTGTGATAGTTGTAGAACTGTGTATTGTGGTTTGGATGTGGAATGTCCCCTAGAAGTCTCATGTATTTGGATGTTGTGGATATTCTATTGAATTGTGTAATGTTAGGAAATGAGGGCCTGGTCTAGAAGGGTGGATTACAGGCGTGTGATGAGAGCCTAAATCTGGAAGGGGCAGAACACTGAGGCTGGACCCAGAAGGGATGGATCACTGGGACAGCACCTAGAGGTACATCTATGCTACTTACTTCCCTCCTCAACTTGACTTTTTTAGCAGTGGTGGAACTGTTAAGACTCTGGAAACCCTTGGAAAAGAGATAAATGCATTTTGCATGAGGAAGATGGACATGAGCCTCTCAGGGCCAGGCGTGGAATATTGAGATTTGGATCTGGAATGTCCCCTAAAAGTCACATGTATTTAGATGTTATGGATTATCTATGGAACCATGTTATATCAAGAGCTTGGGGCCTGATCTGAAGAGGTAGATTGTGGGTGTGTGGATTGGATTATAGGCATGTGATAGGGACTTAAACCTCAAAGGGGCAGAACACTTAAGCTGGACCCAGAAAGGGCAGATCACTGGGATGGGACCTGGAAGGATATATAGGTCTTCCTTCCTGGCTTGAGGGTCTTGACTTCCGGTTTGCAATGCTATGAGAAGCTTCCCCCACCTCTGCCTCTGCCCTGTGCCTCTGCTGTTCCTGGCTGTCTGTGGATTGACTGTGACCCTCTGAAACTGTGAGCTAAAAATGAAACTCCTCCTTCCCTAATTTGTGGATGTTGAATATTGAGTCTCAGCAACAAAAAAAGTAGCTAAGACGCAGTGTGAGTGACTAAAACCGTTGAATGTATTAAAAGACTCTAAAGGTTTCCTGATGAGTGAATTATATCTCAATAGAAGTAATTGCAGAACACTTGTCAATGTTAGCCGAAGCTTCTGTTGGGACTGTCTTACACTCTTGCCTCATTCCTTTTCTTGTCTTCCATAATTAATCTGCTGCTCACTCATCACTCAGAAAAAGGCTAAGGCAAGCAGAAAAAGGCTAAGGCAAGGGGACCGCTTTATAGCCAGGAGTGCAAGGCAAGTCTGGACAACGTACCAACATGGCTTATGTTAATGTAATGATTGCTACATTTTATTTTCAACTAATAAATGCTTCACTCTATTTTTATCTTTTTCATTAGTCTATCTTTGTAAGACAATGATTACCTTCGTCTTAAAGATTTGGCACATGCACACTTTAGTCATCTTTATTCCTGTTTCTCCTCCTGCCTTCCCATCTCTAGGACCTCTTCCCTTTTCAACAAAAGGACTACTTCTCCATTTCCTATCATCTTATATTTTGCTTTTTAAATTATATTTTGGGTTTCTCCTATTTAAAAAAACATGGAGAAACCGTGTGATATTTAACCTGTTTCTGATTAGTTTCACATAGCATTATGGTCTCAAGATACATTCATTTTCCTACAGATGACTCAGCTTTATCTTTCTTTATGGCTGAGTAGTACTCCCTTGTGCATATATATCACAATGTCTTTACTCATTCATCTGTTGGTAAACCTACAGGCCGCTTCCAAGATGTAGCTATTATGAGCTGTGTTGCTGTCATCATGGGCATCGTTAAAATATGATAAGCAGAAGAGGGTACAGCTGGATCAGACGAAATTCCATTTTTAGTATTTGTGAAAAGTCTCCATACTTATTTCCATAGTTGTTGTACTGACTTACCTTCCCACCAACAACATAGGAGAGTTACTTTTACACCACAGCCTCACAAGTGTTTGTTGTTTTATTTTAGTTCTTTATGACAGCCATTCTTTCTGAAGTCGGAATCTCAGTGTTGTTTTGATTTTCCTTTCATGTCTGTAGAAGCCAGAAATACTGAATATTTTCATGCATTTATTAGCTGTTTGAATTTCCTCTCTTGAGGAGTGTCTGTGCACTTCTGTTGCCCATTTTTGACTGAGTCTCTTATTTTGGGGAACGAGGTTTTGTAGTTCTTTATACACTGTAGATATTAGTCCTCTGTCCAGGTAGTAGCTAACAAAAATTTTTCCCATGCTGCAGGTGGTCTCTTCAGTCTATTGGTTGTTTCCTTTACTGTGCATAATCTTTTTACTTTGGTATAACCTCATTTCATGATTCTTGGTGTTATTTCTCATGCACTTACAGTTCCATTCATAAGTATTTTGCAATTCAGGAACAAATAAATAATGACATCATCCTCTAACACCTCAGCTTTGCACTTAGGGCCTTTGTGCTGGCTCTTCCCTCGGCTTCCAGTTCTCCGCTCAGCTTTGCACACGTCTCACCTCCTCCTTGAGTCCTTGTCCAAGCACCCTGCTTCATATTATGTGACCCTACCCCTCATTCTCTTTATCTCTCCTCAGCCTCCTCTTTCATTTTCTGTAAGCTTTCCATATTGCCTTCTAGCAGCCAATATAATTTACTTTTTATCATTTTTTATCTGTCTAACACTACCAGGATGCAAGTTCCTTCAGGGTAGAAATCTTTGACTCTTGTTTAGCAATATGTCCCAAGTGCCGAGAGCAACACCTGGCATAAGTAAGGCCCGTTAAGTCTTTGCCAGAGTGACTAATGAGTTGAAATTACAGCAGATGAGTAAGCCACCTGCGTGGGGGTTCCCAGGGCCAACCCCCCATTCACAGAGCCACTAGATGGCTCTGTTCATAGCTGAGGATTATTAGAACTCCGTAGAAAGGGTACACAACTGGATCATAAGGAAGAAAGCACAGGCTGAGTCTGGAAGAATCCATAGGCGGACTTCCTTGGCTTCTCCTTTCCCCTGAAGAGATGAGCACACTCTGTCCCCAGCAACGTGTAGGAGATGTTTCAGCCCGTTTCAGCCCCTGGGGTTTCTATGGGCTGTTTATCTCATGGGCACTCTCTGCCCACCACAAAATTTCAGGCTTGCAGAAAGAAGGCAGGTGTTCAGCATAAGCCACCTTGTTTATATAAGCAATGCGGTTATCACTCGTTGTCCTGGATATCATTTAGGGAAAGTTTTGTGTCAGTGTAGAGAACAGAACAATTTATTAGCCAAGCTAATAGCCGATCAGCCTCATGGGCCCTTCTAGGATAGCAGTCTTAGGCATGTTTTGTCCATGCATGCCATTCTCATCTAGGATGCCAGTTGTGGTTCAGCTGCGATTCTTGCCAGCTGTGGTTTGTACAAGTCTGTAACCCCAGCACTCAGGAAGGCTGGAGTATCTCAAGTTCAAGCCCAGCCTGGGCAACTTAGCAAAAAGTCAGCAAGATTCTTTCTAAACAAAAAATAAAAAGGGCTGGGTTTGAAGATCATTGAGAAGGCCCTCAGTACCACCCCCCCAAAACATCCTTAAATCTAATGCAAGTAAAAGAAAATCTTAAATTAATAGATGCTTTGAATATTGTTCCTTGTTGTGTATGTGAGCATAGTTATTCATGACAAAACACAGACTTTATTTAAACTTTTGATTTGATTTTTTGAATATTATATAAAGTGAATATAAAAATTTACATTCTGTGTTATTTTATCCACCTGTATAGATCTTGGAATTTCTGGTACCACATCGAAAAAGTAAGTAATTTGAAATTACCTGATTCCTTTTGACAATATATTTACATTTATTTGATTGTACTAAACACTGTGCTGATCAAAGTACCATATACATTCTCAGGCTATCTAATTTTAAAGTTGCTGGGCTGGAAGAATGGCTCAGCAGTTAAAGCAGTTGCCTAGTCAAGTGCTAAATACCTGAGTTCAGTTCCCCAACACAACATAAACTGGGCGTGGTGGTGCAGGCCTTTAGTCCCAGCACTCAGGAAGGTGAGAGAGGAAGATTACCGTGAGCCAGGACCAGCCTGGGCTACATAGTGAGCTCAGGACCAGCCTGGGCTACAGAGCGAAACCCTGTCTCAAAAACAAAACAAAACAAAACAAAAAATGAATAAATAAAAGTATAATTTTACAGTTGGTTTGGATATTTATTGTTACTCTTACTGTACTGAAACTCTAAACTGTTGCTCTGTGCTATGAATAATAGTTATAACCTGCTTCAGTCTTTAAGATTGACCTTGTTAAATATAAAAAAATATTTATAAATATTTGGGAATTATGGTTTGAATATCGTAAGAGCTTTATGGTCTGGGTTCATTACAATATTCCTGGATGATAATGATTTTAGTCTTTCATGGAAAATCAGTTTTAAGAAATGATAGTGAGTGCAATAAATTATGTTCTCAAATGTGTATTTTGACTTTAAAATGGAGGTACGTTTCACACCTGGTATCGTCTTACATCCAATGAAAATCGGGTTATAGGCATGATGCAATTGTGTTAAACCCTCTAAGATTCAAAAACATTATTATCAATGCATCTTAAATTCAATAAGATATAAGTATATAATATTTGTGATATATGTAATTTTTGTGATGAGTGAGGAAATTAGTGGAAACATCTGGCATATTTTTCTACTCCAGGTGATAGGAAATTTCAGTTATCACTGATAATATGAATAGTTTAAACCCTGAGTGTGGTTTTAACATGTCTTAAATGCAACATGAGAAGACTCCTCCTTCATTTTTAACCTACTCTCTTAATCACCAGTTGACTTAATCTACTTCTAAACCAAAATAAAAGAATCTGAGGAACCACACACCAGCATTTTTTCTAATTCTTGATTTGTTGTTGTTTGTTCTTATCTGCTTTTAGGGGAGACCTTCAGTGGAACGCTGGGGAGAAAAAATTGACTGGTGGAGCCAACTGGCAGCCGAAAGTAACGCCTGCCACGTGGTCAGCAGGTGTCCCACCAAGCGCACCCTTGGTACGTAGCTGCCAGAGTCCAAGACAGCATGGGCACTTTGTTAGTTTCCACGTGTGCACTTTGTAGAACTTGACTTCTGACACTGTACTTGTTCATCCACATCAGTGAAATATAAGCAAGATAGAAAATTTACTGAAACATGAATTCCATTGACTTTATATTTAAAAACATTTAGGACCTATTATATTATTTTAAATATTCATTATTCAGATATTCCCTCTACATTTGCAAAATTCTGGGGATAATTTTTGAGCTCCACCATGCCACAAGTAGAAGATTCCCCATCTGACTATATGTGATAAATTGCGGTTAAAAACACAAACAGACGAAAACTGTTGCATCAAGTTGCCTTCGGGTTTGATGTGTAAGGTACAAGTGAGACCCAAATGAATTTGGGGGTTTATATTTGAATCTAATTCTCCAGATATCTCATGATATATGCAAATATTACAAAATGTAAAAAAAAAAATCTAGAATCTGAATTACTTCTGGCCCTAAGCATTTTGGATAAAGTACACTCAACCTGTATCTATTTGTTTGACTTCTAAAGTAACTCTGTAGAGTCTCTGTCCTTTACCACTTGTGACCCCTGAGGTCTTTGCTCGTAGGTGGCCCACTAATTATTCAACTGATTTTCCCTGAATGTTCATAATGAAAAACACCTCCCAGTCTTCACCGAGGGGTGCTGTGCGTATGTCAGAGGATGCCTCCAAACCCAACCAGGCAGCCTACAGCTCTGCATTAGCCTTGACTTACTGCTGGTGCCGAGCTTCAAGGCAAGCCAGAGAGGAGAGCTGAGTCCTCAATTCTGTCCTGGGCATGTGCACAGCCATGGGCATGTGTGAGGTCTTTTAAATACCCATGAGTCTGTTTGAGCTTTTCATCCCCTAATTCCAAAGCACCTTATTCTCCAGCCTTCCCTCCCAGCCTTTCACTTGGTCTACTGTTTACGCAAACATTATCTCCTGCCCTAGACCACACCAACAGAAACTGTTGCCTCGACATATTTTCCTCAAACATCTTCAGTCAGTGACCTCAGTACTAGGTGCATTCCCAGTTAGGTGAGACATAGTTGAACCTTTGGAGGAAATCTTTCCAGAGAGCAAATGCATGATGACAATTGTGTTAATAAGTCTAACTAAAAATTAAATGCGTTCTGTGCCCCCTTGTACTCTTCACTGGGGATGTGTGATGTTATTTTCAAGGCTACAGCTGTGCTACAGAGCAGAATCTGAAACGGAAGTTAAAATGCCACAAAAATCTTTGCTTTTACCAAAATTCAGCTAATTTTTTTCAAAATGTGCTCCATAGATTTTTGCAGGTTTTTAGGGGTTTTTGTTGTTACTGTTGTTAGGTTTTTTTTTTTTTTAGTCTAAAAAAATCAATTGATGTTTTATTTAGGTTTTTCTTTATTGCTTTCAAGGATAAAGGACTTCTAGAGTTATTAGTTCATCTTTCTGCTGACATCACTACATGATTTTCTTTCACTAGGATTCACACTAAGGGTCAGCTTAAGTTTAAGAGAGTACTGTAGAGTTAACTTTATACAACGGGTAATTTTTTAAGTCATTTTGATGCATGGCTGAAAACTGTCTGACCTGAACCCGAAATGTCATAGCATGCTGTATTTTGTGCAATCTTTTAGATACTTTCTACCCTGAGAATTATTTTCCTTTTACGCATGTACAAGAATCAAAATTTAGAAAGAAGCTAGTATAGCACAGAAAGAAAAAAACATAAAAAAAATGGGAATCCAGGGCTGGAGGAATGACTCAGCAGTTAAAGAGCTTGCCTAGCAAGCACTAAGTCAAGCACTAAGTTCCCAAGTTCGATTCCCCAGCACCACATTAGCCAGATGTGGTGGTGCATGCCTATAATCTCAGCACTCAGGAGGCTGAGGCAGGAGGATTGCCATGAGTCCAAGGCCAGCCTGGGCTCCATAGTGAGTTCAGGACCAGTCCGGGCTATAGAGCGAGACCCTGTCTCAAAAAAAAAAAAAAAAAGAAAGAAAGAAAGAAAAGAAAAGATGGGAGTCAGGAACGGAAACTAAGCATTGAAATGTAAGCAAAAGCAGGATCCTCAAGTGTCCAGGCCAGCTGGTCAGAGGGTATGATATGCAAAGAGAAGCATGGACAAGTTCTGTTTGTTCACAGTGGGGTCAAGCATCAGGAGACTGAGAGGTAGCCCGAGTCTAAACAGCACTGCCAGTTGTGAGCGTCCAGCCTTGTTCCCCTCATTCACATTGTTGGTGGGTGGTGAGAGCCTTTTTGTGTTTTCACTTAGCACTGATGTTTGTGATTTCTTTTTATAGCCACATACACAGATTCAGCACACATTTAAAATTATGTTGTCACTTTAAAGCTAAATTATGTTGGTTCTTTTTGTTTCATGTTGCTCTGTGTGTGTTTTGTATGGGTGTGTATATGTATAGCAAGGAGCTGTACCTCCAGCCAGTTCAGTTCCTCCTGGTGCTGGGGCCTCGTCCGTTGGGCAGCCTGGAGCAGGATTTGGAATGGTGAGTGATAACTTGGCCTAAAAATTGGAAGTGACAGTCCTGTGTTCTTTGCAAAACCCCAAATTAGCAACTGCTTCTGTGGGATATAATTCTTCCCAAAATGCAGTATACTTTAAAAAATTAAGTCATCTGCTTTAGACTTTGGGAGACATCTAGAAGAGAGATGATAAAATCGCCTATTAAATACTTAAGATCTCAGCTGATTCCTAGCTCAGTGGTTAGAGCACTTTCCTAACTGCATGTGGCCCTGATTTGGATCACCCAGGACAACATAAAAATTATCCAGGATTGGTGATGCATGCCTGTAATCTCAACATGCAGTAGTCTGAGGCAGGGGGATTATCGGGAGTTTTAAGTCAGCATGGACCAGCCTACACTACAGAGCAAGACCCTGTCTCAAATAAATACATACGTACATGCATTCTTAAATTGTATCATAATAGTGTAATATATTATAATGTCATTTTGGAATAATATTTCCTAAACATAGTTTTAGCCCTTATTCATCAAAATCAGCTCTTAATTGTCATGCTATGACTTTTCCATCATTTCTGTCAAATGTTAAGGCCATTCTCCATAAGGAGACAAGATTTTATTTCTCCAAGGATCAGTCACATTTACAGGGCTGGGGGTATAGCTCAGCAGTAAAAGTGCTGCCTAAGAAGCACAGGCCCTGAGTTCAGTTCATAATCCAGGCGTGGTGGTGCATGCCTGTAACCCAATATTTAAGAGGCTGAGACAGTAGAATTGTCATGAATTCAAGGCCAGCCTGGGCTCCAGAGTGAGCTTAGGACCAGCCTGGACTGCAGTATAAGATAAAAAAAAAAAAAAATGTTATAGAAGGTGAATAAGCAGCAGCACTTGTTAGGGCGAGGATGCTGTGTGGCCAGACAGGCCTGTGCTCTTCCCCAGTGACTCTCTCCTCCCTGACAGCCTCAGCATCAGAGTTCAAGATGAGAACGCATCATAGCTTCTCACCATCCTGGGTTTTTGTTTGTTTGTTTGTTTTCTTTTGAGAAAGGACCTCACTCTATGGCCCAGGCTGGTCCTGAGCTCACTATGGAGCCCAGGCTGGCCTTGGACTCACAGCAATCCTCCTGTCTCAGCCCCTTGAGTGCTGAGATTACAGGTGTGCACCACTACACCCGGGTCGTGTGATGCTGAGGATTCGAACCTGGGTACTTAATGCTTCGTTTAGCACTTTCTAGGCAAGCAGGCTTTAACCGCTGAGTCACTCCTCCAGCCCTGCCGTCATGCAATTCTTAAGGACTGTCAGAAGCATGAGACACAGCTTGCGTCAGGCTTTTACCTTACAGGATTCCGTGCGTTCCCTAAGCCACTCTTGCTTTTCAGCCCCCTGCCGGGACTGGCATGCCCATGATGCCTCAGCAGCCCGTCATGTTTGCGCAGCCCATGATGCGGCCGCCCTTCGGAGCTGCAGCCGTACCTGGCACACAGGTCAGTTTCTTAAATGTCCACCTGCATGTGCTGTACATGCAAAACTGTCCTGGGGCTGTTTGAGCGGCATCTTCACCTGATGCAAAAGAGCATTTCTACTCCTCTGTGTAACTTCAGAAATATAGGGAGGCTGGGAGACAGATGAACAGGAGTGTGGATTTGGGAGAAATAATAGAACCATCTAACTCTGCTAAGGTCCCTTATTCTTTATCTCAAATCAGAATGGTCCAGAACAGCCAGGAGTTGGGCACCCAAGGCATGTGTCTCAGATAAATGGGGACTTCTGACCACGATTTTATTGTGTTGTTCCCAAAGTGAGATCAAAATGTACTAGGCACAGTCCTCCCGGTGTCCCGTGTCCCAGTCTTGTCACCAGCAGTAATGAGTTTGCCAAACTGAAAAGTCTGAGCAAACAGTCACCATAAACTGTCACCCAATCTTTAAACACCAGCCACAGGATTGGGAGTTCCCAGGGTCACCCCTCACTTCAGACCAGCTGGCTGCAAATTCAGCACCGCCACCTTCGCATTAGACAGCTGCCTAGAATGACTCACAGAACTCAGGAAGGTACTAACCTCATGATTATAGTTTCTGCTGACGTGAAAAAAATACAAACAAGATGAAGCTACAGGGAGAAATCATGAGTGACATCTGACAGAGGTTCAAGCGTGAAACGTCTCTGTCTTCAGGGATGCCCACCCTCCTGGCATCATACACATGCAGTACAGAGTCAACTCAGGAATGTCCCTTCAGAGTTAGTGAGGTTTCATTGCATTGAAAAGTTGATTGAACTCTTGCCTGTGTGGTGAAGTCAGTCTCCAGCCCTCTCCCTTCCTGGAGATCAGGCTGGTATTATGTAGCCCACAGGCCCCACTTCTAATCATAGTTGGTTCTTCCAGCACAGCCAGTCTTGCGTCCCCTTGATAAGCGTAAATGATGGAAGGGCGTCCGCGAGTCGTCTTGTTGGCATAATCCTGTCACGCACACAAAATGTCACACAGGATTTAGAGAATACCTGCTAGGATCTATGACAAAGGAAAAACCTGGAACTCAGGCCAAATTCCTACTTCCCCATGTACAACCTCTACTTACAAAGATGTCTAAATACATTTGCTCTGCTAAACTGTTTTTGCGGCTAATGATACTAGTCATACCAGTGAATCACCCTTTCTCAATTCCCCCTCTAAGTTATCTGGCAAGATAGACATGTGGAATCAAATTGCTTTTCCCCATGAGGAATTAATTTGGGTAGTTAGAACACTAAATTATTACTTGAAGACTGGCATGCTGAGCAAAACTAAACCAAATAGCTCAGAGTCTGATCATATTAGCAAGTGGTTTTGTTTCTATGATATTTGAAACTTATCAAATGGGTATTTATATAGTCATATCCATACCTCGGTCTGAACTTTCTGAGTATACCTTAATCCCTTTGTTTTCTTGATTCATCTGTAGACCTATCCTCCACCTATTCCCAAATTTTGCTTTCAGCTTCTTCATTTTAACTTCTCAAGTGCCACACTGCCTGGTAAAACACATGATGGGGGTTAAAAAGGATGTTTAGATGGTGAAACTCCACTTTCCCTGCCTCCCCGAGCTCCAGGCCTCCCTGGCCTCCCTGGCCTCTGGCCTTCCCAGCATTCCTGGCCTTGACCAGAGCAGTGGCTTCAGGAGAGATTTTCTAGTGTGCTTAGAGACCGATGAATACTATTTAGTTAGTATTGTTTGAGGAGGTGTGAGGTGGTTTGGGTCCCGCTTGTTTTGGGGTAAGTTTAACCTTTATATACTTGAATTCTAATTGCTACTTAATAAATTTCATTTATGTGTTTTCCTGATGGTCAAATAGAGTGAAGATTTACCACTTTTTAAAAAAAGAAGAAAAAATATTTCTGTTTTAAGGCACTGGTATAATGTTACTGAGAATTTTTTAACACTTATTTTGATGGGCTGACAGCTTTAGAAATAAATTAATATAATTTATTATTTAAAGCAAATTTTTTCTCCTATGATGCCAGTTTTAGCATCAGTTGCTTATTTTGAAAAATAAAAAGTAAAAGTAGATATAATATAAAATACATTGTATTAATAATTAAATTTGCAGGAGCTGGAGGAATGGCTCAATGGATAAAGCACTTGCCTAACAAGCAGTAATACGAGCCAAGTTCCATTCCCCACCACCTCATAAGCTGGGCATGGTGTCACATACCTGTAATCCCAGCACTCAGGCAGCTGAGACAGGAGGATTGCTGTGAGTCCAAGGCCAGCCTGGGCTCCATAGTGAGTTCAGGACCAGCCTGGGCTACAAAGAAAGACTCTGTCTTTAAAAAAAAAAAATCAATTTACAGTAAGGGGCTGGGGATGTAGCTGAGTGACAGAGCGCTTGCCTGGCACGCTCAAGACCCTGGGGTCAATCCCTAGTTCCAAACCTAAAAAAAAGTCCCCCCAAAGAAAAAGAAAGAAAGAAAGGTAAATTTACAGTAAGGAAATGGCCCGGCATATTTATGTGATTTTTATATTATATTTGCTAAATCAAAGAAAAAGCACAGTTATCCTGGAGAACAAAATAAACATGAGTTTTTAACTTCAGAATATAAAAACAAAATTTTTACGGATTCCTGGCCTCTCTCATTATTTTTAATTGGTTAATATAATATTGCCATCTCACATAATTATTATTGGCTAATCCTTGAGGTTTCTGCAATGCGAAGATTTACATTGATTTCTTCTAATATTTCTACAAAGTATTTCCTCAGTTTTACAAAAGGAAATTTGACTGACAGATGATACCATCAGTCATTAGTTTCTGAACCTAAGAGCAAATCTCATACTCCTTGTGTCAGGAGCCTTTATTGCTTAGCTAATTAAAACACAAACCCCTGCCCCACAGTCCTAGAATTCTGAGATGTCCATCACCTCCCATATGTGTGAGATTAATTAGACTCAAGATGGAAGTCAAGATGTAGTCTGTAGACAGACTACATGAGATTTATCTTAAGGCTTTACCCAGCCATTCCTGCAGAAACCCCATCCCAAAAATTCTGTCTGTCACAAAAGAAATGATTTAGACATTAAATAGCCACAAGTGTTTTTCTTTTACATAGTTCATTCCTGAAGTGTGTAGCCTTTCTGAGAGCTGAGCTGGTGGGGTTAGAGTTCCGTGACATTTATGACTGGACGGCTGTTTGCTCATCTGAAGCTAGCAGTGCCCAAATGTGGTTTTTCCCTTTTAGTAGTAAATATAAATTCCTAGTATATTTAGCTAATCATTTCCTAAGTGGCTGTCTGAAAACTTTTCTTTCAATTTTCCTTCACACTTATTGTCACTATTAAAAAAAAGCCATTTAAATTCTCCTGTTAATTTTGTGGTACTAATAGCTCAAAGTAAAAATGCTTTTGTATAGAAAAATCGATTGTTTTGTTTGTTGTGCTCTACATGTAACTATTTTTTTCACATCTTCCCTAACTTATATTCATATGGTTCTACCAGAGTCCTCAAATTTTATTTTGGCTAACTCTGAAAGGCAAATATTATTTGAAGTATATTTTGCCACACTCCAAAATTAAACAAGACTGTCACTCAGTAGAACAAAGTAGACGTTTCATAACCCTTGGCCGCCTGTTCTCCTGCACATGTGTTTTCTGTAGTCAATGTTCTGCCTAATGCTTACCTTTCTGTGTTTGCTGTTGCTGCTCTGCTGGGCTGGCTTGCTCCCTCCAGCTTTCTCCAAGCCCTACACCTGCCACTCAGAGTCCCAAGAAGCCTCCAGCAAAGGACCCGTTAGCGGATCTTAACATCAAGGATTTCTTGTAAACAAACGAAGGTATTGCACTTTTCCAGAGGCCTTGCAGTAGTTGGCTATGTAATGCTTATTTCGGCGATTTTAGATCAGATGGTATTGATTTCTGTGTTTCCAATAACTGCATATAATACTTTTTTGAATGCCTAAAGAGTATTTAAATTTATTTCAAAAGCTAACTCTATCAACAACTCGTTTCAGTCTTTACTAATTTGTAAAACTTGGAGAGAGAGAAACCTCCACGTTTCCTTTACCCTGAAAAACACAGAGGACATAGTGATAAAGAAAAAAATTGCTTAAGCTACTTAGTAAATTGAAAATTTTACTACACGATGGCTAAAATTTGTAGAAGGCTAGTGTTTATAATATTGCATTTAGAAGTTACCTAAGATTATCTCTGGCTGTATAATCTCACTGTTTTTTGTGTTTTGTTCATTCTTATTTTGCCTCATGAATTAAAACTTAGATTATTATTCTTTGCCTTGCTTTTTTCCTGTGACACTGGGAATTGAGCCTTTGCAGTGAGCTACATCCCCAGCACTTTACTTACTTATTTATTTTTCTTTTAATACAGGTCTCTAGATCACTGAGTTTCCCAGACTAGGCTTGAATTTATTATCTTTTTGCCTCAGCCTCCCAGAGTTCTGGGATTACAGGCCTGCTGGGATTGTACCACTGCCAGCTTCAATTGAATTTCTTTATTGAAGCAAAATTTCAGATTTGTAACAATCTGGTTTTAAATTTCAAAAATTGCATTTCCTTTACAAAAATGAGTCATAATGAATTTATAGAAGAAAACTGGTGAAGAATGTTTACTGTTAGTTCTCATGCTTAACACGGGTTCTTAACAAACACTTGCTCAGTAGTACTGATTTTTGTTTATACAATATTTTTCAGCTGAGATAACTGACCCTTGAGCAGTCTGTGATTTGTCCAGGGTCTTGCAAGAAGTGTAGTGAGAGTGTTAAAGCTTTCAGACTTCCCTATCCAGTGTTAAGTCTAGTCTACATTTATTGCCTACATTTGCTACAAACATTCTCGAATGCCTACTGAGATGTTGGTAGAATTATGTTCTTTGGTGATTTTCCTTTTATATGAGTGATAATATATCATCTTAAAGCCTTGATATCCCAGACAAGTGTTTCCTCCTGTGCCCAGAATATCTACTCCATCTAAGATTGGGACAATGAACACGTTTTTTTTTTTAGCAATTAAGATCTCAGGAATGACCAAGGAAATGGTAGACAAGCTTTTCGTTTACTTTTCATTTAGCATACCCTGCTCTCGTTGCATTGAGGATTTTTGATAGGCACCAAAAACACAAGTGCTTGCAACCACCCAGCACCTAGAGACTCACAGCCCACTGAGAAGGAGACAGACTAGGGCAGTTATACACAAAAGACGTTGTGACTAAGCCTGGAGATCCCAGGAAAGGTTTCCTGATGGAAAGGAGTAGTGAGCAAAGTGGAAAGTGCTGTGGGATGGCATCGAGCCCCCAAGCCTACCTCCCTTCCCTTCTGTCACTTGTTCAACTATTCACTACGTGACTCTTTGAAAACCACTTACGGAACAGAAGAAAATCAAGGAAAGTCACTGCTGTTCTATCTTTTAGTCATTACCCTTCTGTTAAGTTCATTTGTGCTTAATTGATGCTGAATGTCTTATGAGACATTGCTAATGAGTGTCTAAATTTGAAAGGGTTTAATATCATTTTTGTCTAAAGTGAAATTTTACATGGAAATTTTTCAAGTTTCTAGTCTAACTTTTAAAATTTGTTTTAAAGAATTGCAAAAAGCATGGAATTGGGAACTTGGCAACATAGGAGTGTTTTGTGTAAAAGTACAATTTGAGAGATAAATGTTTAGAAGTAGCCAGTCTATTTACTAACTCAAATATTTTTTTTCTTTGCAGCTACAATTTTTGTGACTGAATAGGAAAATTTAAATGAGTTTGGAGACTTCAAATAAGACCGATGCTCAGAGTTTCAAAGTGAGCCACCAGTACCAAACCCAATGCTTTCTCGTAACTTCTCTTCCAAAACGTGTAGCACAGCTGTGAAAGTGAACATTAGGAATGTGTACTACCTTAGCTGTTATCCCTACTCTCAAAATTGTAGTGTATTTGGGTTATTTGTGTGTTGTATGATGTAAACAATGAATGGATGTTTCCGACACCTTTAGTGCTTTTCTGGACCTTGCCCGCGGACGGATGACACAGCTGTTAGATGGTGAGCCATTTGAGGAGATGTGTCTGTGTTTTTGAAGGTTTTAATGTATATATAATTTTTGGACAAACTCAAATTTTCCTGGCAAATCCTCTTTTCTTCTCTATCTCTGTTACAGACGTAATGTGATAATATCAGATAGTAAGAAAAACACTCGTAATTATACAAAACTTTTTTGGTGTGAAGTACATCTTTCCAATCACAAAAACTTCAGCTGTTGTGAGAAATGTTTATTTTTGTGGCACTGTATATGTTAAGAAATTTTATTTTAAAAGTATAAGGGTTAACGTCCATGATAAATACTTCTCCTTGAAGCTACCTTAACAAGAATGAAAAATGGTATGGGAAGAATTCCATATTTATCACTTCTATATTAAAATATATATTTTAATTATATTTGACAGGTTTTGCATCTAAATTGAACTATTTATTCATCCTCGATTAAATACACTGACAAGAGTCCGTTTCTATCATGTTCATGAAAATGCAATTAGAAATATGTTATTTAAGTGATTATGAAAGTACCACGAGGTATGTCTGTAATTTAAAGATTACTGCAAATATTTTTACTTCACTGTGGGTTTTATGTACATCTGTTCATTTCGCATTTCTTTGTGTGTTCTCTATAGGATAGTGTTTTATCATCCTTCAATTGAGCTCCAAGTGGGTTTTGTTGTACCATTGTGATTAGGATTTAAACTAATTCAGAAATGTGTATCCTTTCCTGTACATACTGTATTCTTTGATTTTTAATTTGTTGTCATACGTCTGTTCTGATGGCTTGGCTTAAGATTTTGATGCATAAAATGAGGTCACTGTTGATCAGTGTTGCTAGTGGCTTGGCAGCTCTTCGTAAAGCATATTGGGTTGGAAAGGCATTTGCCTATTTTTCAAATTATTTAATAGATGTATGGTACCATTTAAAAGTGGTTGTATCTGAATTTACTGTGGGGATAACATACACTGTAATGGGGAAAAATTACCTAAAACCAATTTCAAAAAACGGCTTTTCTTTGTATTTCAATTTCAAAACCCAGTGCATGTACGCCCTCTGAGATGCAATAAACACATTGAACAAACAAAATGCAAACATAACCTTTCTCTGTTTGGTAACATTTTAAGGAAAAGGTCTGTGTCCAATGGCATGCGTAGCATACCCAGAATACTGGGAATTGCAAATATTTGCAGTGAGAAATGCAGTCCATGCCAATACAGTTTCAAGTAATTTATATTAAATTTAAAAAATAGTGTGTCATATATATGCACACACATATGCACACAAATAGATATTGGGGGAAAATGCTGTTTTCCACTCAAAGGAACCAGAAAAAAAAAAATAGAAAAAGCAATTTTTTTGAGCTGTCATTAAGAGATTTCACGGCTGCTGGCAACTAGATTGAGGTTCTATTTTCCAAAATATATTTATTTTTAGGGTTAACTTCCTTTTAAAATGTGCAATTAAAGTAAAAGTTTTCATGAGAATCTTCTATGGAAGTTGAAGAATAATATACCTATAAATTCTAGTTCACACACTTATGTGTGCATACTAGTCTCACACAAACTCTAGATTAGCCCATCTTGATAAAATTGAATGACTTTAGCCCTACAACTAGATCGTTACGTCATTTCAAAAAGTAGTTTAATCTGGGGGCTCAATGGTAGAGTGTCTGCCAGCATGCATTAAAAATAATCCAATCTAAAATAAAAGTATTTCTTAAATGAAGCATATTCTTATATCTTGTCTTTCCTGGGGCTGGAGGAATGACTCAGCAGTTAAAGTGCTTGCCTAGCAAGTGCTAAGTCAAGCTCCCAGTACTTGAGTTCAATTCCCCACCACCACATAAGCCAGGCATGGTGGTGCATACCTATAATTCCAGCACTTGAGAGGCTGAAGCCGGAGAATTGCCGTGAGTTCAAGGCCAGCCTGGGCTTCACAGTGAAGCCCACCATGGGCTACAGAGTGAGATCCTGTCTCTAAATAAATAAATAGTCATTCCTTTTGTTATCTAGGATTTATATTGAGTAGTTAGAAAAGTCATGACACATTTTTGCAATAGATGGTGCTAGTTCAGCTTTGGAAGTACTAGAGTCATTTACATCTATGTTATTGCTATATCATCTGACAGCTGACAGTTCTAGCTTCATTCTAAGAAAAATGAGTGATTTAGTTGAGTTTTGGAGATTTTACTGGTTGAAGAGGGAAGACCAAAGTCTATATTTTTACAATATTTTGCTGTTTTACTTTTGTAAGGGAAGAAGGAGCATCAAGCTTGTGAAAAGTTGCATACAGTTAATGGTGACAGTGCTCCACAAAAACGTCATGATGGTTCACGGCAATCCACTTTGATCTCAATGATACTGTTCAGTCAGGAAAGCCCACCAAGGTTGATGACAACAAAATGAAGGCGTTGACCAAGTCAAACCCATGTTACATGGCAGAAGAGACTGCAGAAGTATTGAACATCCATCATGCAAGTGTTCCAAGCTGGGATACATAAGCAGGCTCGATATTTGGGTTCCTCATGAACTCAAAGAAGTTCATTGGCTGACGCCTATAAACATCTGTGATATGCTCATTAAATGTGAGGAAAACAATCATTTTTGACTGATAACCAGTGATAAGTAGATTGTTTACAAAGGCCATCAAAAACAGGCATCCATCAGAGGAAGGTTATGCTCCCAGTGTGGTAGTGTTTTAAAGGTGTCGTGTTTTCCAAGCTCCTACCAAGAAGGCAAATGATCAAGCCTAATATGTGGTATTGCCAATTGGACAGTTTGAATAAATCCACCATCCAGAGACACCCAGAACTTGTTAATAATCAAGGAGTCATATTCTGTCATGACAACATGAGACCACACACAGTTTGAGTGAGACCCACCGTACACACCCGGACCTGGTACCATCAGACTTCCATTTGTTCTGCTCTCGTCAAAACTCCTTGCATGGTAAAATATTCAATTCAGATGAGGCTGTAAATCAGCACCTTTTTCAGTTTGTCACCAATAAAGACAGGTCCTTCTGTGAACAAGGAATTAAGAAGCTGACTAAAAGATGTCAAAGTTGCTGAACAGATGGGTAATATTCATTGATTAATCTTTGTTATTTATATAAATAAATGATCTTGGAAAAATGTAGAATACATCATGACTCTCCTGCAACCCAGTATCTTGAAAAGGAACTTTCATAAGCTTGTACCTGATGATGTGATACAATTTTTTTTCATCCTGAGGATTAAACCCAGAGTCATGCACATGTATAGACAAGTACTTTTCTACTGAGCTACATGCCTAGCCTTTGTTTGTTTGTTTGTTTTGTGATAGGCTATCACTAAACTTCCCAAGCTGGTCATGAATTTGTAATCCTCTTAGACACCCAAGTATGTGTCATCATGCCTAGTGTGCAATGTGATTTTTTTAATTAAATTTTTTTGAGATAGGGTCTTGACCTCACTATGGAACAGAGAATAGGCTGGCTTCTAACTCATTACAGTCCTTCTGCCTTAGCCTTTCTGAGTGCTGGTTTTACAAGCATACATCACTACATCTGGCTTATGTGGCAGCGAGGAATCAAACTGTGGACCTTGCACTTGCTAGGCAAGCTCTCTAACTACTGTGCAATTCCTCAAGCCCTGTAATATGACTTGTATACATTTCATCTAAACTAGATACTATTTGTGGTCATATTATAATAAATTTATTTTAGAAGAAATAATTTTGAGATGGATATTGCATTTTTAGTAAGCTTTTCACTTATAAATTCTTAGATTGCAAAACTGTAAGAATTGTTTTTAAAAGAGATATTGGAACTTCCTGTGATATGACAAGAGCCTTGGTGTCTGTGTAGGTAGAGGAATGATCTTGTATATGAAATACTGGATGAGGTCCTGTAGGTACTGAAAGAACTAACCTCTGGGATAATCTTCCACATGGCATTTTCATACTGTCTTTACCCATCCTCTCTAGCCTTACCTCTGCTTCAACCCCACCCTCCATATGTTTGCACACATAGACAGGCACAGAGTTGACTATGACAACTATGCCAAAGGGATGCCAGGCACTTTATTAGCCCACACAGTGGCCACTGCCTGAAATCTCCTTGTCTGTACTGTCAGTATTCCAAACCCTCCCCCACCTCTCCCTCAGAGCACAGCCTCCATGAGCTTTGGTGGCACTTAAAATATTGTCCTACAATCAACAACAAATGTTATGTGCTTGGCCATTCTGAGCCCTCAAGTCAGGAAATGTCTCCTCCTGTTCCTCATTGACTGGTACTTCCTTGGATGCTAGGTAATTTCCTGAGGGATGGACAAGCCCAAGTCTGTCAGTTCTTAAAGGTCTTGTATTTGTCTTCCCATTACAGAGACACAATACGTGACACCCACAACTTAAATGAGGAAAGGTTTAATTTAGTTCCCAGTTTAGGAGATTTGATAAATAATTGGCCTGCTCAAAGGCAGAAAGATTATGGCAGAAGTATGTGGCAAAGTAAAGTTGCTCAGTTCGTGAAGGCCAGAAAACAGGCAAAGAGGGCTAGTGAGAATCAGTGAGAGATCATATAGAGTACCCAGATTACACCGCCATGACTGAACCAACCCACCACACTCAAGAAGTACTCAACTAATCCACTGCTACACAATTGTTATTCTATTCAAGTTAACATATTAGGGCTAATGGTCACAATCCTACCCCTTGTCAACTTTACACCCCAACTTACCACCTTAAACTATACTTAATCTCCAAATACAGACAATAGCTAGTTCATGATTCCAGCACATAATAACACTATATGTACAACTGGACATCTCTTCTTCGGAGTCTCAACAATTCCAGCATTTTTCAGAAGTCCAACTCTTAGACTTCCAGTCAAGATGGTGCCTGCATAACAGAGCTGCATAGTGTTTCCTCATGAACTCAGATAAAAAGTTGAGAATATAGTCAAAGATTGCCTATTTAAAGTAGCTAGGATGGGGAGGAGCACCCCACAGTTGAAAAGGAGGAAAGGGGAAGGTCAGAAACCCTAAAAACACATCAGAAGTGGCGGTAAATGACAACCCAGGAAGCCACCCCCAAGCCAACTACAAACATCTGTGAGCAGCGAGCATTGTTGTACAGAGAAAAGCCCACCCAGAGCTCAGAATCTCTGACCAAGACAGAGGAAAAAGCACCCCCAAAACTGAAAGGAGTCCACAGGAAGGTCAGCAATCTTGAAGACAGATCAGAAGTGGAGAAAAACAGCAGCCGAAGAAGCAGACTCAGGCCAACTGAGCTTGGCCCTTAGGTGCCAGCTTTCACAGACTGAGGAAGGCCAGCGCCTGGAACCTCGGACCAAGGTAAGTGTAAATCTGGGAGAAGTGGGAACTGACAACAGCTGGTAGCCCCTGCCTCCAAAGACGAGCCTGTGGGTAGAGCATACTATAAACACAGTACAAGCTCCCCCTAGAAAAGGCCACCTAGAGCCTAGATAAGAAGCAGTGTTCTGCAGCCATTATAGGCAGTGATGTAAGCAAGAATCATTTTTAAAGAAAAGCCTGAGACTGAACTGTTTAGAGTAGAAAGAAAACTCGGAAGAGCACATCAGGTTTGAGGTGTCACTTGTAAACAGTGCCTATGTAGGAACTAGCATGAGATAATTGTGGAGAGGAGAGAAAGGCCATTGATCTCCTGAATGACTTGGGTATAGTGAGATCACCTACAAGAACGGAGAGTCCCATTCTTGGGCCTCAGTTCAGACAAGATATTCTCAAAGAAGTGTAAACAATTACCAGTGGGCTTACAGAGGAACTTACTAAACAAATAGTGGTCTTCATGAATACAGAGCGCACTGAGCACATAGCAGCCACAAATAAAAAGTGTGCTGAGGTAAAAAAAGGAAATGCTTAGGGAGTCTAGTTTCAGTGTCAGTGGGCCCTAAACCTGGCTTTTAAAAATATTAAATATTCTTTTTTTGAGATAGGGTCTCACTGCAATCCAGGCTAGCCTCATACTCACAGCAGGCTTCCTGTCTCAGCGTCCCAAGTGCTGGGATTACAGACATGTGCCACCATACCCAACATGAACATTCTTATGAGTAGCCAAGCTCAGATGAGTCACTAGGCTGAGAGATATCACAGACCTACATTAAATTCACTAGACTCCCAGTATGCAGGTCTGTTTGAATGGTATACATGAATCTACAGAAGAATTTCTAAATAGGAATAGGAAAGATGGAGTTCTGTGTTTCATGTGCCTAAGCAACATTTAGTTGGTAAGATAGGTGGTCTTACCATATACACCAGCTTCTACCAAAACCCAAGTGTTAATTTTGGAGGTATCGCTGCTCCTACTTGTGGGTGGATGACTTCTGTATGACATTTATTCACAATAGAATCTTGATTCTAAGCACATTCTAATTTTTAAAATTACAGTAAACAATATTTCAACAAGTATTACAAAGAAAATTTTTTTAAAGTTGTGTCTTCTAAGATTATCAATTGCAAATTTCTTTTATAAAGTAGTAAAAAAAATTACCATGTGTCTTCCTAGATTCTCCTCCTTAGTATAGAATATATTCTCTTCCTAACCCTAAAATTTATGTGGCTTTCTGATCTGACATCTGTGTTAGAAATAAATTTCTGAGTAAAGCAAAACTTGTAAAAATATAAAAATGCCTTGACTCCCACAATTAACAGAAAGGGAAGGGCTAGTGTAGGAAAGCCCCAGGAGTCTCCTTAAGTACCTTCCAGAAGCATCAAATACCCAAGGGATTGGATCACTCAAGCGGCCCCCAAATTGCTGACATTCTTTCCCTGAAATAAAAAATTTAAGGAATTTCTTGATCTGCAAATATTAAAAGTAAAGATTAGCCAGGCATACTGGTATATGCCCATAGTCCCAGCCACATGGCTGAGGTAAGAGAATTATGAGGCCACCCTAGACAATATACTAAGACCCCTCTGGAAAAAAAGCTAACTGTGGAAATGTGTTCATAATTCCTAACTCAGATCTTGGTATTGTTATGGTCCACATGTTTGTGTTCTCCCAAAAGCCATCTGCTGCAGCCTGTCCTCTATGGTGAATATATTAAAAGCTGGGGCCTTCTACGTAAGACTGTCACCCTTATAAAAGGAGCCTGAAGAAGTGTGCTCTGCTCCCACCCCATGAGACAGAGCAGAAAGTCATCACCTGTGAAGAAAGGGCCCTCGCCAGACATTGACCCTGCTGATATCTCCTCCTTGGACCTGCTGAACTGTGAGCAACCAGTTTCTAGAGTTTATGAATTCCCAGTCTAAGGTATTTTGTTATAACAGAGATCAAATTGACTGGGGCAGCAATACATAAAATTAAACCTTTCCCAAAATGAATATTGACATTAACTAAGAAGCATATAATAAAGGGAAAATGTTGTAAGTTGATTTTGCCCATATATTTCCATCTGAGAAGGAAAAACTAAACATTATATGTCATTTAGGTAAAGAGAAAATCCACAATTTTAAGCTGTATTTATTTTGTGAATTGCTATTTGAACTCAAGCCATGGTAGGATTCTCAAAGCAGTAAATCCATACAGTCCTTTGTACACGGTAGACACAGGAATGTGTGAGGATGTTTGTTTAATTGGGTGAATTCAATTTAATATTCTATTCCAAATTGTATAAACATAACAAAAAGTACATAAAACCTTCTGGTTAATATAGTACATTTTAATGGTCCTTATTAAGTCACGTAAAATTCATGATTCTTTTGAGAAGAGCATGAAAGGAAAATAAAACCTCTGAAAGTCAAATGAGCTAAATTTTATATTTTTGAAAAGTGTATTGGAAGCCAGAGTGGTGGCCCATACCTATAATAATCCCAGCACTTGGGATCATGAAGCAGGAGGATCATGAGTTCAAGGGTAGCCTGGGATAAATTCAAGGCCTGCCTGGGTTACAGAGCAAAACCTTGTCTAAAAGGAAAAAAAAGCCTAAAATCAAAAAAGAAAGTTGACCAATGATTTCAGTGAAATTACAGTCGTAATTTAACCTTAAGCCATAAAGTATTGTACTAAGCATGCTAGATTACTCTGAATTTACTGAAGTCTCAAAAACCATGTCTGAAGACTCTAAGGTGAATATGACCTTTGTGTGTAGGTGCTTGCAAGTGTGTAAGTATGCAAATTTTACTTTGACACGTTGTTTGTGTACTAACCAAATAGATGCTGCCCTCCCTCCAGAACAAAATTTGATCGAAACTTTTGAGTCAATAGCCCTATTCCACTAGAAATAAGGATAAAATATTGCTCAGTGAAATTTGCCTGGAATTAAGTAGAATCTTTTTTTTTCCTTTCTTTTCTTTTTTTGAGACAAAATCTCACTCTGTAGCCCAGGCTGATCCTGAACTCTCTGTGGCATCCAGGCTGTCCTTGAACTCAATGGCTCAGGCTCCCAAGTGCTGCAAGTACAGGTAGACACCACCACACCCAGTTTATGTGGTGCTTGGGGATTGAAGCCTTGAGCTCCCTAGACACAGTATTCTAATCACTGAGCTATGTCCCCAGACCTAGAATCACTTTTTAATTAAATAACAGTTAATACTTGCTAAAGATCCTCAACTAAAACATATACAAATACAGTGAAAACTAAAACTGATTTATTTTTTAAATTTTCATTGAATTATCATAACAAATTCACATTATAAAATATGCATTTGAGTTGAATTTTAGCTATTTTGGGTACCATTTACAAAAATCAATTATGATCCAATCAAATAGTTCTTTGCATAACAGTCAAGAGCATAATCTCATTATTTTAAGATCTAAAAAAAAGATAAATTTGAACCCTGGCAAAATCAGTGAGTGAGTGTGTCTTCAGAGAAAGAATCGAAGTCCAAAATTGCCAAGAATGGCAAAACAAAATCAGGTCTGCAACTCCTGAATTTTAGGCTATACTAGGTTACAGGTTATTAAAACTCTTTAACTTTCTTTTAGCCATTTTTTTTAGTGTTTGTGTTTTGCCCCAGGACAGCTACTGGACTTTGTCCACTTACCCCACGTAATAACCAAAGTGAGTATGCAGTCTTGGTCTCTAATAAGATAAACCAGAACTTTCTTTCAAAAACCCTATTTGTGTTTTGGGGTTATAAATTATACACATTCTAGTAAAGGACATATCTTGAAATACTAATCATAAAATTCAACAAAATAATACTCAAGTGGTCCTATTTAAGAAGGTTGAACTTGAAGCCGGAGGTGTGGCACAGCGGTGAAAGTGCTTGCCTGGCATGCTCAAGGCCTCAGGTTTGATCCTCAGTGCTCCCGCCCCATCCCACCCCCAAAGAAGGAAAGTAGAAAGAAATCAACCTTGTCAAGGGGAAAGGCTCTCTAATGAGCCTGTAGAATTGCTTGCCTTAAAAATACAGCACCTCATACAAGACAGCATAAAATAATCTGACTTTCAATTTGTGGTCATAATTTGTGCAATGCCTTCCTTATACATACAGAGTTCCTATTCTGAGTATTAAATAAAAACTGAGTTCTTAAAGTATCTCACCTCAGCCTATTTCTAAGCTAGATTAATTTTAAAGAACAACGTATTTCTCCCATGTTTAACTAGATACTGCAATGACTATTTTGCAGAGGCAGTAGTTAATGGTTTTATTTATAAACTTGCCATTTCTTCTGATACGTAGTTCTTAAAAAGCAAAAGCAAAAACAAACCTTAAACTTCTCATGCCCAGCAAGTAACTGTATAAACACAAGAGTGTACGAGCTGAAGGGATTTCAGACTAACACAAACCCTAAATCTTTCTTACTCTCTATGGGGATTCCAGTTGTGTCACTGTTTACTTTTGTATCCAAGGTTTCACCTTCCACACACAAATAGCCTCCTATTAGATTCTTCTCTAAGCAGCACCCTAAGAATAAGTCCATTAAGAAATTACATACGACAGTACCAGTTTGAAGTTTTAAAGAACGTCTAATTTCTAAGAAGACAGGAGGCGGTAAAAATTTTCCCACAAATGAAACTTAAACACCATGTAGAGTATAAACTCGGCCTCCGGTTTCGCAAACTGGACCTAAACACTTCTTACACGTGTAAAGGTCTCCTGATTTTGGAAAAGCCTATTGGTACCGATGCTGAAACACTAGCTCAAGTCCAGGCGTGACTTAAGATAATCATCAGAGCAGGTTTTTCTGTCGCTGAACTGACCCATAAACTTCTTCCGGCCTCCTATATTAGCCGTAGGCGCAGTCGGCGGCGTCGCCCCGGATCCAGAGGCAGATCTGTGCGTACTTGAGCGGGGTGATGCGCACGGCCACGTTGTAGTCCTTCCGCTCCCCGCGGTCCTCCACCCACTGGTGGCCGGAGTAGACGGCCACGATCTTACGCTTCCACGTTTTGCTGCCGGGGTCCCTGAGGCGCAGGTAGACGCCGGAGCCCGCGGAGCCCGCCTCGGCGTCGCAGTGCTGGTACAGGAGGTCGCGGGACTCGTCGGACACGCCGCAGAACCGGTAGACCAGCTGGCCGGCCCTGTCGTCGTCGAAGCCCGAGAAGTGGATCCTGCCCCCGGGGATCTTCCCGACGGCCGGGCTGATCCCTAGCTCCATGGGTTGCGTTCTGTGGGGTCGCTTCAGCTCCAGCAGGGCGTAGTCGTAGTCCAGCGCGGCGCCGGGGTCCTCGCCCCCGGCCCAGCCCTTGGGGACGTAGGTGTTTTTGACCCGAGTCCACCGGAAGGACGGCCCGCCCGGCGCCGCCGCCCCCCTCCCGCGCCCCGCCGCCCCCCTCCCGCGCCCCGCCGCCGCCCCGTCCCGCGGAGCCCCCGGCGCGCCCCTCCGGCTCCTCCTCCCGCCGCCCCCGCGTCTCCGGCCGCCCCCCTTGCCCCTGGTCTTCAGCAGCCCCACCCTGAGCTTCCGGCTGCCCCGGAAGTAGTCCTTTCCGTCGTGCACGCAGTGGGCGGCCGTGAGGACGTGCGTGGGAGACAGCAGGGCGCCGCTGCAGCCGGTGGACAGCTTCACGGCCGTGCTGAAGGGGAAGCTGGTCACGAACCTGCGGTCCAGGATGCTGAACCGGCTGTCGGTGCCGTACACCTGCCGCCGCCGCCGGGCGGGCGCCGCTGCCCGGGGGGCGTCTGCGGCGGCCTCCAGGGCCAGGCCGCGGACCCTCACCTTGGTCAGGGTGCGGGTGCCATTCTCAGAGACGGTCTCGTAGGACAGAGCGTCCTCCAGCTCGGCGAGGCTGGGCGCCGGCCGCTCCTTCTGGCAGGCGACGCCGCACGCAGCCCCGCCAGGCCGGGCGGCCGCCTCGAAGGCCGGGCTGGCCAGGCGGAAAGTCCTGTCGCTCACCAGCCGAGGGACTCTCCTCAGGTGCCACGTGAAATCTGGTTCCGTGTCAGATCCCTCGGTGAGGGGCCCCCCCGCGGCGAGCAGCACCAACCAAAGGAGCAGGTTTCCCATTCTGTGCGACTTTGGCCCTGAAAATAGAAAAAAGAAAGCTTTGCGATGTTTTCTTGAAAAATGTTAGTCAGTGGGGCTAGAGAAATAGCACGGGGATAGATCACTGGCCTGGCAAGGCCCTCGGTTCGGGTCCCAGCTCCACATCAACTGGGCGTGGTGGCGCCTGCCTGTCATGCCAGCACTTGGGGGAAACTGAGGCAGGAGGATTGCTGTGAGTTTGAGTCCCTCCTGGACTCCATAGTGAGTTCAGAATCACCCTGGACTGCAGAACAAGACCCTGTCTCAAAGTAAGTAATAAGTAAAATGTTACCGAGCCTTTTCATTCGGGTTCGAGCTCTGATTTTCAGCATGTTTGTAGATTTTACTAAGATTAAACCCTCTGCTCCGTGAGTTTGAACAATTTTCTACAATCATTAATTGTTTTGCACCCAAATTCCCCTCCGCCAGCTCTAACGGGTCTCTGCGGCTCCTCCCCAGCCCTCCCGGCCTGGCCTGTGGCTGTCCCGAGCTCGGAGAGCAGACAGGGGTCCTCCTTGGTGGCTAGGCCAGCCCTCTTCCTCCCAAGGCCCCCCACCACCTTATCCCCAGTTGGCTTGTAAGTAGGGATGGGGGCCCCTTCACTGCCACATCCTCCCTCCCAGCACTTGCCTCCTTAACACAGGGCCTTACAGAGCGTCACTTGGGAGCTTTTACAGATACTAATTGTCAGAATCCACCACCACCCCACCACCCCCCGTCTCCTGTTGGAAGCCATCCTGAAAAGGCAGCAAGATTTTTCTAGCAGGGCTGGAGGAATGACACGGTGGATAAAGCACTTGTCTGGCAAGAGGAACACTCCGGATTTGATTCCCCAGCACCACATTAGCTGGGCATGGTGGCCCACGTGTGCGATTCCAGCATTCAGGAGGATGAGGCAGGAGGATTTCCAGGAAGCCATGGTTAGCCTGGACCTGAGTTCTGGACCAGCCTGGGCTACAGAGCAAGATCCTGTCTCAAAAAAAAAAAAAAAAAAAAAAAAAAAAAAAAAAGAGTTTCCTACTAATGTTTTAATCAGCCTCCCAGAGGATTCTGACAGTAACGTTTGAGAACCATAGAGGCAGGGTCCTGAGGTAGCTGTCCCCCAGAAGGAGACCCTTCCAGGGTGATTGCTCAACTGGGCTTCAGATAACATCTGTTCATCTCTCTATACAAAGTAAATTTATTCTGACTCTGCCCTTTTACTGCACGGGCAGCTCATATCAAATGGCTCAGCATTTAACAAATACACATATCTTACATTCATATAGTGGTTTCATATGTTTGGGAGGGAAAAAACATCAAATTCAGTAGGCTGCAACCTGCCAAGCTACAGCCCACGCGGTGACACAGGTTCTCCCGCCCCATTGGCAGCTCCGTTGCAGGGCATTATGGGAAGGAGAGTGTGCCCACAGCTATCCTTGGGCACTGGGAGGGCAGGAGCTTGTAATATGACCTCTGAGTCATAGCAATAAGAAGACAGGGCTTTAGTTAGCCCATCTGATTTGGCCTGTAATTTAAAACTGGACAAATGTTAAAGAACATTTTCTTTTGGAAAAGCTAAGTTTGCCTTGTGGTAAAATGTCACCGTAAGTGATAGCTCTCCCTGACGGTGTTCAGGGACTCCATCCGTGTCTCCCCATCACCCAAGAAGCACTAACTCAACTCCACTAGGGTGACACGGCCCCGGTTATAATGGAGTGGGGGTGGGGGTGGAAAGTTCTAATGTCCCTTTTCTTCCCTTCCTCTCTCCATTGTGCTTTCTTCTCACTGTGACTTTTACTGTCACTTTCCAGGTGTCTTGGATTCGGAACTTCAAATTGCAGGTTTTGGTTAATGAAAATAAGGTTGCAGCCACCACCCCAACTGTGCCTTTCTGCCCCGTAAGTGTATGAATTTGAGCATTTCATGAATTTTTCAGGTGTTTACTTCCCTCATCAGCAAAGTGGGAGAAAAGAAGTTCCTCTCCTAATGTTATCACAGAGTCAAAGGAGATGATATGTGCAAAAAAAAAAAAAAAAATCACGGAGCCCACAGCACAATAAGCACAGGTCATTTAATCAGTGTTATTCTACTTTGATGGGAGAAATAATACTACTTTAAAACTGGTTTGTGAGGGGCTGGAGAATAGTTAGCTTCTAAAAAGTCAGATTCACAATCAAATCAGATTTTCTTTCAAGATCGTTTCCAACTCACTCTCAGATTCCCTTCTGGGTTTTGTTTTGTTCATTCAAAGACATCTTTGCTTTATAAACTCCCCAAAGGAATGCTTTTTCTGATTACTCATTTCCATGAATACCTGTGGCTTCATAATATATTTTTGTCTTTGCTATTAAACTTCAATGCAATTAAACATTGCCCAGCCACAAAACTCTTCAGTCGCATTCTCTCTGTTTTATTTATAGCTTAGATCTGCAGCAGGAATTCAGAATTCTGGAACTGCATCATGCCCTCAGCCTAAAAAGTAAGTAAGTGGGAAAATAATGACTCTGAAGTAGCAATACACAGTGAAGGAAAACCTAACCTTGGGAGTCCACAGAGAGCGTCTGGAAGTTTACTATGCTGTGATGTACCTAGACTCCAAGGCTCAGGTCTCTCTCTCTCTCTCTCTCTCTCTCTCTCTCTCTCTCTCTCTCTCTCTCTCCTCTCTTCTTTCTGAGAAGTTCATAATTTAGCTTAAGTAGAACAGCCATATCAATAAAATATTAGATGGTTGCTCCTAATATTGAATATTTAAATTAATTCTATTCCCTGGATATCAATGAAAAATGAAGATGCTGGCTGACCAGCAGAGGATTGGCAAGGACCTGCATTCTTTTACCAGGTGCTAGAGCCCCTTACCTTTACCTTCATCACCTTTCTTTCACGACAGTGATGTACCTGCACACATTCGTGCTCATTTTGCCTACGTGGCCATGAGACACAGTGTTCGTTAATCTAACAAGTATTTTCTGGTGGGCTGATGTGAGTCAGAGACTGTTTGTCTGATCCATGACCCTGTAAGGCTAGCACCAACTTCTACCTGAATGTATATGTCAGATTAACCAGGAATTGCATAACCACTTTCAGAAGAGTGGCTGTCCTTCATGCAGCCATTCGTGATCTCAGCCACCTGTCCCCCTCCAACACCACTGCCTACACTCACACACTAAGTGTGAAGTAATGCTCTCATCTCCTCTCTGCTTTCATCTGCCATCTGTTTGGCAAAGAATGACACACAACAGACTTTGTGGCCTGGCCCAAATGTACTGAATAACTGCAGACAGAAGCAACGGCTCAGGCAAAAGTCCACAAGCTGACAGGGCGGAGCAGGACGAGTAAACAGCTCCAAAGCAAGGATTAAGGACGTGGCCTAGGTTGTGGAGAACACTTGGAAAACCCTGCATGGTCACTTTCAGTGTGGGGAAGCAGATGTGGAGGAAAAATACATATTTTAAAAGTTTAATTCTTTGGTTGCCAAAGCCCTTATAGAATGTTATCACTACCTGTGGCACTGCAAAGAAGAGGACTCAAGGGGAAAAAAAGTATCCCATGGGATAATGAGGATACACTACAGTAAGACTGGGTCTTGGGAGGCTGAGTCAAGAGGATCACGTGACAGCAGCAGTTCAGGGCCAGCCTGGGCAACATATTGAGTCTCAGTCTCTTAAACACAAAAACAAAACATAGATATTTATAAGCACTTCACACATCTCTAATGGTGCTCGATCTCGTTGTAGTATACAACTCGCAGCCTCCGAAGTTACATCCTCATCCCTAGAACCTGTTGCTGTTTTCCTCATGTAGTGAAAGAGAGATTCAAATGCGATTCAGCTGAAGATTTTAAGATGTGGAGATTGTCCTTGATTGTCCAGGGGAGTCCAGTACAATCACAGAGCCTTCAGGGAAAGGGAGCAGGTGGGCCGAAAGTGAGACGGAGCTGTGAAGACGGAAGCAGAGGTCAACGTGTTGCAGAGACCTCCAGATACATAAAGCAGCAAATTTACATTGCTGTAAGGCATCACATTGGCTGGAGGAATGGCACAGCAGGTAAAGCACTTGCCTAGCAAGTGCAAGTCCCTGAGTTTGATTCACCAGCACCGCATTAAGCTGGGCATGGTGGCATACACCTGTGACTCTGGCAGTAGGGACACCTAAGCAGGAGCATTGCCATGAGGCCAAGGCCAGCTTAGACTACATAGTGAGTTCAGTACCAGCCTGGGCTACAAAGCCAGACTGTCTCAAATTTAAAAAATAAGGCACTAAGTTTTGATTATGAGTTACAGCAGCTAAGACACTAAGAGATTAACAAAGGTGAAAATCTAGTTTCTACCATTGTCTGCCACAGAGACAAAAAGGTGATAATGAAGTAATGGGAAAGGCACGAAGTGGGCGGGGTGGGGGAGCTTGGGTCATGTGCGTCAAACATAATGAAAAATTTTAATGATAGTGATACAAACATTCAATTTTAAAGTAAAAACAGAAACTCATGATAATTCATTACTGTAATACATGGCCACATTGCTAGCGAAAAGCAAATCTTGGAGCAAGCAAAGATTGAGCCCCGCCAGGGCCACCCCTTTTTTATTTTATTTTATTTTTAAATGAGACCAGCGTCTTGCTAAATTGCCTAAGCTGGGCTCGAACCTGTGGTCTTCCTGGCTCAACTTTCGGAATGATAGGACTACAGATTGCCGGACAGCTGTGTATCATTTAAAAGCCTTTTTATCAGAATCTCTCCAGTCCCTCCTCAGCTATTAAGTAGGGCAATAAATTTCCAAGTTGGATTACAAAGGTCTAAGATCTTCTAGCCTCTGAAGTAAATCACGGGCGAAGAAAAACAATTCACGTCTCAAAAACTTCTCAAAGGTTCCACTCCGTCCGCAGGAGTCCGAGCTGCTTGCCATACACGCCGCCACCGCTAGATGGCAACGCTAGCCTGAAGACGGCAAGTCTATGGCTTTTAAAGGGCCTGCAGTCATTAAGTAGTGAAGAACTTATTTTAAACTATGGGACGTTGGGGGCGGGATCTAACTGGCTAATAATATACTAAATGGTTGTCACATATGGAATGTCTCACAATTAGAAAAGCCACCTCCAGGCCCCAGAGCCCTGGCTGATGAGCTGAGGGCTGATAACGCTGTCTGCATCCCGACAACTTTCTGGCAGGTGCTTCTCCAAAACCAGCTGAGCTGAGCACCAGCTCGCTCCCACCATGACCTGCAAGTAACGCAGAGCAGCCTGCCAGATGGGCCGCGAGTCATTTCAACACTAAAAATCCTGAAACTGCCAAAGAGTTCACATGTTTATTAAATATTTCTGATCCATTACCAAAGGATAAGCTCTCCGCTGGTGCTATGCTAGGGGACGGTGACAGGAAGGTTCGCTGGCAGGGTGCAGATGTCAATGCCAGCTATCTGCCCTAGCCTTATTTTTAAGTTCAGCTTCAGGAATGAAGAAGTAGCATCTGCTTTAAAAATCTGGCAGCACTCAAGGGAAAGGAGGATGGTAAAGTTACACGGCTGGTTATTTTACACAAACTCACAACTTCTGTTTCTCATCACAATAAAAAATAAATAAAAACCTCTTCTTTTTAAAGCTGTTTTTCCAGGACATGGACATCATCATCTACGCACTAGATGCTCTCTGTGCAAGTCCAGTTTGGGAGGAATCGCACCAGAGCACCCCCGGGGGACTCTGCGAGCTCATTCATTTGTTGATTTATGAAGTGCTCAGCATCTGGGTCCTGACTTATCTCTTTATTTTTTAAGCTGGACCCTGAAAAAGAAAGAATGTCTATAATTGTGTTAGTTTCGCTAATTTTCAGGCCTTCAAACATATATGTGTAATCTTGGGCCCGAAGTTATTTTCACCTTCATTTTTCTCCCATGCTCTAATTTTAAAAATTAAAGGATGTATATTACCCATACCTTAACTAAATTATATGTTATATGTGTCTCTCAAGATAATTTCTTCCTCTTCATTCAAAAAAAATTAAGGGACAAAAATCCAGGATGCCACAGATCAGCCATACCTGCTCTGAAGATTCTCGTGATGATTTGTTTAGCTAATCACATACCAGCATTACCAAAACGAAGCTCTTAATATTTTTATTTTGAAGTTATAAAGCAGGGGTGGAGGGACCGCACAGTGGTTAAAGCGCTTGCACCTAGCAGGCGCAAAGCTCTGAGTTCAGCTCCACAGCACCACATAACCTGGGCGTGGCGGCACATGCCCGGAATCACAGCACTAGGAAGAAAATAGTTAGGAAACAACCATTTGTGGGCTAATAACATTGACTTTGCTATCTCCTGTCATCTCAGAGTTTCCACCTGCAAAGTTAATTCAATGCTCAGGTAAAGGGACTTCACCCTCCCAAATAGCGAGTCTGACCCTACCGTGAAAACACTATACATTTGTGGCAACACTGTACACGGAAAGACAAACGATTTACTCAGGGGGGAAAAATTAACCCACACCGGCATTGGGTTACTGTGCCATTTGCTGAGCACACTCCCTGAACTAAGCATACGCTAAACAACCTCAAAAAAGTTAAAAAAAAAAAAGATCCTCATATCATACAGGTTTCCCAGCTGTCCAGAAGAAAAGGAAAGCAGGGAGATACCCATGTCTATGCCTTCATGTGCTAAAGAAATTCTCTAATAATTCCTAACGAAAACAACCTTCCATGCGCTGTCTGGTCACCACTCTGGGGCTTAGATGCCTCATTCGGCTGGAATTTTAACATTCTCCTTCCTAAGTTATGAGCTGGGCTCACAGCATAATGCTCCATACACCCAACTATGAATTTTATAATTTTCCGCCGAGACAAAACACTCGGGATGAAATGAGAGTTGACTTCAGGAAACTCTGGAGATGGGAGGCTCTTTCTGAATCAATGACAGCGTGAAAAGGTCACAGCAACAGGGCAGGCGTGTTCCCACAACTTCAAAAACTCTATCAAGACTACACAGACGTCAAGAGATCACTGAGCTGTAACAGCAGCAGTACTTTGCCTCTCTCTCTTTCTCTCTCTCTCTCTCTCTCTCAGTATTTTAAGCAAGACTCGTATTTCATTTCGCCTCCTTATTCTCTAAATGTTTTCCACTACTCCTGCTGACCCAGGCATCCCAGATGATGAGAGCCAGAGAGAGGGAGAGGGTGAGGGAGAAAGAGAGAGAGAGAGAGAGAAGGGGGTGGGCTCCAGCTTGCATAGCAACTCCGCCAGGGAGGCTTTGAAAGAGAGCAGACTTTCCAGGAATGGGTTTTGCACCTTTTTCAAGGGCATCTGTTAATAATCATAAAAATAAGGAGGCTCCCCACGGCACGGCTCGGGTTCCCACGCAAGCGGAGCTGGGCAGGGCGCCTGGGTCGGGCGCCGATCCCCCGAGGGCGCAGGGTGCCCGGCGGCTCCGGCCCTGCCGTCGGGGGACACGTCAGGTCCCCGGGTCCCGCCTGGCCGCTCCGTCCCTACCTGGCAGGTCTGTCCGGTCGGGGCGCGCCCCGCCGGGACGCCGAGCTCCCGTGCTGACAGGCGGGCGACAGCCGGAGCCGGGCCGCCAGCGCCGAGCCGCCGCGGAGACTGCGGAGCCGGCGGGGCCGGCGCGCGCGGGGGAGTGGGCGGGGACGGGGCGGGGACGCCGCGCGGGCGGGAAGGCGCGGGACGGGGCTGTCCCTGGGACGTCCCCTCAAGGATCGCAAGAAGACACTCTATGGGGGGACCGAGAAAGAGGGATCCCTTAAGTCTCTCTGCAGCACTCGGGAGGCTGAGGCAGGAGGACTGCCGTGACTCTCAGGCCAGGCTAGGCTAGGGAATTAAGGACCAGCCTGGGATGCAGAGTGAGACCCTGGATACAAAAATTAAAAAAATAAAATAAAATAAAAAATGAAAAACCCTTCCGGCGTCAGATCGCAACCCAGGGCGCCTGGTGCCTCCCCAGCCGTTCTCCACCGGGGGTTCCCCGGCCTTACACACCCTCAGGTCCACTCCGGTCTGTGCCAGCCGCCAGCGAGGCCGAGGGCGTCTCGGCAAGGCTCGCACCCACTCCAGGCCTAAAGAATGGACCCACTCCGGTCCCGTGGTGCAGGTTTGTAAGGCCAGCATTCTGGGAAGCTGAGTCAGGAGGGCCGCAAGTTCCAGCCCCCAAGTGGGCAACTTGGTGACGTAGTGAGACCCTGTTTCAAAATGTAAAACAGCGGGCTGGAGATATGGCTCAATCTCCAGTCACTATCACGCACACACTCACACTCATACTCGCGCACACACGGACACATACACTCACACAACCATCCGGGATGCTGGGGCACCCTCTAACCTCCGGTGCCGCCTCTAGAGGGAGCGCGACAGTTTCCTGTCGTTAGAGGGCTAGCCTGTCTTTCCCCTTCAGGTGGAGTATCTTCTAAAGTCCTGGCTCCCCTGGGTTCCAGCCTCTCGACCTCACGCGCTCGGCCTGCCCCCTCTCTCTTCCTGAGGACAGCGTCCACAGGGGCAGCTGCGAGAGGAGGGAGCATCCTCAGGAGGCCCTCGGTACCAGCTCCAGGACAAGATGCACGGATAGAACAATGAGTACAAAACCTTGGTCCCCTGGCCAGAGGGATCAAATTAATTGCAAGAGTGTTTGGAGGAATGACACAGCGGTTAAACTGCTTGCCTAGCAAGCACAAGGCCCTGAGTTGGCTCCCCCAGCACCACATAAAGCCAGGTGTGGTGTTACATGCCTGTACCTCCAGCACCTGGGAGGCCAAGGCAGGAGGATTGCCTTGAGTCCAAGGCCAGCCTAGGCTATACAGTGAATTCAGGACCAGCCTGGGCTGCAGAGCCAGACTGTATCTCAAAAAAAAAAAAAAAAAAATTACAAAAGGAGCCAGCATGTCCCATAAAACTTGGTTCCTTAGCGGGTTATTGCATTTCTCAGGTTTCTATGTATTATTTTAACTGATTGAAGTCCTAACATTTATATGATGTTTCTTGTTTTCTCTCTTTGCAATTTCATTTCAGCATTTTGCCCATATGGTTAAAATCTATTGGTAGTTTTTACCTGGTATAATAGAATTAACTCTGAAGTTCTTGTGTCACCAATTAAACCATAGTTGTCATATGTGTCTTTGAACCATCACAACCTACCACATGGCTGTGTGTCGCTGTGGGGCCAGGACCTGATTCCGACAGGCCTCCGTGCCAAGTTCGTGTCTCCACAGGCTTGAAGAATAAATCGCAAAGATGGGAGGTAGGCAGTGACGAAGGGCTTTATTGGGAAACTTAAGGGGAAAGAGAGGTAGGGTCAAGCTTCTGCTAGTCTGAAGGGGGACATGGAAAGGTGGGTTGCCCTGCTGCCTCACTGTCTAGGGGTTTTTATTGTGTAGGTGGGTAAGGGGCTGTCCTAGGGCTGGTTAGGTTCTCCACCATTAAACCCACTTCTACAACTCACCGTAACTACTTTCCCCTTAAAGATCTTTCTCTCGATAGCTTAAGTTCTAGGGAGTGATCAGCTACCGGCCGTCAGGAGTTATAGCCAGCTGCCTTCCAGTACATCCTGTTTCTGGAGGAACCTGTATCCCTGGTAGCCTACAGCCCCGCTGCCTCCTCTCACACGACCTAGCATGTAGTGATTACTGCTTATGTGTTATACGATATGTGAGAAGTCCTGGAGAAAGCTGGAACTCAGGTTCCAGCACCATCTGCCTTGCCTAGGCCTCAGTGTCCTCTCCTGTAACTGAGAAGGTTAAGCTGTAAGAGTTCCACAGCTCTCAAACATTTGGGGGATTCTAATGATGTATGAACCTGGAAAGATTTAGTGTTAATTCAGCAAGCACTCCTGCCAACACCACAGAAAGCCTTTTGCCACGAGCCCTCTTTACAAATCTCCAGATTTCTTCCAGGCTGTCTTAGCATCAACATGATGTGTTTTCTTTTGTTTTGCTCTGGTTTAGATTGGCTATATCCTGTCTGGTCCTGGTGACTGCTGCTTTGTTTCCAGGATTCTGGCTTCTCTTAATTGAGGTTTCTGCACCTGGCCCAGTCCTTCCCTTCAGGTATTCTATAACTCTGGCTGAGGAATTCCCACACCCACACCCAACGGTATCCTCTAGAAGCCTTCTTCCAGCTGCTCGAGTTCTCCATTCTGGTCATTATGCTGATCTTAAATCTCCAAGCACTTCTCAACCAAATTTACACATGGAAATGAATAATTTTACAAGATGACTATTTATTATTTTAGGAAATAATGCACTGTAGGGAATATTGCTGTCATTAAAAATAAGATTATAAGAAAGTTTCTAGCCTTCACCCCCAACAATCCTAGACTTATGCTTCAAATAGTATGATGAGGACTATCAATTATTTTTAATAAAACCAAGATCTTTATTAATGTATATACAGAATCCATAACTACCTACCTACCTCATAAATGAGGCACCCTGTATAATAGAAACATTTATATATGACTTCAGTATGGAGCCTTGGGCATGGACAATAGTTCAATGAAAACATTTTTCACTGGAGAATGAAACAATAAGGACATTTCTCATGCTTTGGGCCCCAGCCGATGTTGCAGTATGCCAAAACACAAACTCTATGCTCTGTTGCCTTTTACAAACCATAAAAAGTACCTCCTTCAACACTAGTGTGGTCCCCTCTCCTGCCTGCCCAGCTGTCTCTCAGAGTATGTACTTCACAAATTTCCATCTGCATTTATTCTACTCTTGGTAACTTTTATTTCGTACTGGGAATCAAGCCCAAAACTTTCACATTATTCTACATTCTCAGACCAATTTTCAGTTATGATTTTGAGACAGGATCTCGTTAAATCACTAAACTGCCCTACACTCACTGTTCTAGCAGGGCTAGGATCTGCATTCTTCCTGCCTCAGCCTCACAGAATGCTGGGATTACAGGCATGTTTTATCTTGGTCAATTCCTTTACTGTCCATCTCACTGGCCTTTCATATGCAGACATGATTGGCATGGGGCTCCCAATGGAAGATGAGAGATAATCACTGTCAGACCTGGCTATCTAGGATTAAGGCTTATTTTCCCCCCAGACTTGATTTCTCAAGAGATTCCAAGTAAAATAGAGCACTTGCCTCTCCAGAGGGTAAATCTTCTTTGTAATGGAAATGTACCTGGAAAGTTTTAGCTGTGGAGAGACAGAAAGAAATGGTTCATGGGTCATGGTCATGGTCTAAGTAATGACTCAACCTTGTAGAAGGCACGTAACTTTCTGTGACTGGAATCTTCCCAAGGTTAACTTTCTATCTCAAGATTTACCAGAACTCTTTGTTCTTAAGATAGTAGGGTTCTGCACATTGGAAGCTTTAGGGTCCTTTCATTAAGGCAGAATGAGAAAATTAGGCAGATATAATAAGAAAAAGAGATAAGGTGACACTTGTCCTCAGATTAGATACATGTTGGTAGATGACACTTATGATTAGCTAATTCTACATGGTGCCTGATTACATTATTGAGCCCACCTTGGGTAACAGCATTGCAAGCAATGGAAATACATGGGCGATTATAAAACGAAGGCTTAATGCTGAACACTACCACTCATTAGCCATGCGATTCAGGGCAAGCCACTTCATTTGTCAAGGCCTGTTTCCTCATTTGAAAAAAAAAAAAAAAACAATAAAACCAGCCAGGAAGAGTGATTATGAGATCAGATGTGAGAAGGAACATTAACGCCTTTAGCCGTGACCTGACACTCGGAGGGCACTCCGTAAGAAGAACTAGATTCTAATGCAATGGATCCAGAGGATTCGCCCTTGGAACAGAATGCACTAACATGTGATAGGGGTCACTGCTTTATTCCTGAATCTAATCAGAAGCTGATTTTGTGCCTCTGGGTGACTCCCAAGTGAGGTAATAGAAAAGAGCATAAATGCCAGCCATTCTCTGTTACACTTTCCTCTTCTCATTATACCACAAGACTCTTGAGTAGGTCCAGAGATAAAGTGTTTATTAAATCAAACAAGCTTGAGGACTTCTGGTCAAGATGGTGGCCGAGTAACAGCAATGTTTCATCAACCCACTTAAAAAGTCTAGAATTTAGTTAGAAAATGCGTGTTCAATGTATGGTGAGAAATTGGAAAGTTTCCATAAAAATACATAAAACTGATTTTCAATTTTTTTTGTAAAAAAATAATAATAGATGCAACAAGCCTGCCCTGTATTCCCTCTTGGGAATATAGCCATCAGCTAGAAGATAAAGCAGGAGCTGATGGGTTAGGCAACTGGGCCTGGTGTGCTGGAGCTCATGACCAATCGTGCCGTCTGTTCTCCATCCTGTTGAGACTGGCTGTACTTGTCATTTTCAAGGAATTGCTTCTCTTTCTCTCAGCCAGCTGAACCATTTGCATCCTAAGAAGCTCCCCGAAAATATTACTTCAGTTTGCATGTCAGAAACAACGCTGGAAGCAGAAGGAAGAGTTGCTGGGGGAGAGAAAGGAAGGATAATGATACAGGATTAAATCCGAAGAAGTAGAAAGAGCAGCCAAGAGGCAAGTAGCAGGCATTCCAGCTAGACATGGTGATGGTAACCCTGTGGACGGGGGGAGGGCAGATTCCAGAAGTGTGTCAGAAATAAAATTGAGTGACTTAGTGACTGAATATGGGGAATAAATAAGAAAAAAAGGCGGAGAATTTCAAGGCTTAGAAAAGAATGAGGCCAAAATATACAGATGGTTATTACAGTCAATTTTTTTTTTGAGACAGGGTCTCACTCTGCAGCCCAGGCTGGTCCTGAACTCACTATGGAGCCCAGGCTGGCTTCAAACTCACGGCAATCCTGTCTCAGCTTCTCGAGTGCTGGGATTACAGGTGTGCGTTGCCATGACCGGCTTAAGTGGTGCTGGGAATCGAACTTGGATACTTAGCACTTGACTTAGCACTTCTAGGCAAGCACTTTAACCTCTGAGTCATTCCTCCAGCCCTGGCACACCCAACTTCTAAAATCAGAAACTACTGGGCATTAAAAAACAAACAAAAAAGAAAACAAATAGACACCAACACAGTTATAATAGGGGACTTTTAATAGCCCACTATCACAAACACACAGGTCAACTAGGCCAAAAACTTAACAAAAAGTACCAGAATTAATCATACCATTGAGCAGATAGACCTAATAGACATTATTTTTCTCGGTGGAACATGACATGTTCTCCAAAACAGACTGTACTATATTCTAGGCTACAAAACATGCTTAAGCAAATACAGAGAATGGGGCTGGAGACAGCTCCACGATTAGAGTGCTTCTCTATGAAGCAAAAGCCTCCAGTTTTGATCACCCAGTACATTATAGCTGGGTATAGATAGTAGTGCAGCACTTGGAAGGCTGAGGCAGGATGATTGCCATCAGTCCAGAGCTAGCGTAGGCTACATTGTGAGTTCAGGACCAGCCTGGGCAAGACACTCTCTCAAAGTGATATGTGTATACACCAATGCCCCACACTGCCCGTAATTAATATGTAAATAAGTATGGGTCCCAAACATAGGCAAAAGAAAAGAGAAAAAAACTTACCTACCTTCAAATTTAAAGTAGGTTTTCAAATCTCCTGAGTATATTTACTTCAATAAATAAAAGTCCTTATTTGTAGTTTTTGTTTGTTTGCTTTGAAAATACAGCCCACAACGTAAAAGAGATTAAACAAATGTGGGATTTAGGTGAAGAGCGCTAGGGAGGAGTGGAAAATGAGCTAATGCATTTCCCGAGCCATTGCTCCCTTCCAGTCCCACCCAAGTCATACAGAAATGGCCTGACCTTTCCCACAGATGTGGTCCAGCTGCTTTGAAGGCACAGAATCACCTTGTGTTTGTTGTTTGTTTAGTGTCTGTTCCGTTGGAGTAATGAGAGGCACTAAGATGCCTCAGATAAGGCTCTGCCGTTTGGCACTGAAGTTGTTTATGGCATTTTATTTTTAGCTCCGAAGTTCCACCTAAGCCTTGATAAAACTTAACTATTCATTTTGCCGAGTACTGTTTTATTTCTAACATTGATCACAGGAAAAAACACAAGTGCACTTATAAACGTAAAACCAAATCACTGGAAAGTTTTTCTCAAAAAGTTGACTCATAGAGGTCAGTCCACTGAAACTCGAGGTGGACCAAGCCTGGAGCTTTACCCGAGGGGAAAAACAGGAAGTTAGACTTTGTATAGTTTTAAATTGATTTATTTTCTTCATATTATATTTGTGTAAGAGTTTCTGAACAGAATTTCATTCTTTGTGTCTCCAAATGATACTTTAAGCTTCTTCAAACAGCAGAATATTTCAGTATTTTATAAATCACGCCTTCAGATGTGGCCACTTGTGGTAAGAACTCTATTCAGTTTGGTTTTCCAAGTTAATATACAAACAGAAACCAACATTTGCTGAAGGGTTATAGTGAATGCCTCAGGCACTGACATGTTGCCCTTTATAACTATTTGTCATAATGGACCATCCTGTACATGGTAAGATGGTCAGTTACATCTCGGCTGCTACCCACTAGATGCCAGTTGCATATTTCCAAGCTACCCTCCAACCTTTAGTTTGACTACCAAAAATGTCACTTAACGCCTTCAAATTCTGAAAGGCAAAAACCACTCCTTGTTGACTACTAATCATCCTAGAAACTTTTTATCAGATAATTTTGTTTTTCACAATGAAGACTGAGAGTTTCAGTAATTTTCCCAAAAATCACTTAGTGTGTTAGTAAGTGGGTTCTGGAAATTCAGTTTTTAGCTGCTATGATTCCACTATTATCTTTTTTTTTTTTTTAGATTATGGTGGGAGAGGTAGGAAGAGAGAGTGTGTGAGAGAGAGACAGGGAAACTGAGAAAAACAGAGAGAGAGAGATATCTGACAAAAGTTCAGTTTTTTTTTTTGAGAGAGACAATCTTGCTTTACAGTCCAGGATGGTCCTGAAGTCATGGCAATCCTCCTGCCTCAGCCTCCCAAGTGCTGGGATTGCAGGCGTGTGCCACTATGCCCAGCTTATGTGGCACTAGGGAATCAAATTCAGGGCCTCGAGCTTGCTAGACAAGCCCTTTCACCTCTGCGCTATTCCTCCAGCCCCAGGTTTAATATTTCTTAAAACATTAAGTTTATTCTGATATTTCCTACTACCTTTTCACATCCTTGTCCCTATGTATATCCGTAGCTGCCATTGTCCACTAACTCACCCCTCCCACAAATACCGCAGTTCTCCCTGACAGATCAAAGATAGTGTTACCTCTGCTGTTGCCTGATGTCCGGGGTCAGGAACTCTTGGTATGATGAAGAATAATCAGTCGGTGTTCAAACAGAAGATTCAAAGCAAGAAGAGATTTATTGAGAAAGTAAAGCTCTCGAGGAAAAATCAAGAGGGGGATCTTGAGTGAGGGTCCAGAAGGAATGAAGGACTTGGGCCCTTTATGAAGCTTTTGCGCAGTCTCCTGTGCTGAGGGTGTTAGACAGATGTAAGCCCTAATTACCTTAGGGCATCTAGAGGAGACTGGGAGGGGAGGATGGGCCTCCTCTCTTACTACTTCTGCCTTATTGGTGCAAGGGCCCGGACTGGGAGTTCGACTGGGAGTTCGTCTTCATCTTGATTCCACTTCTGCTTCCCGGGTCGCCCTGCTATCCAGCAGTTACCTGAGTCTGATAGTGTTTTCCTCTTCATCTCAAAATTCTTCTGGCACCCTTAACCCCTACTTTTCCATCCTTTCTAATGCCTTCTCTTCCCCCAGGGTCTTTCATCACTCTGCCCTTTCTTTCCTCTGATCTTGCTTCATGAATTATCCATATGCCTGAGAACACGCCAGCCTGCTGTGATGGTTAATTTTACATGAACTTGAATAGACTATATTTGGTCAAACACTCTTGCAGATGAAGGTTTTTTTTTTTTAACATGAGGTTAATATTTGAATCATTAGACTTTGGGTAAAATCCCTTCCATGATGTGGGTATGCCTCATCCACGTGGTTAAAGGCCATAACAGATGATTGACTGCCTCAGAGAAAGGGAGAATTCTGACAGCACCTTGTCTCAGGCTGGACTGCACCTCCTCCTCGAGTCTCCAGTCTGCAAGTCTACCCTGTGCACTCTGGACTTGGCATAGTTCACACTTGTATGAGCCAATTTCTTAAAATATGTCTGTCTTTATACATACATCCCATTGGATCTTTTCCTCTGAAAAATCTTCCTAAATTTTTGTCTCTCAAATTTGCTTTACATCTGAATTCTGATGATCCCATCTCTGTCAGATTCCAGGACAAAGGATGAAGACATGAATTACTCAGTTTCAGAGACTAAGAGAGACCTGCAGGTGACCACACAGATCCACCATTGAAGGAGGGGTTGAATGTGGGCAAGCAGCCATGAGCGAGCAGAGACCTCCTCCCACATTAATTGAGGAAAAGAAAAGATACAGCAAAATGCAGAGAATCACTGACAAGGAATTTCTAAAAACAGAACTGAGGCTTACCCAATGCCAGAGTGAAGTTACAGAACACATGGGTAGGGCAGTAAGCAAAATCACAGGCGGGGTGTGTTCAGGATGTGTGCTTGAGGATCTCCTGGATGGTAGGCAGGTCGGGGAGGCACACAGCACCGGGTTAGCCTACACACAGTTCACATTCTTGAGTAGCTGTTGTCAGGGAAACAGGACAGAACATAGCTCTAGACAACCCAGGAGAAAAACTAAAGCGTGACCTCCCACACTTCTCCACAAGGTCAGCTGATGGATTATTCACACAGCGTTTGTTGGTGAAGTTGGAAATGTTGGGATTCTGCAGTGACAGGACAAAGACCTTATCTATCTCTGTTATATTTCCCAGAGCATCTAGCACAATAGCTTGAACATAGTAGATAAGTAAGCCTACTCATTTGAAAGGCCAATTATATATATATATATATATATATATATATATATATATATATATATATATATATATATATATAATATTGCAGGGGTTGGAGGTATGGCAGAGTGGTTAAAGCACTTGTCTTGCAAGCGCAAGGCCCTGAGTTTAATCCCCCAGCACCACATACAGCTAAGGTGATGGTGCACACCTGTAATCCCAGCACTCAGGAGGCTGAGGCAAGTGGGTTGTCTTGAATCCAGGACCAGCCTGGGCTACACCAGTGAGTCCAGGACCAGCCTGGGCTACACCAGTGAGTCCAGGACCAGCCTGGGCTACAGAGCAAGACCCTGTCTCAAAAAAAAAAAAAAAAAAAGTATTGCAAATAATTGAAGCTGAAGCAATTTAACAAAATCCTTTTGATATTTCTAAACTTAAATGTTTGATTTAGAACTTTGAACAGACTTTTTTTTGAGACAGGGTTTCATGCTGTAGTCCAAGCTGGTTCTGAACTCACTATGGAGCACCTACTGACCTCAAACTCATGGCAGACTTCCTGCCTCATACTCCCTGAGTGCCGGGATTGCAGGCATGAGCCACCGCGCCCATCTGAACATACATTCCTTAACAAATGTTTTTCAGGCAGTTGTGATAAAGCAACCAAAACACAGAATGCCAGCTTTGTTTATGGAACTTAAAGGTCAGAGTAATCACTTCAAAATCTAAGTGGAGATAAACAGACATGTGAGGCAGACAAACACTTTTTTATTTGACTAAATTAAGCTTAATGCCTCTATCTATCCCCATGATGCCTGGAATGTTCATAAAAATAGAACACTGAGAGAAAATTAAATCATATGTTTAACTAGATTTTTTAAAAAGCTCAAAAGAAAGCAAATCTTCAAAGCCTTCTTTTGAGTGTGTTGCTCTCTTCCCCTTCAAAGTCATTTTCTAGCCCCTGCCTGTCTGTTCATTTTATAAGAAGTTTGAGGAGAACCTTAGTGTATAACAGGAAAAGAGCAGAAAGGTGTAATGGCCCTCAGGTCCCTAGGGCCAGGAAGTCATTTGTACATCGTGATCAGCTCCTAGTTACAGTTGTAAGATCTCATCTGTCACCTTCCTTATTCTGTCCCAGGAGCCACCTGGATTAATGGTTTATCCCTCAAGAAGTTGGATTTCTAGGTCTGGTATTTATAAGAAACTATCTTCAAGACCAATATCAAATAATTCTTTCAGACAAATATTCTGTTTGCTTGATGAGCTCGCAGGGAAACCATTAAGAACCAGGAGAATCAGACCCAAAGAGATTGTACACACAGATTATTACATACAAAAATGTCAAATGTTTTCTTAATACATTTAAAGAGATAAGAAGATACGGAAAATATGAGTATGACTATGAGATTTTTTTTTTAAAGATTGAACAGATTTGTAAAATGTCAAAGAGAATTTTTGGAAATGAGAATATGTTAACCAAACACAAAAAAAACCCCTCCATGAATATGGCCATAATGAGATAACTAAGATTTTAAAAATTAAAGCTGAATGTGATTGAACTTCTAAACCTAACCATCAATTGACAGAATACACAGGAACCAAAGGAATATGTTAAACTAAACTGCTTTTAGATAAGCGTGTGTCAAATTGTAGTAGAAATTCTACAGGACAAATAATTCATTTCTCTTAAAAGGCAGATTACCAGGAAAAGATAAAATACGGAAGGACACTGAACTGAACCCACTTCCGTTCCCACTTCCTTTCACCATGTTCATGCCTGGGAGCCAGCCAGTCACGTGATACCACTCAGACCCAAACACTTGCAAACCAAAGGAGGCCATTTGTTTTGGGGGGAAATGTAAAAGAATTTATTCAAGACTGGCCCTGAGAAGATGGGAGGACTCTTTTGTCTCAAATCAACATCTTACTGTGTCCAGGTATCATAGGAGCTTTTTATAGTTAGAAACAGAGGACAGAGGAAATGCAGCAAGGCGGTTCACAGTCCCAGATTCGCTTTATCATTCCCAGCCACGCCCAGCCATGTTCTCCTTTCTCCTTTTCTTGTGGAAAGAAAACTGGGCCCAGACTTCTCAAGACCAACATCTGCCTAGTTTGTCACTCCTGGACCAAAGAGATGAGGGGGTCCCCATGGCTGGAGGAAGTTTGGAAAATTCACTTGTCTTTAGAAGAAAACATTCTTACTTAACGTTCCATTTTCCATGCTGGTTATGATTGCATATGGACTCAATCCTGTGAAACTGGGCCAGATCATTTCCACAGTTTCCTTCTTAAGTTGTGTGCATCAGATATTTGGTCTCAGCTACAGGAAAGTTAATAGAGACTTATTGATTAAAGGCAAGTTAAACAGGTGAGGCAGCTCAGTGTAGGACAGTGCTTAATATTAAACAGAAAGCAACTTTAAACACATATTAACCAGTTGCAGTTTTGCACCTTATTCTGATTGTAATTCAACAATTTAGAAAAAGCGTGACATTTGTGATACATTTAGAACTTTTAACAGACACTGGAGAGTTGGGTCTATCCAGTCGTTATTAAGATTAAGAAATGATTATTCATTGCAAACATAACAATGGTATGGTGCTTTGTAACTTTTATGGATACAGACACACCATGGGTTTCTATTTTAATTACATTCTAACTAGAGAATTAAGAGTGAGTCATCCTGGCTTGTCTAGGACTATCCCACTGTGCTATTGTCTATCTGGTAGAATACTTTTTTTTTTTTTTTTGAGACAAGGTCTCACTTTGTAACCCAGCTGGTCCTGAACTCACTATGAAGTTCAGGCTGGCCTTGGACTCATGGCAATCCTTCTGTCTCAGCCTCCAGAGTGCTAGGATTATAGGTGTGTGTCACCACACCCGCCTTATGTGGTGCTGGGGAACCAAAATTGGGTACTTAGCGCTTGACGTAGCGTTTGCTAGGCAAGTACTTTAACTGCCGAGCCATTCCTCCAGTCCTATCTTGTAGAATATATTTGCCCACACTTAAAATTCATGTAATTGGACTCATATAGTATGTGTTCCTTTTTTGTCTGACCTCCTTTTTCTGTTGACCTTTTTTTTTGGTTCCATCCATGTGGCATGTCTTTTTGTTTTGTTTTGTTTTGTTTTTATCATCATGAAGCATTCCATTCCATGACTATGGTGAGTTGATAATCCATTCTCCTTGGGATGAGTTTTTGAATCATTCCTGCTTCTGTTTTCTAGTTTTTTGAAGCAGAAGCTTAGATCATTGATTTTTAAAGGTTTGGGTTTGTTTTTTCAATATTTCCATTGAAACATAAATTTCCTACTAAGCATTGCTTTGGTTATACCTCATAAAATTTGCTAATTTATGTCATTCAGTTCAAGATTGTTTCTGATTTTCCTGGTGATTTATTTTTTTTGACCAATAGATAATTTATAGATATACAACATAAATCCCACTCATTTGGGAAATATTTTCATTGTTGATTTGCAATTCAATTCTACTATGATCAGAAAAATATTCCATATGACTTCGGTCCTTTCAAATTGACACTTGTTTTATAGCCCAGAATATGATCTATTTTGGTGAATAATGTGTGTGCACCTAAGCAATATGTGTAGGGTTTTTTTGTTTGTTTTTGGAGTTGTTGAATATATTATTACATAAGCGTTCTATAAATGCTCTGTTAGGCAGACTGGCCAAGAATATTGTTCATATTTTTCTATGTTGTCACTGATTTTCGTCTGTCTTATCAATTACAGAAAGAAATTCTAAAAATTTCTACTCATAGTGTGGACTCATTGATTTATCTTTTTATTTTTGTCAATATTTTGCATGTGTGTATGTTGGTGGGGATTCAATCTAGGACCTTCATACACTAGGCAAGTTCTCTACCACTGAGCTATCTACATACCCAGCTCTTTTTTACTTATTTGTATTTTTATTTTGAGAGGGAATTCAGCTAATTGTCTAGGCTGGTTTTAAAATTGCCATCCTCCTGCCTCAGCCTCCCTTGTAGCTGAAATTACAGGTATATGACATTTTAGCTAAAATTATATTTCACAGAATTATTGATATTTTTCAAATTTTTTTTCCAGTGTATTTTCACCAGTGCACCAAGCAAAGCCATGATTAAGCATAATCTCCACACGTGCAGACTTGCATCATACTGGTGTGCCTGAAACCTGCGTGCCATTAATCACCAAGTAAGTTCCTCTAGGCCGACTGCCTTAAACTGCGCATAAAACCTCTTTTCCCTGATGGCTTTCCAAACAAACTTGAACTACATTGCCAGGGAAAAGAGAAGGTATTTTCCTGAGAAATTAATTTTAAAATATTTTAAAAGGCATTGTTGTAAAGAATTTGCATTTCTTTATCCTGTGATAACAGTGAGTGGCAGAACATCTCCCTTTTTACAAGTTTTGTTTTTAAAGATTTCTACAGAAATATACACTTAATTAAATTCAGATGTTATTCACATCTGTTCCAAGAGATTTTTTATGAATATAAAGCTTTTTTCTTTGCACTTGCATTAAATTGACTTACAGGTTAAAAAGTTTGACAGGAACTCTGTTCAGATTTACCACTATCTTTGCCAGTTACTCCAATTTATAAAGTGATATAAGAGAACTATGTGTTTTTTTAATTCATCACTTATTTGGGAATTAAAGGCAACATTCACACAGCACACACATGCATGCACATTGTACATCTGCACATACAATATATTACTACAATCATAACACATGTGTCCAGACACACACATCACTCATACCTTGTAAGAAGACACCACACAGAAAACACAAAAAGAAGACAACATTATAAAAGTATAAAAAAGAACTATAACTGTTAATTTTGGTGCATAATGTTTTTGAGTTAGTGATTTACTCCTTACACCATTAAAAACAACCTCAAGAAGAGAGAATAGATCAAATAGAAAAAAAATAAATCTTGATTGATCTAAAAGAAAGCAGTGAAAGGAGGCACAATAAAATAATAAGCATATGAGGCAAGTAGAAAATAAATACTAAGGTTGTATATTTAAAGCCATGTTAGTAATTACATTAAATATGAAAGAGCTAAAAAATACTCCAAGTATAGTTAGACAATGATAAAAAATTGCAAACCCACAGCTGGGCATAGTGGCAAGGATTATTTACTTTTTTTGTTCGGTTGTTTTTTTGTTTTGTTTTGTTTTGTTTTGTTTTGTTTTCTGTTGAGGCAGAGTCTCACTCTGTGGCCCAGGCTGGTCCTGAACCCACTTTGCCTGAGCATCCGAGTGCTGGGATTACAGGCGTGCGTCATCACACCCAATTTTAGGTAAGTATTATCTTCAACTAGAGTTGGCATAGAACAAAGAATTCTTTGTGAAGGAAAAGACATTTAATTTGGGTCCCGAGATGGGAGGGTAGAAATTTGATAGCAACTGACACAGTAAAAGGTGTTTTCCTTCCTTCCTTCTTTCCTTTCTTTCTTTCTTTCTTTCCTTCTTTTTTTTTTTCTTTTGAGACAGAGTCTCACTCTGTAGCTCAGGCTGGTCCTGAACTCACTATGGAGCCCAGGGTAGCCTTGAACTCACAGCAATCCTCCTGCCTCAGCCTCCCCAAGTGTTGAGATTACAGGAGTGCACCACCGCACCAACGTGTTGAACCCAGGGCCTGAGCTTTCTAGGGAAGTGCTTTAGCCACTGAGCTATTCCTCCAGACAGTGAAAGTTATTATTAAAAGCAAACATACACAATCAGAAGTGTAGTAATGGCAAAGTACTGCAGCACATGTCTGTAATCCCAGAAATTCTGGGAGCCTGAGACAGGAGGATTATAAATTAGATCTCAGCCTGGGCAACTAGGACACTTAGACCCTGCCTCTAAGCAGAAAAAACCAAAACAGAAACAGAACAGTTTAATTGGTTGGAGATATAGCTTCCTAGTAAAGTAAAAACATGCAATGATGGGTATGGAGGGAAAGACAGTGTGTGTGTGTGTCTGTGAAGTATAACAAGGAAATCAGTAAAATGTACAGACCAAGAAGAATGTTAAATGCCTACCTTTCACTACGACCCACTAACCAATTAACAACTGTGTATTAACCCTCTTATCATGAGTTAAAAATAGGTCTGCCTTATGGGCAAACAGAAGAAAGAAACATGGTCTGTATGTATGTCGGACATAAAATACACACTCCCTTAAAATCAAATTTTTCTTGCCATTTTTCACTTTTTAAATATTGTGGGGTTTAGGGCTGAAGGAATGGCACAGCAGTTAGAGCTCTTGCCTAGCGAGCACAAGGCCTTGAGTTTGATCCCCAGTCCTATATAAAGCTGGTGTGGTAGTGCATGCCTGTAATCTCAGCCCTCAAAAGGCTGAGGCAGGAGGATTGCCATGAGTCCAAGTCTAGCCTGGGCTACATATGAGTTCAGGTCCAGCATGGCCTACAGAGCAAGCCTCAAAAATAATACTTCTTTATATTTAAATTCAGTTGTCTTTTATTTATATTTACCGGCCACTTATAATGACCCAGATTATAACTGATTTCTACAGCAAAATAGTTTAGGGCTCACTGGTGTCAACCTTCATTAGTGCTCACACTATTCCTGTGACGCTTTAGTCAGCCATGGTCACAGAGATTCCCCAAGACTTTTAGTCTCTTCCCTTAATTTGAAGGGCCAGATATTTAAGCAGTTAGGACACGTGTGGCTACTACAAATATGCACATGATGCCATATCTTCTCCCCCGTCGTAGTCTCTGGTGGGTAGAATTTAGTCCCCCAGATTTCTGGGTCCTGGCACATGCACACATACATCAAGTTGGTCAAATATAGATTTAGGTGTTCTTATGAAGGAATTTTGTACATGTAATTAATAATGTCCTGAATCAGTTGACTCTAAGATAGGAAGAGTGAATGGATGGAACAGACTCAGATGAGTCTTTTAAATATGGGTCTAGAGGTAAGAGACAGAAGAAATCAGAGAGAGTCTAAATGTAAGGGGGATTCAACAGGAAGAGACTAAGGAGCTTAAATGACAGGTGTCTCCCATGCCATGAAAGTGACTCTTCACGACAATCAGCAAGGAAAAGAGAACTCTGTCCTTCAAATGAATCTTGCCAACAACCTGGAAAAGATTGGGGGGAAAAACACTTCTATAAAGACTTTAGGAGAGAACTCTGTTCAGCCAATGCTTTGATTTCAGCCTTTGAAGTCCTGAGCAGAGACCCAACCATTCTGTGCCAAAAGGTGTGTGTGTGTGTGTGTGTGTGTGTGTGTGTGTGTGTGTGTGTGTGTGTGTTAGCAGGGATCTAACGCATGACCTCATGCATGCTAAGCCCACGTGCACTACACCTGAGTTCCATCCCCAGGCCTTGCCTGGACTTCTGACCCACAAAACTGTGCCTTAATCAACGGATGTAATTTTAAGCTCCTAAGTTTGTGGTAATGTGGTAATTTGGGAAGCAGAAAAATAAAGCAAATACAGAGAATGTAATACATTTCTTCTAGGTCTTTCCTTCTTTCTCCATATTTAGCCTATGTATTTTGCTTACAAGTTATAAACCTCTCTCCTCAGAGAAAAGCTCGCTTTAAACCCCACATCCATTTCCACCAGGAACATGATCAGTGTGTTTTCCAAACAGTGCCCTCCTGGGAAGCCCATTCAGATTTCTAAGATTTTCCTTTATTTTTTTCTTTCTTTTCAAAAAGTTAAAAAACATTTCACGCATAAGAAAAAGTCCAGAGACTATTGTAACTATCCACCTTGTACTCACTGTCTAGGTCAAGAAACGAAGTGCTCTGTGCACCTGTTAAACCCCTGTGCTCCTCCCGAACCCTGTTCCCTTACTTCTTTGCCAGAGGTAATCACTGTCTTGAATTCGATATCTTTCATTCCCCATGTGGTTTTTATACTTTCTTTAATATATAACACAATATGCAATATTGTTCTGTGTGTTTTTAAAACTTAAGTAAATAATATCATGGTGCCTAAAACTATCTCTAAAACAACCTCTCTTTCCTTTCCCCCCAACCTATGTTTTGGGGAAGATTATTATTTGATTTGGGTGCCTTGTTCTGGCTGAACACTGAGGAGTCTCCCACCCAGGAACTTATATGGATTTTGGGAGAAAGAACGACACACAGTGGGCTGGGGTTGCAGCTCAGCACTTGCCTAGCAAGGCCCTGATGTTCAGTTCCCCAGTATCACATAAATTAGGTGTGGTAGTACATTTCTGTAACCCCAGAACAGGGGAGGCTGAGGCAGGAGGATTGCCATATGTTTAAGGCCAGCATGAGCTACTAGGTGAACTCAGGACTACCCTAGACTACAGAGCAAGACCCCGTTTTACAAGCACACACACACACACACACACACACACACACACACACACACACACATAGAGGAAGGCTCATTGTTCACACACAAAAAAGGGGGTGGAAATAACTTTCCTGTAGAGGAGTGAGGTTCAGACAGAAGTGAAGAAAGAGGAAAACCAGGAGAACGGGCTGGAGTGGAGGGAGGGAAGAGTTCTTCCACACAGACTGGGCGTTTGTAAAGTTTGTAATCCACAGGGGTACCAAAGGCTGCGTGCTGGGCACGTCCCACCTATTTGGGTGAACTGAAGTAGTTAATTGTCAGATATCAAAATTGGAGTCAGCCACATTGGGAGAGAAATGCTTCAGTTTTCTCACTGTATGATATCCTATTCTGTCACTGGGTCACTATTTGTTACTGTTAGTGAGCATTCAGGTTATTTCTAATGCTTAAATGTCTCAATAGATACTGCAGAGGACATTCTTTTATGTGAGCCCAAGTCACACATGGGAGAATTTCTCAAAAAAAAAAAAAAGAAAAAGAAGAAGTTTGAGCCCCACCTGGGCAACTTAGCCTCTTAAGGAGACTTTATCTCTAAACACAAAATATAGGAAGGGGTGGACCGTAACTCAGTGCAGAGGCTTTCTGTTCAACCCCCAGCAACAGGAAACACAGCAAAGCAAAATAAAACAAAACTTGTGGGATCATTTTCAGAAATACTGATCCTCCTTCCTGTCTCAGCCTCCCGACTGCTGGGATTATAGCATGCCCAGTTTATGTGGTGCTGGGGAATCAAACTCGGGTGTTTAGTGCTTGACTTAGTGCTTACTTGGCAAGGCCTTTAACCACTGAGCCATTCCTCCAGCCCCTAAACAGATTATTCTGAAATTAGTTAATAAAGGCAATAAAAGCTGAAAGATAAAATGGATTTCAAAACTGAACACACAAACAAAATTAAACACAAATAATTATTGAGGAGAATAGTGCATATTAAAAATGGGTTTCTATTCTTATGATGGAATCCAATTAACTTTGAGTGTAACTTTTTGCTGGCAATTATTTCTTTCTTTCTTTTTTTTTTTTTTTTTTGAAGCAGAATCTCACTTCATAGCTCAGGCTGGCCCTGGCCAGGCTGGCATCAAACATATGGCATTGCCTCAGGATTCCAGGCATGCCCCATCTTGCCTGGCTTATGTGTTGTTAGGGAATAGAATCCAGGCCCTGTGCTCATTAGGCAAGTGCTCTAACCACTGAACTACCTCCAGCTGATGATTCTTTTATTTATTTAGAGACAGGGTCTCACTCTGTAGTCCATGCTAGTCCTGATCTCAATATGGAGCCCAGGCTGGCCAACAGCAGTCCTTTTGCCTCAGCTTCCCAAGTGCTGGGGCTATAGGCATGTGTCACCACACTGGGCTTATGTAGTGCTGGGGAATCAAACTCCAGTCCTTAGTGTTTGCTAGGCAAGCGCTTTAACCGCTGAGCCATTCTTCCAACACCCTTTGCTGATAATGTTAAAGAGATTCTTTAGATGCTGTTATGACTTCCATTTGAAGCAGCAACATCCTATGTAAGATCCTGGGTGCTTGTTTAGAAGAAAAGGAGACAGAGTCCAATGAAAAGTGGCCAAAAACTACTTGCAAAGAATTACAAAGAACAAACCTCTCAAGAGACAGGAAGGGTTCTAGATCTGGGAGGTCCACTGACTTCTCTTTGTAGAGGAAGGCCTTGAAATTTGAAACTTGAAACTTTTTTTTTTTAATGATACGAGACAGTGACGTGTGGGTTAATTCCTACCCTCTACATCCTCCTCTCCTTGCTCTATGATTTGGGATGCGGAGGTGTTCAGAGGCCTGTGTGACGGGGTCCTACATTCTGAGCTGACTGCAGGCTATCGTTGCCCGTCCCTCTGTTGCACTCAGCCAGGTGGTTTCTGCCTTTCTATAGACGCCTTCTGACCCCCATGTGTTCCACTCCGTGAGACGCCTAGGCCTTTCCTATTCGGTCCCGTTTATCCTGTTAGCTTTCTTTTTTTTTCCCCACTATTTTTATGAATATACTTATGTAATACATAGTATTTACAATGAATTTGGGTGTTTTGTACACATATGTATCATATTGACTTTACAATCCCTTCCCATTTCTGTTAGCTTTCTTAACAATGCCACTAGAATTTACAATATAACCTATATAAAACCAAATACTAATTTGGATATCCAAAAATTATTTTAAGATTAAGATTAAGATTGAGATTTTAAGATTAACAGTGATAGTTTAACCATAGGTACAATATACATTGATCTGGGCACAACTAGGTGATGTGTCTTCTAGGGTACTGCTCTCCCTTTAAGTGTGGTGATCATAAGGATTTTTCTGCTACTTAGTTCCTTAACTTTGGAAGCTGGGCCTGGTAGCGCAGGTCTGTGATCTAAGCACTGAGGAAAGCTGAGGCAGGAAGGTCATAAAAGTGTTCACAAGTGTTGAGCCCAGCCTGCACAACTTAGTAACTTAGGCTCTGTTTCAAATAAACAATAAAAAGAGGGCCCGAGAATGGAGCTCAAGGTATAGGGCCTGAGTTTAATCATACCACACTACATGTTTTCAGTAACTGACGTATGTGTCGAGTATAGTCATAAATCCTAGTAGCACTTTACACATAAACATAAACACTACTTTTCATCCAAGAAGTTCTTTTTAATAGATTTTTTTTCCAGACCTGACAACACTGTAGTGAAACTGTTTTCATCTTCAAATGGGGACATCACTCCCAAGAGATGCCCACTTAGATCCTGTGAGATCTTCCCAGTTGCAGCCCCACTCGCTCTGCTGCACTGGGCACACATCCAGAAGGTTCTCCGTGCTGTCCAGCTCCTGCCCTGCCTCTGCCCCCTGGGTGTCTGCTCTCTGTTGCTCTCTCTTTGGGGACAACGGGTCGACTCTGGCTGAACTGTATCTCCTGCAATGTGTCTTCATCTCAATGTCAACCTAGCATGCTCTTCTACTAGATGGGAGAGAGGAGAGAAAGCCACCTCAGCTGAACTCTGACAGGGCAATGATGGCCTTTAATTGCTAACCAGTAAATAGCTTTGCTGACTCTTAAGTATTACCAGACTGCTTTGTTTTATCAGCACCATAATGACAAATGCACTTAATTGACCAAAAGAGCCCTTTGAATTTTAACGCAAATGGGCAACTTATATTTAACAGGGAGCGACAGGAACTTATGGTTAATGTTTGTGACTGGCTCCATTGGACTGTCTAACTGAAAATGATTTAGGATTACAAAAGCCATAATTAGAGGGAGGGGAAGGCAGCAATGAAAACTTTCTTAATCATTGTAAAGACAGTGGTAAGACAAAAGTTTCTTAGAGTCAGGAGGAACGCTAGAATCCATCTAGCCCAAATGCTTATTTACAGATGAAGAAATTGCTAACATGTCTCTTACCAGGAACATCACTGGCATTTGGGCAGGACAATCCTTTGCTGTGTGGGACCATCCCACACCGCGTGGTGTTTAGCTTCCCTGGCAGCTGCCCATTAAACCTCCACAGTCATTACGACAACCAAAATGCCCCCACACACTTCCCAGGATGCCTGGGGGAACTGAGTCTCCCTGAGCCAAGCTGCTCATAAACAAACAGGAAACATTTGCAAAACACAACTGATTCACTGGCAGCACCTCCCAAGAATCAACCAGCAATCATATTAAAAATGCAGACTGCTTCGGTAGGCTCACGCTAGAGCTGGGGCTGTGCGCTTCCACCAAGTCATAGGCGACATCAATACTGTTAGTCCGTGAATCTGAGTAACAAGGGACGGGGTGTGTAGGGACCCAGGTGTTTGAATTATCTCGATGCCCTCAACAGTTTTCAGACCTGTGGCAGTGAAACACGAATGGCGTGGGCTCTCTGGATGGGCTTGTTGGGAGGCTGGCTTCAGCTCTGCCTCAGTCTGCCTTAACTCCTGGTGATGTGGCAGCGAACTCTGTCTTTGCATCTCTGCACAGCAGCCTCCTCTGGACTGCTTGATTCCAGAGCCCAGCTTCTTTTTTACAGTCACATGCCCTCAGGCCCTAACCAGCTGCAGCTACCAGAATCTCAGCTGAAACCACAACCAAGGCGCCTGTTTGCTAAGCAAGCCAGCAGACATGAGTAGAGTCTGAGAGATCCTGGAGCTGTTACTTGTCTTAGTGACAGAGCTGACCAGAGCTATGTGTTGTTTCCAGACTCTCAGCTTAGACATCCTCCTTCGCGGGGCCCCAAGTCCCCATTTCACGTCTATTCCTAACATTAAGCAAAATTATGTCACTCAGTGTATCTACTTAACATACCAGGAAACTGCCACCCATTCATGGGTTGGCTTCCTGATTGAAACACTATGCGGAGAACTCCTAGGTAGGACCAATTAGAAATAAAAATAGGTAAGGAGAAATGGAAACTTGTTCTTAATCTCAAGAGTTTTCCTGAACCTGGATTTCAGGCAACACCAGTGGTAACAGATCTTTCTCTTGTGTTGATAAAACAATGAGATAAAGAAGAATTCAACTACCTCCAAATTCTCAATTGTCTTTTCTCCTCCATCCTTCCTCAGCCAAGGACAGAAGAGAGAACGAAATCCATGTGTGTGTCCGGGTAGGTACTTTATTAGGAACAAGGCCCTCTGTACTCCATAGTGTCTGTCTTGGCTTACATTCTCCTGAAATCAGTCTAAGTTGGGACTCCATGAAGCATCAGGGCTAACAAGGAAGGGTGGGCAGAGGCAAAATGAGGACACATGACCAAGTTGGCCTCTGCCACAGGTGACAGATTCTGCCTGGACCACCTGGGAAGCCTTATCTGAGAACTCTGACTACTGCTGAAAGGTTGACTTTACCACACTCCCGGTAGCCTAGGGTAGACTAGCAGGGGTTGATTGTGACTGAACTTGCAGGTTGTGTGGTAAGGTCAAAGGTATTGGTTCAGGGTCAAATCGGTTGGTGTGGCATGACCTCTATCCTTCCTCCCTGTTTTCTCCTCTTTGTCTCTTGTATGACCAGGTAAAAACATGCAAAAATGAAAGATCCACCATCTTCATCTGAAAAATGTACCACTGCTACGGTCAGGTGGCGCTTACAAACCTGCACTTCCCGAAAGTCCTATTTGTACCTGTACCCTGGCTTTGTAGTGCCTCACAGTGACCAGGTAAGTCTGCAAACTGTGTTCATTAGGGAATTATAGACTCAATTTAGACTCAAGGACTGATGTCCCATAACTGGGTTGGAATATAGGAAGAGTGATCATAAGAACAACTTTGGAAAACTGAATAGATGCAAAAGAATGAAGCTGTTTCCTTACCTATTCCATACATAGAAACTGGAATGGATCGAAGATGAAACATAAGAGCTAAAATTATAAAACTCTTAGAAAACAGGGGGGGGGGACCTCAACACATTGGATTTGGCAATTATTTCTTGGACATGGCAGCAAGAACATAGTCAACAAAAGTAAAATTAACCAGGAAAGATGGTGCAAGTCTTTAACTTGGGAGGCTGAGGCAGAAATATTACAAGTTCAAGGCCAGCATGGCCAGTGAAATCTCTTTTTTTCTTTTCTTCTCTTTTCTTTTCCTTTTTGAGACAGGGTCTCACTTTGTAGTCCAGGCTAGTACTAAACTCACTTTGGAGCCCAGGCTGACCTTGAACTAACGGCAATCCTGCAGCCTCAGGCTCCCAAGTGCTAGGATTTCCCCTTGGGGTTGTGGCTTGTGGGCTGAGGCATATCACCAACAAGGTCTTTCTCACCATGGCAGAGGTATCATCAAATACTGAAGTATGCCAGGGTTAGAAGATGAGTTCAGCCTGTGTCTAATGTTTTCTTTAGCATTTCAGCTTGCTGCTAGGAAAGCTAAAGTCTGAAGACGATAAAAGCTTTAGGAGCGGAGAGTTTGGGCTGGGTATCAAGTTCATATTGAATCACTAGTAAAAGATGAGCTTTTGATTTCATAAAAGAAACCATTTTTTAAAAATATCTTCATACTCCTGAACAAATTCTATGATAGTAATGAGGCAATTAAAAATACTGTTTCTGGGCCAGAGGAATGGCGCAGCAAAGGCCCTGAGTTCGATATTCTAGCTGGATGTGATGGCACATGCCTGTAATCCCAGCACTCAGGAGGCTGAGGCAGGAGAATTGCTGTGAGTCCAAGGCGAGCCTGGGCTTCATAGTGAGTTCAAGACCAGTCTGGGCTACAGAGCAAGACCCTGTCTCTAAATAAACAAACAAAAAGCTGGTCGTGATGGCACAATGCCTGTAATCCCAGCAAAGAGGCTGATGCAGGAGGATTTCCACGAGTTCAAGGCTAGCCTGAACCACATAGTAAATTCAAGACCAGCCTGGACTATACTGAGACCCTGCTTCAAAAAAAAAAAAAATTGGGTAGGGTAGCACACACCTCTAATCCCAGGATTTGGGAAACTGAGTCAGGAGGATTGCAAAAGCTGGAGGCCAGCTTAGACTATGTAGTAAGTTCAGGACCAGCTTGTACTACAGAGCAAGACCTTGTCTCAAAAACAAAACAAAACAAAACAAAACAAAAAAACAGGATAACAAACATTGGAGAGGAGGTGGAAAAATTAGAATCCTTAGGCTTTAGTGGTGGGAATGTAAAATGGCACGATTGCTATGAAAAACTATATGGAAGTTCTTC
>PVKB01000206.1:884146-981653 GCA_004027205.1 Ctenodactylus gundi
ATATTTTTTGAAAAGTAGGAAAGTTCTGAGTTATGTTCTAACTTAAGGGGCCCGGGGGACTTTAGGTTAAGTGAAATAAGCCAGTCACAGAAAGACAAACACTGTCTGGAACCAATTATATAAGATACGTGATTCCATCAAATTTAAAGAAACACTAAGTGGACTGAAGGCTGCTAAGGCCTGGGAGAGGCCGAGCGGGCCAGGCCGAGCGACTCAATGGACGTAGGAGTTCGCGTGTCTCAAGATGAGTCTGGAGATTGGTTGTCCACCCATGTGAGTGAGTGAGCGTGGCACTACTCAACTGTGTGCTTGCAAGTGGTGAAGATGGTTGACTTCATGTTCTCTGTATTTTGTCTCCATTAAAAACAAAGAAGGCAAGCGAACAGCAACAGAGGTAGAGCTGAGAAGGAAGGAGGCCGAGAGAAAACGAGGGGTGAGCTGGGCAAACTGGGTGCTTAACGAAAGCAATCTAGTGACAGGCCAGGCGTGGTGGCACACAGCTGTAATCCCGGCACCCAGGAGGCTGAGGCAGGGGGACTGCTGTGAGTCCGAAGCCAGCCCGGGCTATGTAGTAAACTCAGGACCCGCCTGGACTACAGAGCGAGACCCTGTCTCAAAAATAAATAAATAAATAAAGCAAAGTGGAAAAATTTAAGCCTTTAAACCCAAGTAAACCTGTTTCCAATTGTTAAATGGGGAAGTTTTAAGCTACTAGGATTTGCTGATACAGACATATATGTTACATTATTTCCCTTTTATCGTTTGTCTTTTTCAGTTTCCCAGAAACAAGCCGCAGGGTCAGGAATGAGCCCCGAGAATCTTGATCTCTTCCCCAGCTCTGTCCGCGCGGCCACGCTGTATAACGCTTAGAACCAGATGACGTCCTTCCAGAGCTCAGGGCTCCCCGGCTCCTGCTGCGCTGGGCGGGGCGGGGGGGGGGGTGTCCTCATGGAGAACCAGGGGCTCCGGACGGGAGCTTTGTCAAGGTCACGTCAATTGGCAACGAGAAGAGTCTGATGGCACCAGCTCACTACTCAGCCAGTTGGGACAATCTGGAAAGATGCTTACCCTGGGGACAGTGTCTGTGCACTGGGTCACACAGTCTGCGCTGGAACCAGGCTGCCTAACGAGGCATTGCTTGTGTAAGGCAACAGGGAAGTGGGAAACACGAGACCCTAACAGTTTCACTAGATTGGTTTTCCACTTGGATTTTGCCGATGTGAATGCCATCTGCCTTTTGGTAATAACACCCTAAGGGTGCTCTTCTCACTTTCTCCAACAATGTAAATATGATGATAGATCAGTCATATTAATTACATTTTATTTACTCTCAAGTTAGTTAAATTTTATGTGGAGATGTTGTCAGTAATGGCTTTTCTTACTGACAATAATTTTTGTGAATTATTTATTTATTTATTTATTTTGGAAATAGAAAGTAATTTTATTGGAATAAGCACAAGGGAAAAAGTGAGATAGGAGGAACTCCCCTGCAAACAGGAGGAGGGACGAGGGTGCCCCTGACAATAATTATTTATTTATTTGGACGGTTTTTTAATTTTTTATTTTTTTGAGACAAGGTCTTGCTCTATAGTTCAGGCTGATCCCGAACTCAGTATGTATCCCAGGCTGGCCTAGAACTCACAGCAATCCTCCTGCCTCAGCCTACTGTTATGTGCCAGCATCTCCAGCTCAATAATTATTTGATAAAAATCACAATAAATGTTAGTATTTATGGAGAGTAAAAAAAAGAAGATGACAAATCTCAAAATGAACAGAAGAAAAGGGTGAGATATGAAGACGAGGATTAAATGTTACAACTTGAGTCTACTATACTTTTAGAGTTGTTGCTATAGTATGTTGGTCTTTTTTAAGTAAAATGATCCCCATTGTTTTCAAATTATCTGCCAATACCCATGTGTGGTGGCACATGCCTAGAATCCCAAATCTCTAGGAGACCGAGGCCAGGGGATCATGGGTTAGCACCTTTTTTTGCTGCTGGGACAAAATAACCAACATCCACAACTTAAGGGAGGAAAGATTTATTTTAGCTCACAGTTTCAGAACATCTTGCATAGTCCATTTATGGCAGCTGGCAATGGCAGAAGCTCATGGCTAGAGAGCTGCTCACAGCATTACAGACAGAAAGCTAAGTGAAGGGAGTAGATGGCTGGAGAGTCAGGCAAGACCAGAGCTTTCCCAGTGGGAATCTGTAACAATGTTTTTTCTTCTTTCCTTTATTTAGCTCAAGCTGCCTGTTGGGTCACCCAAACACAGGGTAAGTGCCCCTTCCTCACTTCCTGGTGCACAAGTCACTACATACCTGAAAACTCTGCCCTGGGTGCTCCCCATCCATTGTCAGTAAGTTGACACAGTCCCTCCAGGTCAAGTCCTAAGCATCTGCCCCTTCCAGCCAGGCCTCACCTCCCAACAGCATATGGTTACACAGTTACCTCACTACATCCAAATCCTGAGGCTTTGGTGGACACGCTAGATCCAAACCATAGCCAATCACAAGCTCAAGCCCCTCCTGAGCAGCTTAGTGATTTGTTGGGAATTAGAGTGAAGGAACACTTTTACTAGTGTAAAGGTTCCAATGGCTAGGAAGGAATTTTTAAGTCACACATACTAGGGTATGGAAAAAGTAATTTTATTTTTTTTCTAAGTCAGTAAGATTTTACCTGAAGTCCCCAATTACAGGGACAAACACATTTCAGGGTAAACTGTGATTTCCCCACTGGACATTTTTCTAGATTTGACTCAGAACAATAATTATGTCATATGTGACAGACTCTTGCAGTGAACCTCATCATCACTACCTCTATCTTCGTGTCTTGTGGGATCACCACTGAGTGTGAATAGAACCTATGATTTGCACTTAACCAACAGGTGGTAAAGATGACAGGATGTGCATGATTACATGTATTTTATTAAATACATGTGATTATATTATGAAAGATTGCGGTGCTGGTCACCTCCAGCTGCAAGTGGAGGCGTTCAGAAATACTACATTGTGGGACATTTTCAATGGTATCTAGGAGCTGAGGTTGGCTTTTAGCCTGGCCAATAGCTATGAGCAAGTGAGTCCTTAGTTGTGCAGCTATAGAGAAATCTCTCAACAGCCGGAGTGATTGTGAAGGTTGATCTCTCCCTAGTCACCACCCAGATAAAATCACAACCTTTGTCAATATTTTGATTTCAGGGCTGGAGGAATGGCTCAATGGTGAAAGTGCTTGCTTAGCAAGCACTAAATCAAGCTCTAAGTACCCAAGTTCAATTCCCCAGCACCACATAAGCTGGGTGTGGTGGCGCAACACCTGTCATCCCAGTTCTTGGGAGGCTGAGACTGGAGGATTGCCCTGTGAGTCCAAGGGCAGCCTGGGCTCCCTAGTGAGTTCAGGACCAGCCTGCAGCTAGAGTGAGACCCTGTCTCAAAAAATATATGTATATATTGATTTCAACCTTACAAGACTCTAAGCAGAGGTGCCCAGGGGACCCCGGTTGAGATTCTCTATTGAGATAAACTATATGATTCATTAATTTGTATTAAGTGGAAAAGTTTGGAGTGAAAGATAACTCATATTTCTTAGCCTTAAGGGGAAAGGAAAACTTAAATCTCATCTTTGTATCTTACCATTTTCCTTTTCTCTTTATTCCCTTAACAAGTATTTATTGTCTATGTACCAGACATGCATAAGAGAATGATGTTGACACAAATCTCTGCCCTCCTGAGAGCTTCTGTTCTTCTTGTATATGGGCATCCTCATCAATGTTCAGGTCTATGCAGACCTTAGTCATGGTAAGCTTTCTCTACTGTCCTTTGCAGACACTTATTTCAGAGGTTTCCACACTGAACCCTTGTATACCGGTGTAAAGTCCTCTCAACAGTCAAGACCTTTGTGAATTGAGTGCTGTGTCTGGACTCTTCTCAGCCAGAGAATATGTCTGTGCTCTCCTGAGTTTGCTGGGCTGTGTGAAAACTGTAGAGCTATTTCTGATCTTTGGTTTAATGATCTGTCACTCAAGTGTCTTTGGGTTTTGTTTTTTGGGTTTTTTTTGTTTGTTTATTTTTTGTTTTTTGTATTTTCCTGGGAATACTCTGTGGAACTTGTTGATTCTTGAGTCAATAAAATACCCACAATGTCTCCATCCCAACTGGCCTATGTGGTACTCCACCAGTCCTCTTGCGAATTAGTACAGTTGAGAAGCCCTCACTCTAAGGCAATATAATTCCATATGGTATGGCTTAGTGTTTGGTGAGAATAAAAAACTTCTCTCCACCCAGCCCAGAACTAGAACCCAGGGATTAGGTACTAGGCATAAATTAGGCGCTACCTCTCACTTCCTTCTTGGGCATGCATTTTTTGTATGCACAAAGTGTATACCTAACTGACAGGTACTCAGTGAGACCAAGGTGGGTAGATTTCATCTAACACTCTGTTTTCTCTGACTTTACCTCAGCTTAGAGGACATTTGGGTATTCAGAGGATAGAAGGAGGCAGGTTGTAGAGGTATGGATCATCCAGTTTGATCATTGGATCATCCTGATCCTTCTTGGAAAACCTGGAAACCTGTACCCGTTTTGATCTGAAGTCACTCTTTTGAAGCAATGGAAGATTTTTATGCATTTTTTTTTTGCAGCCCAGATAGATGAGAAAGGTGTGAGAGGTACACAGGAAAGCTTTCTGTGGCAATAATGTTGTACCTCACTACCGCTTATTGGAGCCAAGTGTTGTCAAATGTTGTTCTATGCACTGAGTGTCATTGAATCCTTACAAAATTATGTGAGGTGAATATTTTAGCTAAATTTAGAGAAGATATAAAGATGAGGCTTATGAGGTTTATGTCTTTAATATTATAGCTTTTAAAAGGGCAGAAAAGAGATCTAAAGCTGAAATTGTCTGATTTGAACCCGCTGAGTTAAAATTTTTAGCTATATCACATGCCTATTACTACTGAATATACTAGAACTGTATCAGCAGTGGTCACGCTACTTAGAACACAGCAGAGAATTGATTCTTGACCAGCAGAAACTCTTAGGCAAGACTAAAAACACTTGTCTTAGATAGTTGCTGTTAGACAATGCTGTGCAGCATTCATTTAAAATAAGTAAAAATAAATAGGAAAATTGAAGCTTGATGTAGATAAGCATCGATCTATCCATCTCAAAGAATCAGAAGCACATTTTCCCTTATAATTCCTCAAAATACCCATGTAACTTGGAGTACACAGTATTATTTGTAAAATTGCAATACTCCAAGACTTCAACAGAAACTGGGGGTGTGGTATAGAATGGGCAAGCATGAAGTTAGTGGAAAAAACACCTTTCCAGATGAACGTCTCTACGGGGACTCATTCACGTGGGCCACTAGCAAAAGTTAAATTTCTGTCTCTTTGCTACTGATAACAGTAATACCTCAAATTTTTTCAGTCTGACTCTTGCTTTTCACAAAAAGATTTAGACTATTTAGACTAATAGACTCTTGCTTAAATATAGTGAAAACTGTATTCCATTTGTTCTTTGAGAATGGTAGTGTGGGAAGAGGAACTTTATGTGGATTCCTGTGGTTATGGACTAAGACCTGTCCTTGGGCTCCTCTGAGCCCTCTTCTTACTAGCCTTCATCCTGGCCCATAAGCACTGCAAGCAAAAGCACAGTTTCTTCTACCCCCATGAATCTGAACAAACACCAATATATTTTCTATCAGCTCAAGGCCGTGTTTGTATAATGAAAAAGCCAGTTTTAAAAACACCTGCCTGAGAAAGATCAGTATTTCAAAAAGAATTTACTGTTTGGTCTAGCTAAAACCTGTCTCTGCGGACCCTGATCTTTCCTACAGCAGGTATTTTAGAAAACTCACAGTTAGAAAGTTATATTCTCTTTGAGATTTATCTTCTACATTCCAGGAATATCTTTCTCAAGGACCTGGGAGCCATCACTTTGAAATGTAATCATCAAGAAAGATAGCCCTCCCCCTACACTGTCTAGCTTTGATAAGCACCAGTAACAGATCCTTGGCACTCCCAGAACACACCCCCAGAACATCCTTCAGTATTTTTCTTTTGACCCATGCCTATGTTTAAAAAGCCTCCTGACTCTTGTTTTTGCAAATTTGAGCTTAGTTATATACTTAAGTGTCTCTCCCACTATAGAAGCTGAAATATAAAACTTGTCTTATCATTTCCAACCAATTCTTAGTAAATGTTTTATGTTCATTTTTATATGATGAGCTGGCTATTAATTCTGCATGGAGCGTTTGGCTCTACTACAGTGTGGATGAAATCTCACAGACTGTGTACTACATCTAATCAGCATTTTAGGCTTCTTAAGACAATGGTATCCCTCAGGATCCGTTCCATGTACTCTCTTTAAATTTGTTGGGAGATGAGCTCAAGAAAAGGCTTAGGAAGACAGCTCTGTTAAAAAAAAAAGATAAGAAAGGTCTAGGGGGCAAGGCCAGCAAGAGCAAGGCCTTGGGTTTGACTGTTCAGTACCTCATAAACTGGGTGTAGTGGTGTGTACCTGTAATCCCAGCACTTGGGGGACTGAGGCAAGAGGATTGAAGACCAGCCTGGACTACATAATGAGTTTAGGACCAGGCTGGACAACAGAAACACTGCCTCAAACAAACAAAAAATTAATAGAGCTATATTCTGAAGCATTACCCAGATTACATCCCCAACTCCATCTTGGTTATTTAAGTTCAAGGCACTCAGAATTCCTTTAATTATTCCAATTAGGGTTTTGCAGTCTCAATGAAAATGGGATTCCCAAATCTGGCGGGCAGTTAGTTATATAATCTGGTGCACAGTAGAGACATCTGGGCTTGGAGATACAGATTTAAGTTAATCAACATTCAGGGTAGATTAAATAGTAAGATTACAAAGCAAGAATAGATTGACAATGAGAAGAAAGGAGGATCAAGGACAAATGCCCCTAGGAAATGCCAGTGTTTTAGGAAAAGGTGCTGGACTGGCCTTCCCACCTTTTTACATATCCTTGCATACAGAAGATAACATTTATATGTTGCTCTGTGGCCAACTTGTATAAGATTTAGCATGTCTACATAAGGCTTAGCCACATTTCTCATTTTTATATCAGTTTTCTATGGCTGCCACAGCCAATTTATCACAATAGAATAGCTTTAAAGAACAGAAATTTACTGTCCCACAGTTTTGGAGATAGACTGTCTAAAACTCAGTATGTCATTGGAACCTTATGTCCTCTGAAGCCTGATAGGAATCCTTCCCTGCCTCTTCCTTCTTTCTGATAATTGCTGGCAATCTTTGGTGTTTCCTGGCTTGTAATTACAACACTTCAGTATCTGCCTTCATTGCCACATGGGGTTTCTCTCTGCGTGTATCTTTCTTCACATGACTGTGTTCTTATAAGAACAAAAGTCATATTAAATTGGGGTCCCCCCTTCCGTAGTATAACTTCATCTTTATATCTTCAATGGTCCTATTTCCACATAAGGTCTTATTTTGAGTTTTATAAGACTTCAACATGTACCTTTTTGGAAGTACAATATTCCTTCCATAATATTTTGTTTATATTCCATAAGTATGAGAAATAAAATAGAAGTCATATGGTACTAAATATTAAATTTATATAATATTTAAGCTGACTTTAGAATTACCTTTTATATTTTAAATGGATATACTTTATCATATATAATCATTATTATCAATGAAAAATGTTCAAATTCAAATTCTTGATCATTGTTATTGGTGAGATATGTTCATAAAAGTCGGTAGTAAAAAGAGTATTTTTATAACCACTCAAAAATTATGACACACCATTGCTAAGTCAATTTTGAGCTGTGTACGCTCTCCTTTGAGTTACTAAAATTGATGATGCCTTCTCCTTTAGTTACCCAATAGAGAGCTGAGTTCTCTATGATGTCAGGAAGACTATCAGACTTTCAGATCCGGTCTTCTTGGATGAGTCTTACGAGAGCACTAAATAACATGCTTGTAATGACAGCAATCAACTAGGAAGTGCTGTCCTTCCAGACCCCACCTGTGTGACACCATTTGCCACTCTACTTCCAGCCAGTTGGGAAGTTCTGAGATGAAAGAGGTCAAGTCCTCAAGAGAGAAACAAGGGAAGCAAGGAAAAACACAAATGAGCACACAGTCCCAGAAACCAAAGGAAGGTGTGGTCTGCAGATAAGGTGCTGATGGTACTCAGATTAGAAAGAGCTGAGAGGCTCTGGGAGACTTTGAGAGTGGTTTTAGTCAAGTGTTAAGAGCCCTGGCACAAAATGCATGGGCTAAGGAAAATGGCAGTGAGAAACAGCCAGCAGTAGAGAATTCTTTTGTAAATTTTGATTACTACTCAGTATCTCTAGATTCCTAGTTTTATGTTTTGTTTTTGTAAAGTACGCCAAATTAATACCCATCCCACAGGATTGTTGTAATATTCAGAGAAAATGTAAATTTTCTGGAAATTACAAAATACCAGTGATATTTAAATCCAAGTATATATATTATCAAGTATTTCTAGTTCTGATGGAATGCTGGATAGGACCTGGAAGGGTATACACTAGTTTATTCTTCCTGCTGGACTTGGCTTCCGACAGCCATATCACATAGAGCCCTCTGGCTGTGCCTCTGCCATGGATTTCCACAAAGCTGGCATGCATGTGTGGACTGTGACATTCTGAAAGCGTGAGCTAAAATAAATCTTTCCTCCCTTAAAGTGTAAATGTTGAGTATTCCATCACAGCACGAGTAAGTAACTAAGACAGCAACTGTGACTGTGAAATTGAATTTTTAATTTTACTTGACTGACATTTCAGTAGCCACCTGTGGCCAGTGCCTGCCCTGTGGGGTGAGGCAAGGCCTCTGAATGTACTTTCTCATCACTGGGACACAATATCTGACACCCACAGCACAAGGGAAGAAAGCTTGCAGTTTTAGCAGGTCTCAGCCCATTCATAGGCGGCTGGCAATGACAGAGGGCAGTACAGAAGGCATACCCTTCCGGGTCATGCCAAGTGACCTGGCCAACCAGGCCTGACTCTTAACAGCACAGGAAACCACTGGATTTCAATTACTGATCCAATTACCCCCTGTGATCCAGCTACCTTCCAAATACATGAGTCTTCTGGGGAAGTCTCCAGATCCAAACCATAATATTATACATACTAGTATTTTGTATTCTACAGTGTATTATGACTTATCTTCATAAATCAATTTAAAAACATATATTTCACATGAATAGTGAATTTTTTTTGTATGTTTTTGACACAGGCTCTCACTTTGTAGTCCAGGCCAGTTCTGAGTTGACTCTGTAGTTCAGGCCTGCCCGGAACTCAATTCTCCTGCTTCAGTCTCCTGAGTGCTAGGATTATAGGCATAAGCCACCACACCTGGCTTATGTGATGCTGGGGAATCAACCCAGGGCCTTGTACTTGCTAGGCAAGTGCTTAAGTCCCTGAGCTACTCCTCTATCTTTGAAGAGTATTATATAGGAATATTTTTTATCTAAAAAGTTCAACCAAAGGAAGTTGTAAAATTGAAAAGATGAAATGTGCTTAAGACTTTGGAGAAGTAGTATCAAGCATTTGCTCTCTAGAAGACACAAGTCATTGCTTTACTACTATATTACAAAGTCCCCTTAGGGCTGGGGCTGTAGCTCTGTGGTTAAAGTACTTGTCTGACATGTGCAAGGTTCTGGGTTCAGTTCCCCAGCTCCACATAAATTGGGTGTGGTATTGCAAGCCTGTAATTCCAGTATGTGGGAGGCTAAGGCAGGAGGATTGTCTAGAGTTCATAGGCCAACCTGAATTCCATAGTGAGTTTAGGATCAGCCTGGACTATAGAGAAACACTTTGTCTCAAAAAAAAAAAAAAAAAAAAAAAAAAAGAAGACGAAAAAGAAAAATCTCTTTTTAAAATTTTATTTTGGGGCTGAAGGAATAGCACAGCAGTTAATGTGCTTGCCTAGCAAACACAAAGCCCTGGGTTTGATTCCCCAGCACCATATACTCTGGGAGTGGTGGTGTGGTGGTGTGGTGGTGTATGCCTATAATCCCAGCACTCAGGAGACTGAGGCAGAAGGATTGTCGTGAGATCGAGGTCAGCCTGGGCTACATAATGAGACCTTGCTCTCCCTAAGATGAACTTTATTTTTGTTCATAAATCAAAAAACATGGGCTTTCAAACAACTGAAGTTAAGTATTTCTCATTAATGAAGTGTTCTTTCTGGCTTATACTGACTCCTTATAAACACTATTTGATTTTTAAAAAGCATAACTCTTTATATATTCAAAGTGTAAAGTCATTCGCTCAACTATAATGTATTTTTATTTTCAAATGATTTTTATCAACTAATCCTAAAAGTACCAATACTGTAACAGGTAGACTAATTCTATCTAAGAATTACCCCTAGAACACTGCCAGTATCAGTTTCTTTGTTTACTACCTTTTTAAGTTCCTTATGTGAGTTTTACTTAGACACTCATACTGAGTAATTATAAGATCACTGTAATTATTTTTCTAAGTCCAATTTGCGCTCCATTCGGCTTGGATTAAGAGTTAATACCAGCAATTGCGTCTATTCACATTCTTGGCTTCTCAGGAACATCTTTCAGAGAAGGTTTGGTTTCTTTGTTATTTTCAAACAAAGAAACGCTGCTGTTACCGAATCTGTCCCTATCACTTACCGGCTGTTCCTGTCATGAATCGGAGAGTCTTAGGCTGGACCTATTCCAACATCACACTTAATTCAAGAATTCATTTCTCGGTTTAATGTTCGCTGGAAATGAGATAATTTATCCTCATAAACCCTTGCCCCATTTCTGGTATAGTACAAAGCCCTCTGGCTTTGGGAACGGGATGAATTACAGTTGCAGTTCCAGCAGCAAGAGCTAGAGCAAGCCTCTTTGCCTTCTCAGAGCCGTGTCTTCTTCACCTCGAATGGCATGTTTGTGCTCAAAAAACAGCTAATGACAATCTGGATGAGGATAAAACTAGCTGACGTGAGGAATGTTCAATGACTGATGGCTCCCTCTATCTCCACAGAAAGAAAATTCTTTTTCTGCTAAGTCCCACTCTGCCTCCCCATAATTTTAATCAATAAATACTGATAGGAAGGCTATTCAAAGTTCTGTAAAAGGCTGGGAAGAAGACAAAAGGAAATTTTCTCTTAGCAAAAAATATGTTCTAGAAAGAAGAAACAGTTCAATAAATAAAGTTTACAGAAAAAACAATAAACAGATGATACTTATATAGAAAATTAAAAGAAGGTTATGTATACTTTACAAGTGGTTGCTTCAGTTTGTGTGAAGTAAGCTGCAGTTTAAATGACTGTTCTACACCTTGTACTTCAGCCAAGATGGAAGAAATAAAGTTAAATAGAAAGGAGATAAGAAAAATCTAATTTAAAATTGTATTTTAAAGACATCTGTGACTTGGGACACAGAGTGACCCAAGCTTACAATGCCTCTATAGTCTTCACCTTTCAAGGAAGTCACTCCAAAATTCCAGAGAAGTCTTTGAAAAACTATGAGAAGTTGCAAATTGGGCTCCATGCCATTCTTCTGATAAGATAATATTCATTCACAAATTCCACAGCCTTTCACCCCAAGGATACAGCACTACCAACTGGGTACCATCTCTAAAAGGAAAATGTATGCAAATAGTTTGCCATCTGACTTAGCCCATTGAGGGAATGCCTGACAGACAACAGAAGTAGTAACCTAGATCCTTAGTCTTGAGGTCACTCACAAACATGCATGTGGTTTGATTTAAAAAATACACTGAATATTTGCATTTAAATTTTATTGAAGTAAGAAACACATTGCCCTTGTCATTAGCCCCCCACCCCCCAAATACTTTTCTGCTTTGAACACTCTTCCATCATTCTTGCCACTTTCTGAAGTGGTTCTCGAAATCTTTCATGTCCTTAGTTGCACTGTTGTGGCTACTACAATGACCCAAAGTGACTCCACATGTTTATCTTTAATGATTTGACTTGGGGGAAGATCCAGAAGTCACGTGGTGCTGGGTAAGGTAGCAGAGGAGGCACTGCAGCGGACCCATGCGTCCACCTTTCCTCTGGATGTCACTCAGTGGCAGAACAAGACACTGATGAAAGAGGATTTTCCAGAAGTACAAGAACAATAGTATAAGTATGTTTGAAGTGAGAAAGAATATTTTAAGGGAAGGTAATGGCAATGTATCTTTTACTGTAATCATTTAAAAAATTTTCCAATATTCACAATGTATGTTGATCACTGTATAAATATAGCCCCAGACCATCCTGTGCTCTGCTATGCATGCTATATTCTATCTTCTCTGAGTTGTACTTTTAAAACTCTGGCTAAGAAATCTGCCTGTGCATCTCACCGAAGTGTCCTGAAGTGCTTTTCCATGACAAATCAAGAGCCTGCCCCATGGGTGAGGCAGTGGAGGTCCTCACCTCCTCTCTGGGGGGAGTTACCTGGACACCCTCTGGTGACCGCCCTACTTATGGTGTCCCAAGCAGCTCACAAAAATGTTTTTCAAATTGTTGAAGGCAATTAACATCTCTTCCTTCACTTCTTTCCTTTTTTTATTTTTATTTTTTTTTGAGACAGGGTCTTGCTCTGTAGTCCAGGCTGGTCCTGAATTCACTACGCAGTTCGAGATGGCCTTAAACACATGATAATCTTCCTGCCTCAACCTCCCAAGCCCTGGGATCACAGGAACATGCCACCACACTCAGTTTATGGGGTCCTGAAGAATCCAACCCAGGGCCTTGCACTTGCTAAGCAACCACTTTAACCACTGAGCTATGCCTCTAGTTCTAGTTCTTCCCTTTTCAAGCTAAGTATCAGTAATTTCTTCAAGTATTCATCATATAACATAATTTCAACAAAAATTCAACTAGGAAGACTTTTATCAATGCTATCTTCATAAACATGTTCTTCCATTGAAAACAGTAATCCAGACGTCCTCCACTTAAGTGGGATACAGTGGGAGCACCTTGTCCCTTCCTCTGGTTCTGTTTTACTAGTGGTACTTATGCTCTCATTATCTTTTTTTTGGTAGTCCAATACTAAGCTGTCACTAAGTAGAAGTGTCCAGTCTTGGACTCTTTCTTTCTTCCTTCCTTCCTTCCTTCCTTCCTTCCTTCCTTCCTTCCTTCCTAGTCTAGGCTGGTCCTGAACTCATTATGTAGCTCAGCTTGGCCTTAGACTCAAAGCAATTCTCCTGTCTCAGCACCGCCCCCCCTACCCCCCACCCCCATGGCCACCACGCTCTTCTTATGTGGTGCTGGGGAATCGAACTCAGGTACTTAGCAAGCACTTTAACAGCTGAGCCATTACTCCAGCCCATCTTTGACTTTTTTTTTTTATTGTTCATTGGCGTTTTATTATGTGCAGGTTGACTTATCAAGAAAATACACACGTTGGAGGAAGACATGATTAAAAATCTATTCGGCCTCATGGGGCACACATATTATCTCGTCAACAGATACTATAAGAGGAATTGCCAGAAAATATACATAACAATGTCCAGATCAATTTGATATTTATACTAAGTGATATCATGTATTTTTGTAATTATACATTCATTTTCCTATAGACAGGAAAAACAAGTCAAAGTGTGAAGCAAAGTCTGTGATTTGATCTGTAAAACTTTGAAGTACTTATTGTCTGGCAAACTTTGACCTGCTACTGAACTTAATGTTAAGACCTAGAGGGCATTTTGGTAACTTCTTTTAGTACAGTGTTTTTATGGTTTTGTTCTAATTTCTGGCTTTCCTGATAAAACTTAACTTCTGCCTTGCTCTGGTTCCTTCATATACTAGGGCAAAGTGTGTGTGTGGAGAGAATGGTCTCAGATGTTTCCATGGCCCAATTTACCTACAGGGCAGAGCATCTAGGAGAAGGGGACTGTGGAGTTCCCTTTTCTGGTCAGTTAATCACAGGGGATAAGTAGCCTGTGAGGTGGGGTGACTCAGTAGGGTGAGCCCAGGGCAAAAGATTAGCTACTTACTACTTTTCCCCCCCTTGCATAGCACTTTAGTATGGAACATTTATCTCCAATCTCCCAATCTAAGTATGAGCAGCCTACAGCCTAAAAGTAAACAGCCATATGCTCCTACATCAATATAAGTTCCAGTTTACTTTAAAAATCTTGAATGACTAAATGGGTCTATGAGGAAAATACACACCCAAGCCTGTTTTCTTCCCCCCAAACCCTAAAATATAAACTTTCCTACCAAATGTATATGATTTCATTTCTTCCCAGTTAAAGATTACCCAATTTCCTTTCAGGTAAAAGGGTTGTTTCTGCTATTTTTGCTATGGTAAGCATTTTATTTTACGACTCCAAATTTCTGCTGTGTGCTACGTGCTTCCTGTCGGGTCTCTTCATCCATCATGAATGAGCCTCTTGTACAACTCTCCTGAGTAAGACCTTTTACGCACAAGCTCTCTCTCCATAAACCAGGAGGGCGGGAGCTCTGCCATTACAGTAGGAGCTTCTGCTTAGAACTGTGTTTGAAATGACAAGTTTCTGGTAACATTATGGTGAGTGAACCGCAAGATGCTAGTGGACACATCAGCAATAAGTAATAGGAAGACTTTTAAAAATATTTGTAGTGCTTTCATAATTGTATTTTTAAAGTTTATTATTATTTTTTAGACAGGGTCTCACTCTGTAGCCCAGGCTGGTCCTGAACTCACTATGGAGTCCAGGCTGGCCTTTGACTCACGGCAGTCCTGCTGTCTTGGCCTCCCGAGTGCTGGGCTTATAGGTGTGCACCACCATGCTCAGTTTAGGTGGTGCTGGGGAAGCACTTGACTTAGTGCTTGATAGGCAAGCACTTTAACTGCTGAGCCATTCTTCCAGTCCAATTTTATTTTCTTAATACTTGGAAAGCTTCATAGTTAAGTACTTGAAAATACCTCTGACTTGTGGTAGTATTTTATCAAGTATAACTACAAGATAGCACCAGTAATGTTTCACTTACATGTTCATAGCAGACTTCTCCCCATGGAGGATATTCCCAGAAATATTCCATTGACTGTGAATGGGAAAGAACATGTTCAGGCAAGGAAGAGCTGCTATACTTGTCAAAGACACCCGTAATATAGTTTAAAATTGGGCTCCTAATCCTCTACTCCACCTTTGCCCTAATTCATGTGCCCTTGCCAAGTCATTGATCTCCCTCTGTCTCCTACGTCAATTTTTCCTCATTCTTAAATCATTGCATGAGCTTTTGCCAAATTAAAACAAACAAGGTGCATTACTCTATATATTTAGTTTAACTATTTACTTATTTGTTTGCTTATTTATTTTGAAGCAGGGTCTCCCTCTATAACCCAGACTGGTTCTAAACTCACTATGTAGTCCAGTCTAGCCTCGGACTCATGGCAAATCTTCTGCCTCAGCCTCCCAAGTGCTGGGATTATAGGTGTGCACCACCATGCCCAGTTTGAGATACTCAGTTTTAAATTTTACTTGATTTCACTAAAAATATTATTTATTTATTTAGACAGGGTCTCACTCTGTAGCCCAGGCCAGTCCTGAACTCACTATGTAGCCCAGATTGGCCTTGGACTCAGGACAATCCTCCTGCCTCAGCCTCTCAAGTGCTGGGATTGCAGGCATGTGCTACCATGCCTGATTTATGTGGTGCTGGGGAATTAAACTCCGGTATTTAGTGCTTGTCTTAGTGCTTGCTAGGCAAATGATTTAACTGCTCAGCCATTCCTCCAGCCCCTTGTTTTGATTTTTGAGACAGGGTCTTTCTCTGTAGTTCAGGCTGGCCTAGAACTCACGGCAATCCTCCTGCCTGAGCCTCCTGAATGCTGGGATTACAGGTGCACACCACAGGCCCAGTTTATAGGGTGCTGGGGAATAGAATCTTTGGCCTTTTGCTTACTAGGCAAGAGCTTTAAACTCTGAGCTAAGCCCCTAGCCTGTGGAGCTCTTTTAATAAGAAGCAAACATACAGATGAAAGATGTGAACTTTACCTGCATTGGCAAGTTTTTGTAGTCCTGTTGTAATACTGAAATGGAGAAAGAGCCCATATACTCTTTTTTGGGTTACACTTTCCTATCTGTAAATATTGAATCCCAGAAATAGGAATAAACAGGTAATATACCTGAGTTTATGTAACAAGTTTCATTATAACAAGGTTGTGGTAGCCTAACATTTTTATTTCTTCTTAAACATACTGAGTTAGACTTCCAGGCCTGTGTTAAGTTGTTTTGTCTTATATAAAGCACTGTAATTGTAACATGCCTTGGTTAATTCATGAGAGTGAGTTTTGTAAAGTCTACCTTCTCAGATGTTGTAGGGTGAATTATTCATGGACTATAGAATTCACAAACCAAGGTGTTAAACACCAGAATTTTTAAAAGGAACTTTGTGATGCCAACAAAATGTTCTCTATAAAACCAGCTGATTCTAGATAATTCAAGGACTAGGTGAAGAAAGTTTATGAATGTAAAATTAGCCAAAAGACAGGGGCACAACAAATATTTTGGATAAGGTAAAGCATAATTAGGATCTGGGGATGTAGCTCCATGTGAAGGCCTTGGTCTCAATTTCTAATCTCTGTTTCTGTTTATATGCTTGTTTCTCTCTCTCTCTCTCTCTCTCTCTCTCTCTCTCTCTCTCTCTCTCTCACACACACACACACACACACACACACACACACACTCACAAATACTGTCATTGAAAGGGTGTCTAATTTATGAAGTCAGACAAAGAACAAACAGCCCCAAAGACTGTCTTTTGTAGTATCAGTATGAAGAGAAACAGGAGAGAAACTAGCCACAAGTCATTGACTGAAAAGGAAATTGGGGCATAGAAGGCTTAAGTTGTGTTGCTTTTCCGGTTTTCTGGCAGAGACACTCCTTTCTGCTGACTTGGTAGCTGACTAGTTCTGTAACCCTTGAACATGTAAGCTTAAGTATCAATAATACATTATCAGGCTTTTAGTACTGGAAGATCATTTTTTTCTGACCCTTTTGCTTTCTGGAAGAAGAAACCGAAGCCCTGAAGATAGAGCTTCTTATCATTGTTCAGAGAGCAGTAGCTCTTGAAATCCTGATCTCCAGCACGTTCTGGAAAACTATACAGAAGATAAATACAGCTGTTCATTGATTGGATCTTTGCGCCTAGTACCTTTCCTCTTAATTGCACTGAAATCAGATTCTCATTGGATAATCTGCATGACCCGATGCGATGTTGCATCTGTGTCCTTCTCCGCCCTTTTTTCCAGTTCCACTGAGGCCTGGGCTTTCTAGGTCAAGGTTGATTTCCTTCTGTCCCAAGTTCGGCACGACAGCATCCAGGACAGGCGAGTCCTGCGTGCACTGTGGGTCTGGAGACCTTTGAAGCGACAAGCGGGAGGGGCAGCCTGGTCATCAACGGTCCAGGTCTGCTGCCCGAAGCCGTGCTCCGCCTCCCGGGTCCAGCACACAGGAACGCAGGCGCCCCGCCGCCCGCCTGCCCGTCAGCGTCGCACGCTGCCCCGCGGGCCGGCGCCAGCAGGGCCCGGCGTCCCACCCGGGAGCCCAGCGCGCGGCGCCGGCCACAAGCCCCGCCCCCGGCCGCCCCGCCCCCGCTCCCGCGCCCCCCGCGTGCCCAGGCGGCTCGCCCTCCCGCGCGCCCGCTCGGCGGCCCCGCCGGTCCCCGCCATGACTCAGCGCTTCTCACAGGCGGCTGGGCTGGGGCCGCCGCCCCGCGCGGGCTCCTCCCGCCGCGTCCAGCCCCTCTCGCCGCCCACGCCCGCCCCCGGCCGCGGGCCCTTTCCCCGCGGCTGCCGGCGCCGCCGCCGCACTCCGCGCCGGCGCCCGGGCAGCACCCGCCGTCCGCGCCCTGCTCCGCCCGGCCCGCGCCGCCGTCTCCTCGCCCGCAGCCATGGAGCCCCGAGCCCCGCGCCGCCGCCACACGGACCAGCGCGGCTACCTGCTGACGCGGGACCCGCACCTCAACAAGGTACGCGGCCGCCCGCCCCGGCATCCCACGTCGGGGTGGGGCCGAGGGGACGCGCTCGTTGACGTCTCGGCGGCGCTTTCCCAAAACCCATGGCCCCAGCCGGGGCGGCCGGACCCGACGGACGCCTGCGACTCGGGCGTCGCCGAGGAGGTGGCCGGCGGGCTGCGGGTTGCCGCCCTCCCGGGGGTGCCACCGCGGGTGGCCGTGATCGCAGTCCGCGGGAGGGGTGGGTGGGGGGGAGAAGTGGCCCCGCGGGCGCAGCCTGGACCGAAAGGGGGTTTGCATCGCGTCGGGTCGCGTGGAGCAGACGGAATTGCGGGGCTGCTTGGTTTCTGCGGGGACACAGAGAGGCTGGGAATTCGTGCTGGGTGGCTCTGCCTTGGACGTGTGGTGTGGCAGGGCTTGGTAGAAAAGCCCTTGGTAAACACGGGACTATGGGAAAGCCATTTTTTTCCCTATAATTTCTCTCTCTCTCTTTTTTAAAGACCTGGTCTTTTGGTGGCTATTATTGCTGTTATTGTTAATTTCAAGATCCGCCCTTTTTATTGAAAGGGAATTCAGTCCATGTCCCCCCTCTTCAGAATCCAATTCAGCTAACTTTTTATTTTGATTTCACACCGAAGAGTTCCCTAAGTGAAGACAACCTTAGAGTTGACCACTCTAGAACTGATGATCGTCGTGCACCTGTGCACCCTAAGCAGGCACACTGTTACCTTGCAGCCAGGTTGGTCTCTGGATTGTTCCTTTTGTGTTTGTAATGTGTGTACTTGTGACATTTCTGTTTGTTCAGTGCGTTGAAAACACCACCAATCAGCACACACCATTTAGTTATTTTGGTTGGCTCTGTGGTAGAATAGCCATTTATGTTAAGAACTGAACCTCATCCGCTGCTGTACTGGTGATTTGTTGACCATTGGTAATGGTTTGAAAATGTGTGTTTTATTTAAGAAATTTATTTTTATTCGTTCTCAATATCAGTTAGTTTTTTTTTTTTTGGTAGTACTGGAGATTGAACTTAGGTCCTTTGCCCTGAGCTACATCACCAGATTTTTATTTTTGATTTTGAGACAGGTCTCATTAAGTCACTAAGTAGCCCAGGCTTTGCTCAAATTTAGGTTCCTCCTGCCTCAGCCTCCCGGAGTTCTGGGGTTACAGACCTGTGCTTCTGGCAATTTTTGTTATTCCACAATCGGGACTTATTTTCAGTGGCAGAGGGGTAAAATTTGATGCGACTAAATAACTTGTGACTTTAATGTGTTACCTGCCTGCTGAAATTTATGACCAGATTTATGGGTTGGCGTTTAACAAGACCATATAAGTAATCTAACTTGTTTGATTTTTTTTCAGCTCAGGGACAAGAGTGCCTGTTAAGAGTAAGCAGATGGAACAGGAAGTCCCTGAGCAACAATAATTATGCTTTTACTATGTTTATGCCAAAATTTATTATATCATAATCTCTTTCATTGCTCTTTACCTGTGACAGTACCTACGTCAGAGAAGTAGTGTCACAAAGATCTTCCTCCAGGGGCAGAAAGTTTCAGCGTTATGGTGTTATTGTCACATTTGTGAACTTATATATGTTACCTGTGTTACATCAAATTGGATTCAAAGTCTAATTCAACAACTTCGAGGCAGTGAGTGCTAAGCTTTACTCCTCCTCTTCCTCAGTTCTAAGACATCATGGGAGTAACATTCGTGTTTGTACCATTGAGACCACAGCAATGACATCTTGTCAGTGCTTAAGGCCAGGTCAGGCCCCAGTAGTACAGGATATATATACATACATACATACATTCATACATATATATTTGTGTGTGTAGTACTGGGGATTGTGTGTGTGTCTGTTTGTGTTACTGGGGATTGAGACCAGAGCCTTCACACTGAACTACTTCCCCATACCATTTTTTACTTTTTACAGTTTTGATACTGGGTCTCTCTTAAGTTGCCCATGCTGTGCTAGGATTAGAGAGGTCTGCACTACCGGCCCAATATGGAATATTTTTATTTTGTTTTAATTTTTATTTATTTATTTTTTCGAGACAGGGTCTCGCTCTGTAGCCCAGACTGGTCATGAATTCACTATGGAGGCCAGGCTGGCCTTGGACCCATGGCAGTTTTTCTGCCTCAGCCTTGAGAGTGCTGGGATTACAGGCATGTGCCACCCTGCCTAACTTTTGTGGTATTAGGGAATCAAACTCCAGTACTTAACGCTTGACACAGTGCCTGCTAGGCAAGTACTTTAACCACTGAGCCATTCCTCCAGCCCCAGCATATTTTTAATTGTGTGATACCTTGGCTCCAAAGAGACTAGCCCTAACAGTGCCTTCATTTTTCCCTAACAGCCCAGCCTGTCACCTGGCGGTGGAAAGGCTTCTTTAACCTTGTTAACAGCATTACAACCGTAACTTTGGGTAACTACACAGTAGTTTTGTGGGTTTATTTCCATTATTATAGTATAACCTATACACAGATATGACAATATCTTGATCAGCATTTTCTGTACAATGTCTGTTACTAATATAATGGTATTATATTATTAATAAACATTGTATTTATATTATTTTCTTTGTTACAAATATAGTCAACCTATCAGTTTTACTGTCTTCTCTAAATTTATCTCATTAGTTCCTCAATTTTGCCATCCATTTTGTTGCTGACAGTTTCTCCAGTTCTCTGGATTCATGGGGTCTCAAATTGATTATGAATAAGACAACTTGTAGTCGATAGGAAGACTCAAAGCAAAGTTTATTGTAGGCAGTGTGAAGGAGAGGAGAGAGCAGTCACGGGAGCTGGAGATGGGGTCTCCACTGCGAGCCCCCATGGGGTGGTGACTGGACTCGGTAGTGTTTGACCGTTTGTGTCTGCAGTGGTTTTACCTTCTGGAGTGAGCCAGTTGCAGCTGCAAAAAATACACTTGGCCTGTTGCTAAGCTACTGTCGTTTGAAGATAAGGGGATAAGGGAGAGGGGTGTCTATAACTCACTGTGATCACTTGTCCTTGGCTGTTTCTCAGAGGAGATGGGGCCCTTGACGTGCACCTGTTTCCAAGGCCACTGAGACACCCTGCCCAGGGCCTGTCAGCCCTCTTCTACTCTCCTGTCCATCAATTTTAAATATAGTGGTTGATTCTCTTAATTGTTTTTTAAGCAGTGTGTCTTTCCTCTAGCCACTAATTCTTTCCTTTTTGTGTGCAACCTCTACAACTAAAATGTCATTAGAATAGTTGATTTAATAATGATCTCTCAAGAGAAGTCTTTCCTAATTGTCTTGGTCCTACTCTCATTACTTTTACAGCACATAGGTTTTTATTTATTATTTATTTATTTATTTATTTATTTGAGACAGGGTCTTGCACTGTAGTCCCGGCTGGCTTTGGCTGGCCTTGGACTCATGCCAGGCAATCCTCCGGCCTCAGCCTTTCGAGTGCTGGGATTTCAGATGTGTTCCACCATGCCCGACTTAAAAGAATTTTATTTATTTATTTTTGATGTGGGATCTCACTCTACAGTCTAGGCTGGTTCTGAACTTACTATGTAGCCCATGCTGTCCTCAAACACACAGCAGTCCTGCCTTGGCCTCCTAACTGCTGAGATTACCACTTCTAGCTTAATGTAGACAATTTAAAGCATGGATATTTTTCCTGAGACTCTAGAGATAGTGTATCTCTAAGTCAGCACACAACTAAACAGATTTCAAATACTGAGACAATTGAACATGGAAACAGGAGAAAAGACAGTAGACTTTATTTTCTTATTATACTGGAGGATTGAACCCAGGGACACTCTATCATTGAAATGCACCTCCAGGCCTTCTTAAGATTTTTATTTTGAGGAAAGGTCCTGCTAACTAGCCTGTTGGGACTTGAGCTTGCGATCCTTGTCTCAGCCTTCCTGAGTGTCTGGATTTTAGGCACGAGTAACCATACCTAGCTGACAATATTCTTTTGAGCTTCTATAGTTTAATTTGATAGCTTCGGAATAAAATAGTGAAGAATGTTCTGTAAAAACATGGAAATATAAGTACCAGAGGTGTCTGTATTAATATATCAACCTTACATCTGCAGTTACTGGCTTTTTTTTTTTTTTTAAGAGTCTTGGTCCTGTGTCGTCCAGGCTCGCCATTAACTCATGGCAATCCTCCTTTCTGCCTCAGACTCCTGAGTGGTAGGATCACAGTCGTACACCACTATGCCCACTTTATGTGGCATTGCTGACTAGGGTTATTTTTTAAATAATCAGAAAATGGTTGAGTAAGAACATCAGCAAAAGTACTTGGGTGTTTGTACCAGTAATCATGATCACATGTGAGTGTCCTTGTAGACCTGCAGGCCAAAGAAGTTCTAAGACTCAGTCTCCTGAGAGAGTTGATTGTGAAACAACATATATCTGTATGTATAAGGATATGGAAATATGTGCTGAATTATGCCACTCCAAAATTCTCAAGGGGCTGGAGGAATGGGACAGCAGTTAAAGAGATTGCCTATCAAGTACAAGTACCTGAGTTCGATTCCTCAGAACTGCATAAAGCCAGATGTGGTGGTACACACCTAGAATCCCATCACTGGGCAGGCTGAGACACAAGGATTGCTTTGAGTACAAGGCTAGCCTGGGCTACACAGTGAGTTCAGGACCAGCTTTTCTCAAAAATAAAATAAAATAAAATAAAATAAAATAAAATTCTCAAATTGAAGTCTGAACTCCTAGTACCTCAAAATGTAACCTTTTTTGGACATGAAGTTGTTAAGTAGGTACTTAAGTTAAAATGAAGCCTTTAGGGTAGATTCGTTCCAATCCAAAATGATTAGTGTTCTTATAAGAACAGGAAATGAGGACATGTATATGGAAGACCATGTGAAGACTAAGGAAGAGATCAAATTATAGGTCAGTGTGACCAGTGGATCAGGGGAGAAGCTGCAGAATAAAATTGGCAAACACATAGATCTTGTTCCTCCAGCCTCCAGAAATATGAGAAATAAATTTATTTTAAGCTATTCTGTCTGTAATACTTTGTTTTGATAGCCTTAAACTAATAGGTAATTAAAGCAAAACTTCCTAATATACTTTCTTGTGCTTTGTTTAGTACATTCTAGTAGATCTGTTGTGTCTGTTACATTTCTCTTTAAAAATAATGTTGGCCAATATTCATTAGTAAATTACAGTTCATGGATTCATGGTTACCACAATATTCTGTTCTAAGACTTTTTAAGGTGTTGCTTTTATATATCTAGGAAGATGATTACTGAATAACTTTCTTTTCTGTGTTTTTACTGTAGCATATGGAGCTCCATTTTACTTAGGCAGTACTGGCCCAACTTCCTTCATTTTTCCATCTACATATCGAGATTTTGTTAAAGTCAAGAATTTTGCAGTGATGAGCTCATTATTGTTACCAGTGTTGGCATGTCTGGTTAGTCAGGAAAATGTTAAATCCATGCTTTTGTGGATAACTCAAATTGAAACTTGGTTAGTGAGCATCTTTTTGAGTCCTTTAAAACCTTTGCTGATTGAAGGTAATTGCTTATATTCTGTTTTGGTGGATGTTAGTTATAATAGTGTGATGGAATTTAACTAGGCACCCTCATCATATCAATAAATAATAATGAAAATTCACCTATTTACAACTTTTCACGTGGTCTCACAAAGCATCAGCAAAAGCATTGTATGTGAGAAATGAGACAAGACGTTACATACAGCTGAGAGTAAAGATAGGGAAAACTCAGAGTGTGAGAAATCTGGGTTATGACCTGACAACAAACGATGTAGAGTTCGTGTAAAAAACTGTTAGGCTGGGCCTTGTGGTGCAGACTTGTAATCCCAGCAGTCTGGGAGACTGAAGCAGGAGGATTTCAAGTTCAAGTCTAGTCTGGGCAACTTAGCAACTTGGAGACCCAGCCTTGAAATCAGAAAACTAAAAAAAATGGGCAGAGGATGTAGCTTAGCAGAAGGAAGCTCTGGGGTTGATCATATATACCATAAAAACAACAACAACAACAACAACAACAACAAAGAAAAAAACAAGTAAGTGAGAAAGGGACCTCTCTATGATATATAAGGTACGATCCTGAATCAAGTTATAGAAGTTATGAGCAGCCACCTTTATAAGAAAGACATGCTAATAGTTGGGTATAGTGATTTGTGTCTGTTATCCCAGCACTACGGAGGCTGAGGCAGGAGGATGGCTGTGAGTTTGAGGCCAGCCTGAGCTGTGTGCTGAGTTCAGACTAGCCTGGACTACATTATGAAACCTTTTGTCAAACCATTTTCTCCTCCCTAGAAAAGACACATAGTAGATTTTAAGTGTTTATATTACAAAAAAATGAGTTTATGTGATAAAGCACATAATAATTAGTTCAAGTTAGCTGTTCCAGAGTGTATGCATATTTTACAATTTTTTGAATATGATGACTATAATTTATATTTCATTTTTAAATTAAAAGTTTGAATTAATTTATTAAAATTTAAATATTTTCACAATTTAACTCAAAAATTTTAAATGAAAATCTTTTATAATAATAGGGGGCTGGAGGAATGATTGTTAAAGTGCTTGCCTAGCAGGAAAGGATCCTTTGACAATAAAGTCAAAATTCAGAGCTGGAGGCTTAGTGTGGTTGTAATCCCAGCACTCTGGGAAGCTGAGGTAGGATTGCGATTTTGAACCAAGTCTGGGATACTTAACAATTTAGCAGGACCCTGTTGCAAAATAAACATAAGTCAGCTGGTGTTATAGCTCAGTGCTAAAGACCTGGTTTCAATCTCCAGTACCACCAAAATAAGAGAACAAGATGAAACAAGCCTCCCCTAGAGCTGGACAAGTTGACATTTCTTGCATTTGACTGACAGAAGCAGTCAGGTAAGAAGCAATCATGAGCTAACCAGTTTTTTTGGTACTCATTGCCAGCTTCTTGTAGTATCTGTCTTCCAAGTTGTATATCTAGACCATTTATACTTAATGTAATTATTGATATTTTTGGGTTTCTGCCTACCTTTTATGAGATATTTTTTCTGTCTTTATTCTTCTGTTTTTCTTTTCCCACTTAATTTTTCATTACTTGAATGCTATTAATGCCACATTTTGGCTTATATATTAAATATTAGAGAATATCTCTACAAAATCTTTTGGTTTCTGCTGTAGTGATTGATATGTTCATAATTTTTAGAATTTACTTAAAATTAACATTTTGTTACTTAATTGGAATATAGAAACCTAACCATCATATAGAAATCATTTTTCTGTGTTTTTGTTATATGTATTACATCCATTTGCATATATATTCATATGTCATATAATTTTTTTTTTGAGACAGGGTCTCACTCTGTAGCCCAGGCAAATCCTAAACTCACTGTGGAACCCAGACTGGCCTTGGACTCATGACATTCCTCCTGCCTCAACCTTTGGAAGGCTGGGATTGCAGACTTATCTGGTGCTAGAGAATCAAACTCAGGGCCTTGTGCTTGCCTGACAATTGCTTTAACTGCTGTGCCATTCCTCCAGCCCTATATAAAACTTTGATATAATAATTCTTCAGTCACTGGGTCACTGGGGATTAAATTCAAGTCCTTTGCCCTGAGTTACCCAGTACCTCATCATTTAAAATTTTTTTTGAAATTTTGCAGCAGTTTTTTTTTTTTTTTTTTTGGCAACAGGTTTAAGTCAGTAAATTTCTTAGGCTGGGCATGAAATTTTGATCCTTCTGCCTCAGCTTCCCAGAGTGCAGGAATTACAGGCATATGTCACCGCACCTGACTGGACTTTTAACTGTTACACATAGTTTAAAGAATTTAAGAAAGAAAAAGACTCTGTTATGCTTCTTAGCTGTTTACCACCTGTGTTCTTTTCTTATATTTCTTGTTTTCTAGATTTTCCTCGGAAGTCATTTCCCTTCTGTATAGACAGTTTCCTTTAGTATTTGTTTTAGAACAGGTTTGCTGGAGACCAGTTGTTACAGTTTTCTTTCCTGTGGGAATGTATTTTCCTGTCATTCCTGAAGGAATCCTAGTTGTAGAATTATGGGGTGACAATTCTTTTCCTCAATACCTGTCGCTGTCCTAGCGGCTGTAGTTTCTGGAGTTGTTCAAACCATTGTATGTGTACAATACGTCCTTTTTCTCTGAACGTTTTAAGGTTGTATTACTCACATCTCCTGTCTCTGGACACAGTAGCGAGCGGCCATAACGTAAAGGAGGAGAGGCTTATTTTGCTGCAGACTTTGGAGTCTGGGTAGGTGGCTCCAAGGTCGAAGTGGCATGACTGAGGCACAAGGAGGTGGGCGGCCGGCTCTCACGGGGGTGGTGGCTGGGAAGCAGAGAGAAGGGAGCAGGCCTCTTCCAGACCATGCCTCTGTTAGCCCTCCAGCCAGGACTGACCTACTCCATAAAAGCATGAATTCATCACAAGTCCCCTGATGTCTGTAGTGCCTCCAAGAGCCAGTCACCTTACAAATACATAAGGCTCTTTGGGAACATTCTAGCTCTATACCATAACATTCTGCCTCTGTCCCAAAGAAGACTCATGTACATCTCGTTATGTGAAATGAATTTCACCCACTTCTAAAAGGTTCCAAAATCTTAAGTGTTTTGGCATTGCTGAGAAGTCTGTGTCTCTCTGCTACTCAAGGCAAACTCTCAGCTTCACAGCTATTAAAAAAATCAAAAAGAAAATAATATCGTTCCAACATACAGTTGCAAAGGGTAAACATCCCGTTCACATTTTTTGTTGCTTGGTTTTTGAGACAGATTCTCACTCTGAAGCCAAGGCTGGTTCTGAGCTGATTTAGCCCAGACTAGCCTTGGATTCATGACAGTCCTGTCTCAGCCTCCCAAGTGTTGGGATTATAGCTTCCCTAGTGCTAGGATTGTATGCCACCATATTGGGCCTGTCACCTCATAAACATAACGAGACTTTGGGGAACATTTTAAATATAAACCATAATAAAGGTATTTCTTTGTTTTTTTATTTGTAGCATTTTGAATATAATATTTTGGGGTTTGGAATTTATTGAGATTATGTTCCTGTAGTTTGCTGAATTGCTTGATTTTTTTTTTTTTTCCTGTAGTCCAGGCTGATCCTTAGTTTGCTGTGTGTCCCTGGCTGTCTAGAACTCCTGGCAATCCTCCTGCCTCAGCCTACTGGGTGCTGGAATTATAGGCATGTGCCACATGCCCAGTTTATGTGGTGGAGGGAGAATCAAACTCAGGGCCTTGTGCTTGCTCTGCATTAGCTTTAATCTCTGAGTTATGCTACCAGCACCTGAATTTCCAGATTTTGTTTTTTAACTTTGCTTTTTGCCAGATTTGTTGATTTTTTTAGATGTGTGTGTGACATCAAAAAGCCTACGATTAGCTAGGTGTGGCATGGCTGCAGTCCCCCACCTTAGCTTGGTAAAGATCTCCGAGTTCATTCCGCAGTACTGGTGTAAAAAAACCCAACATTTTTAGGCCTTTTTTTCTGTTTTTCCAGATTGATTAATTTGCAGTGATTCATCTTCTAATTCGGTGATTCTTATTTCAATTCTGTTTTGAGCTCGTACATTTCACTTCAGTTACTGTATTTTTCCATTCTAAAACTTCCATTTCATTATTGTGGTGCTTATTTCTTGGCTAGGTCTAATTCTATTAATTTTTTAAAAATTTGCTCTTTTATTTGGAGTCATGCTTATAATAACTAATGATTCTAAACATTTTTGAGCAGCCTTATAGATTTGTTGTAAAAAAGAAAATACAGGGGCTGGAGGAATGGTACAGCAATTAAAAAGGCCCTGATTTTGATTCCTGAGCACCACAGAAGATGGGCGTGGTGGTGCACATCTGTAATGCCTGTAATACCAGCACTCAGGAGGCTGAGGCAGGAGGATTGCCATGAGTCCAAGGCTAACCTGAGCTATATAGCAAGACCTTGTCTCAAAAAAAACAAAAACAAAAACAAAAACAAAAAAAACCCCAAAAATGTAAAGAGTGTATCTGCTACTTCTGTGACCTAGCAAGTTGGGTCATTCTTTCCGTAGTTGAAGCAGTTTTCGTTCCTGTGCTTTTTCAAAGAACTTAGGCTTTTGCGATTCGAGATTCTGTCCATGCCCTTTCCTGCACACCCACTTCCAGCTGTTCACTTGGTCAACTCCTACTGTCCACTTGTCCTTCAGATCTCATTTTTTCATCGCTGTTTAGTGAACTCTTCCCCTTTAAACTCTAAATTGATTTAGATTCTTTTTTTTTTTTGAGGCAGGTCGTGAGAAGAACACTTTATTGGTAAAATTATAGAAGGGGAAAGAAGGGGCTGGAACGATAGCTCAGTTTTAAAGCACCTACCTGGGAAGCTCAAGACCCTGGGTTCAATTCCACAGCACCACATAAGCCAGGCATGGTGGCACATGCCTATAATTCCAGCACTTGGGAGACTGAGGCAGGATTGCCATTAGTTGAAGATCAGCCTGGACTACAGAGTGAGACCCTGTGTCAAAAAAGGGGGAAGAAGAAGAGTAAAGCTACTGCTGTTCAGAAGGGGGAACCAAATATATGGGTTACCTGAATTATGAATTTTACTTACTCCCTGTTTATCATATATGTTATTTTATAGTTATTTGTAAGATACTCTCTTTCATTTCTGTATTTTGCAAGCTGCATATGATTGGGCCATATCTGGCATACCAGTGTTTCATTGGTATAGCGCCTATAAACATTAGACACATTCTCTCAACAGGTATTTGTTGAAAAATATTTGGTGAATATGACAGTTGCTTTATGTGTCAACCTGACTGTCCCTGGGGAGCCCAGACATTTAGAGATAGTCCTTTGGTAGTGTTTGTGAAGGTGTTTTCAGACAGTTAACATCGGAGGTGAGGAAGGCACGTTAAACCCTCCCTGCTGCGGGTCTTGCCCTCATCTAGTCAGGGGTGTGAATAGAGCAAAGTTTGGGTAGGAGGGATCACCTCTTGCTTGTCTTTGAGCTGGGACATATTTTTGTTTTACTTTTTTTTTTTTCCCTGCCTTTCAACTCAAACTGCAGTATCTTCACTTCTAGAGGTCTTGAGCCTCCTGCCTTTCAGACTAAAACGGTGCTGCTGGTACAGTGTCTCTACAGCCTCCCACCAGCAGATCTTAGAACTTCTCAGCTTTCCTAATCAGGTCCACCAATTATACCCATCCATCCTTCCTTCCTTCCTTCCTCCCTTCCTCCCTCCCTCCCTCCCTCCATCCCTCTCCCCCACTCCCTCCCTCCCTTCCTTCCTATTGTGTAGTCCAGGCTGGTTTTGAACTCACTGTATAGCCCAGGCTGGCCTTGGACTCATGGCAATCCTCCTGCCTCGGCCTCCCGAGTGCTAGGATTACAGGCATGTGCTACCACCCCAGCTTTATGTGACACTGGGGAATCAAACCCAAGGCCTTGTTCTTGCAAGGTAAGCGCTTTAACTGCTGTGCCATTCCTCCAGCCTCTGTATTATTTCTATTATGATAAATATCTATATGTATGGGTTTCTGTTTCTCTGGAGATCTTTGAACAATACAGTGAGCTTCATAGGCCCTCTTGGAGTAACTGAAAGAAGACAGAAAACAGTCCTGGAAATCTCAGCTGTGGCTGAGACAAGAAAGCCATCTTGTGGCATTTCTGGGAATATGTCTGTGGTATGTGTTCCTTTAAAATCTGAAGGGTAGTTTCCAGTACTTCTTAACATATTTTGTGCCAGAGGCCCCTTTGGTAATTTGGTGAAGACTGTAGACTCTGTAAAGCAATATAGTTTTAAATGAAAAGTATGCATAGTATTCCAGAGGAATTAAATTGTAATACAAATAAATGCCAAAATAATAATTTCATGTAATGTTTCTGTTTATTAAAGATTTACAAAGCAAGAAAACACTTAAAATATTTTGATAGATCATAAACATGGACAGTTTATTCTTTTAGTCTCTCAGATGCTGGAGTTACAGGTTTGTGCCACCGTGTTCAGCTTCCGTGGAGCTGGAGAATCAAACCTAAGGCTTTGTGCTTACTAGGCAAGCCCCGAGATTTTTTTTTTCCTTTTTTCTTTCCAGGTAAAATAGTATTTGTTGTAAGTGTTAACTGCCATGTCCAAAGCCACAGTTAACACCAAATTCCTTCCCAACCCCAAGATCCTTTATTTTTTATTTTACTTTATTTTTTGATTTGGCGTCTCGCTCTGTAGCCCAGGCTGGTGCTGAACTCACTGTGGAGCTCAGGCTGGCCTTGGACTCATGGCAATCCTCTTGCCTCAGCCTCCCAAGTGCCAGGATTATAGGTATGTGCCACCACACCCGGCTGATGTGGTGCTGGGGAATCCAGTTTGTGTACATAGTGCTTCACTTAGTGCTAGCTAGGCAAGTGCTTTAACAGCAGAACCATTCCTCCAGTCCCCTAAGATCCTTTGAAGAATGGACTTCATAATTGCATTCTTTCATAGGCACTGAGAGTGCTATTTCCAAGAAGCTATTACTAAAAAATTGTTTTGGAATAGTCCAGCAGGAAAAGGGGACATTGGAAATGAAGCAATCAAGATTCCAGAACCCAAAAGTGGGTAGACCTAGGTAATACGTGATGGGGAATGAGTTGGGTGCCTTGGTGAATGAGTTAGGTAATGTCTCTTAAATATTAATCTATGAAGACGGACTAGTAAAACCTCCTTCATGGTGTTCTAAGAACTCATTGATTTTAAAGTGCTTTGTTTTAGATCAGAGAAGTTCTCTTAGATTATGAGTGACTTTTTTTTTTTTTTTTTTTTTTTTTTTTTTTTTTTTTTTTTTTTTTTTTTTTTTTTTTTTTTTTTTTTTTTTTTTTTTTTTTTTTTTTTTTTTTTTTTTTTTTTTTTTTTTTTTTTTTTTTTTTTTGAGACAGGGTCTCACTTTGTAGCCCGGGCTGGTCCTAAACTCACTATGGAGGCCAGGCTGGCCTTGGACTCAGAACAGTCCTCTTGCCTCAGCCTCCCACTTGCTGGGATTACAGGTGTGCAACACTATGCCCAGCTTCTGTGGTGCTGGGGAATCGAACTCTGGTACTTAGCTCTTGACATAGCACTTAAAGTGCTTCGTGGATTTGGAATTTAATAAATTCTGTTGCCCCTTTGTTTTAAAGACTTGAAAATTGTTTTCAAATTATACATTGGCTTTACCCCCAAAATTGTTTTTTATTCCCCATTTTCCCAAGATATTTTTCTTTTTTGAGATGAGTTCTTGTTGTCTTGCTCACATTGGCCTTGAATTCCCGTGCTCAAAGCATCTTTTGTTACTTCTAAGTAGCTGGGGCTGCAGACACTTGTTGTGTGCTGGCTCAAGATTTTATTTCTAGAGAGATTGGCATGAAGGCTGTTGACATGGCCAGACTATGTGCCTCTTTATGTTATTAAGAAAAAAAAAATTTTGTGGTTCTAAAACTACTGTAATTTCAAAGTAATGATGAAATAATTGTAAGTGATATTTCAAAGTATATGCCACAAATATAATGAAAAAATACTTTCTATTTTTTATTTGTATTTATTTATTTATTTATTTATTTAAGACAGGGTCTTGCTCAGCAGTCCAGGCTGGTCCTGACCTTACTGGGTAGCCCAGACTGTTCTTGAACCCAATGTAGTCCTCCTGCCTAAGCCTCACAAGTGCTGGGATTATAGGCATGTACCACTACACCCAGCTTTATGTGATTCTGGGGAATTGAACTCAGGGCCTTGAGCTTGCGAGGCCAGCACTTTAACCTCTGGGGTCTTCTTCCAGCCCACAAATACTTGTTTATATTGTGACAAGACACAGGAATTACTATTACTTTTACTTACTGATTTTATGTATATTGGAAGGAAGTACTAAATTTAATAGAATTATTGAAAAAATATTCAAGGACTTCTTAGTCGCTTATTTTTGGGTCTGGCTAGGTTCATGAACCTTGGGATAACAGCCTCTAGTATGGAGTTAAATTGGTTCTTAATAAAAAGTTCTTGGATCCTTTGGGTCTTGTAAGACTCATGCTTTGACTCAGGAACTTGCGACAATGCCAGTATATGAGGAATAAAAATTAGTATTTACTTGACATTTGCATGTTGATGACTTCATTTGATTTATTATTATTATTATCATTATTACTATTTATGTGGTTCTGGGGATGGTATCCAGGGCCTTTGCATTATGCTACATCCCAATTCATTTTTGTTTTGTTTTGATTTTAAGACAGGCTTGCTGTGTTGCTAAATTGCCCTGGGTGGGCTTAAACGGTGATCCTTCTGCCTCAGGCTTCCAGTGTGTTGTGAGTACAGGTTTGAGCTTTCAGGCCTGGCTATTTTAAAACTTACTAGTTACATAAGCCCTTTTATGACAGTTTATAATTTACATAGGGTGCAAAAAATTTTGTCTCATTTTCTCAACAACTAGTTGAGTCATACATAATGTCATCAAATACTTGTTCTAGAAGAGAAATTGGGGAGAGTCTCAATTTGACCCCAAATACCTTAAGTGCTTGCTTAAAAATCACAGTGTTGAGTAATGTCTGTTTGTGAATTGAACTTCAGATAATACACTTTTCATGTTTGCTAGTGAAGTATGTAAGTTTCAAGTGTACGAATTATTACAACCCAAAATGGCCTGAGCAGCCTCCTACAGCAAAGAATTGTCTTCTCAAGATGGCCCCAGTGCTGAGATTGAGAAACTGTAGTGGAGATGAAGCTATGTAGAGAAATCCCAACGCACTCAGGTAGTTCTTGTTGGTGTGTAAATATGTGTTGGTCATCCAGACATTGATCTTGAATCTGGCTTAAAATCAATTTTTAAAAAGCTCTTAATAACGAATTAGTCTAAGTTATTTTTCTCATGTGGAAATATTAATTACTGTATATAAATTTCAAATCATGACTATTCTTGATACTACTGTATGAGTAATCTTAGTTGAAAGTTGAACTTTTTTGAGACAGAATCTCCCTCGCTCTTTAGTTAGGGCTAGTCTTGGACTCACTGTGTAGCTTGGGCTGGCCTTGGGAGGATTACCAGCTAATCTTTTATTTGGTGCTGGGCATTCACATCCAGGGCCTTGCACATACTTGGCAAGATCTTTAATCATTGAGCTATGCCCCAGACCCTGCACAGTTGGTTTTCAGAATAGAATAGAGCTAACTGCACATAATTGAAGGACATAGAACTGAAAAGTTGCTTCAGATTAATGTATCTATGCATTAATTTGTGGAGTTTAAAGTAGGTCCTGCTTCGTTATGGTGTTGAATTAGGTTGAGGCAAGCAACTGAGAATAGCATAGTGTTTGTCCTCTGGAAGCAGCCATACCTGGGTAAAATAGCAGGTAAGCAGAAATAATACAGTTGGGGAGATTGCATGATAGAAGCACACCATCCTGAGAGTGCACTTCGGAGGGCATGTTACTAATCCAGCCTAACTAGCATTCTGGAACAAGATCATCATTCAAGATAGGCAAAGAACAGAGGAAAAAAGGACAGTTACACACATTTGTGTGTTGAATTGCTGTCTAATTTTCAGACTCTGCAGATTCCTTTTAGCCTAAAGAGTTCAGAAATCAAAGGTACCATGTGAGACTGATCTTTCCCTGTTATAGTCTGGTTAATCACTGTGCACAATATCATTGGTGTATTTTAGGGTTTTAAAAAATAGTGCAGATCTGCCTATGATAACTAGAGAGTTTTCTGGAAACCAGTATTAGTCATTTGGTTTGGATCATATATACATATTTTAGTCTAAGATCTCAGATTTGTCTTTCTCATGATTTATGTACCCTGATAATTTTGGTGATTTACTGTGAGAGTTCCTACTCTGTTTATTTCACTGACTGATAATTTTCTGTGTTATTTTGATGATTTTGTGAAATTTCCTTTAAAGGTTCTTTGGAAATAAAGCAACACCCCATTCTTGCCGAAATGATTTTGAAGCCTTTTTAGTGATTTCAGAAAAAAATGTTCAGAAAAATGTAGTGTAGTCTTTAAGTTAGGACAAAATTACCTCCTGAAATGACCCTTGGCTGTTGATTTTTTTTTTTTTTTTTTTTTTTGGCAGCACTGGGAACAGAACCCAGAATCCTTATACTGAGGTATGCTTCTGCCCTTTTTTAACCTTTGACTTTTTTGTGAGGTCATCTTCTAAGTCACTAAGTTGCTCAGCTTGAACTTTCAGTCTTCCTGCCTCAGCCTCCTAGAGTACTGGGATAATAGGCGTGTGCTACCACATATGGCTTTTAATGGACTCTTCATAGAGCCTGTTAATTTAACTCTAGGCAAGCACTTTAACTGCTGTGCTATTCCTCCTTAAAATTTTAAAAGTAATTTTTTTTCAGAATGAATATGCTGGTTTCCTGACCAACAGTCTTATTTTTTAAAAAAATGTTAATATGTTTCTTTTTATTTTCTTTTTTTGAAGACTGAACTTAAAATGTACAGGGATGCTTTTAGAAAGTTGGAGTTACAGGTGGCCCCAAAACCCAGTATATACACAGACATGAAATCCTTGCAACTACATGAAAGATTTAGTAGAAAGCAAATGAAAGTTAGAACCAGAATATACAATTTGGATTCACTCTTGTTAAGTTGTGGCTAACACAAAAGTAATTTTTTTTTTTTTTGAGACAGGGTCTCACTCTATGATCCAGGCTGGTCCTGAACTCACTTTGGAGGCTAGGCTGGCCTTGGACTCATGGCAATCCTCCTGTCTCAGCCTCCTGAGTGCTGGGATTCCAGGTGTACGCTGCCGTACCTGGCTTAAAGAATTTATCTTATTTATTTGCTACTGGATTTTATTTGTATATATATATATATATATCTCTTATTTATCCCCTTATTGTGAGGGTTAAATGAAGTAGCTGATCTAGTATCTGCTGGATATCAGAATAAATTACTGTGCCTTTGTCTCCTCTGTAGGATTTGGCTTTTACTCTGGAAGAAAGACAACAGTTGAACATCCATGGACTGCTGCCCCCTTCCTTCAGCAGTCCAGACACCCAGGTGCTTAGGGTGGTGAAAAATTTCGAGCGTCTGAACTCTGACTTTGACAGGTAAGACATTTTTGAATGAAATTTTTATATTTCTTATGTATAGTGATACAAGTTTACTGACTTTTGGTAAGAGGAAGTTAAAATACATCAGTAATTTGGGAGAGGTCGTCAACTTTGAGGAAAATTTGTTTGAAATACAATTTTTAAAATTTTCTCTTTCTAGGAACATTTGGAACGAACACATTCTTTTACTAAACTGTATTCACAGAAATACTACCTGTCTCTTATGATAAAATTGTTGATATATGAAGGTAAATTGTCAGAAAATGCCACTTGATACATCAACATAGGCTAAAATGGCTTATATACATTGTAGGTAAAAGTGCAGTTTGTCAGCCTCTAAAAACTAGTTCCAGCGTTATTTTGAACTTAGTCATTTTGTTTATAATTCTTTTTTTTTTTTTTTTTTTTTTTTTTTTGAGACAAGGTCTCATTCTGTAGCCCAGGCTGGCCTAGGACTCATGATAATCCACCTGCCTCAGCCTCCCAAGTGCTGGGATTATGGATGTGTACTACCACGCCTAGCTTTATATGGTACATGGGAATCGAACTCAGGGTTTAACCTCTGCGCCATTCCTCTAGCCCTATAATTTTCACATAGATGAAGTTAATGTTTTCCTCCATCTAATCCTAGGTTGAAATCTTGTCTTCATCTCACTAGTGATGGGTCCTTTTACTCCAAATAACTACAGCCACTGCCCTGTTGAGGATATCTACTTTGCCCCGTTTTTAACTCTGTTCTTCCTTATTAATGGGCTCTGTAAATTCCACTTTTTCATGTGTGTTAGAAACAATAATAAGCATTTGAAAATATTGTAAGGGTTAAAGGACATAGCTAATCCAGTATCTAGTAAGCATTGGAATTAGTCAGGGTTATCCAGAGTAACAGAATCCAAAGATGTGTGTGTGTGTGAAAAGAAGGGGGTGGGGAAGCCAAAACAATCGTAAGTAACAAGACTAAGGCGGGAGGCATTACAATACCAGGCATCAAGCTATACCGTAAAGCATTAGTTGTAAAAACAATTTGGTACTGGCACAAAAACAGACAGACCAGTGGAACAGAATTGAGGATGCAGAGACAAACTCAAATACCCTCAACTACCTAATCTTCAATGAGGGAGCCAAAAATATACACTGGAAAAAGAATAGGCTCTTCAACAAATGGTGCTGGGAAAACTGTATGTCCACATGCAGAAGAATTCATCTAGACACACACCTGTCACCGTGCATCAAAATCAAATCAAAGTGGATCAAAGACCTAGATATTAAAACTGAAACACCGAACATGCTAGAAGACAAAGTAGGCAAATATCTAAAAGACATAGGTGTAGGCAAAGACTTTCTTAGTAAGACACCAAAAGCAAAAGAAATTGGCCCTACTATTAAGTGGGATTATGTCAAATTAAAAAGTTTCTGCACAGCAAAGGAAATTATCAGCAGTGTAAAAAGAGAACCAACAGACTAGGAAAAAGTTTTACCAGAATATATAGGGAACTGAAGAAAAGTAAACTCCTCAAAATCAAGGACCCTATTGAAAAATGGGCAAAAGAAACGAATAGGTATTTCACAGGTGAAGAAGTTTGAATGGCCAATAAATACATGAAAAGATGTTCAAAATCCTTAGCCATAAGAGAAATGCAAATCAAAACATTGCTAAGACACCATCTAGCTCCAGAGAGATTAGCATATATCAAGACCTCAAACAGCAGTCAATGCCGGCATGGCTGTGGGGAAAATAGGAACCCTCTTGCAGTGCTGGTGGGAATGTGAACTAGTAAACCGCTATGGAAAGCAGCATGGAAGTTTCTCAAAAGACTGGAAATAAATATCTCCTTCAATCCAGCGTTGCCTCTTCTGAGAATACTCCCAAAAGAGTTAAAAACAACACATAACAGAGATATGTGTATACCCATGTTTGTAGCAGCACAACTAACAATAGCTAAAATGTGGAAGACACCAAAGTACCCATCAACAGACCAGTGGATACACAAAATGTGGTATTTATACACAATGAAATACTATGCATTATAAAGACTGATAGGTTGGAGTCTTTTGTAGGCAAATGGAGGCAACTTGAGAGCATCATGCTTAGTTAGGCGAGTCAGAAGCAGGAAGTGAAATATCAAATGATTTCTCTGTTATGAGAAACATGGAACACAGTTATTTCATGGAACTTACTGTGGGAAATAATGGGAACTTGGGGAGTGGGTAGGGGGAATGCCAAAAGGAGAGAGGGGAAGGATTTGTAACTTTGCCGTGAAATGTAAGTGCAGAAAAATGATCAAGATGAATGTAGACTTTAAATTTTGCACTTATACATATCAATAAAATGGGTAATAAAAAAAGAAGGGGGAGGAGAGGAGGCTTGGTAAATCTAAAATCTGTAACTAGGCTGGCAGACTGGAAACCCAGAGAAGAGTTACAGGTCTAGTCCTCCATTTTTGTTAGAAATGAGGTCAGTTAAGGGCTCTAACAGATCAAGTGAGATGTATTCACATTGAGGATAATGTGCTCTAATTAAAGCCTTCTAATTTAAATATTTTATCCAAGGAAATATCTTCACAGAAGCATCTGGAATAGTATTTAACCAAGTAGCTATATTCCCTGTCTGTTAGATATTGAATGTTTGTCTCCTACTGAATTTCAGTACTGGATATCAAATCTCCATTGCAGTGGTATTTGAAGATGGGGGCTTGGAATGTGATTGATCATCAGGGGGTATACCTCATGGATGGGAAGAGCTAGCTACTATATGAAATTGAATTGCACCCTGGAAGAGGGTGCTCAGTAGATCCTAGCCATGCTGGGCCATCATTTTAGACTTTCATCCTTCAGAATTATAAGAAATAAATTTTTGTTGTTGAGAAAGCATTTAGCTTCTGGTATTTTGTTACAGCACTTGAGCTAAGATGTTATCCTAGCCAAGTTGACATATAGAGTTAACAGTCACAAGTCATGTTGTATGCCTCCTTGCCCCAGTTCATTTTTTTCTTTTCCCCATTTTTTAATTAATATCTATGTGATACATAATATTTACAGTGAACTTGAGTATCTTGTGTACATACATATCACATAAACATTGCAATCCCTTCCCCCACATTTTTTGATCCCCCTGTTCCCTCCCCATCCCCCCATAAGTCCCACTATCACACCATTTGGTTTTATGGATTGCCTGGGTTCTGGGTTTCCCTAATTAGAGAAACGATGCGATATTTAACATATTTAACCTTCTGTGCCTGACTCACTTTACCACTCAGATCACCACTCAACTCAGCTTCCTACCCCTAGAATGGGCTATAGTGGTCATATCTTGATGCCTCTTTTCTGGGTTCAGCAGAGGACTTCACTGGTATGATTTGCTGAAAGTTCTTTTTTTCTGTATTTTATTCTATCTTTGTTGAGATTCTTTAACATGGAAAAGGTGAGAAAGAAAAAGAAGTTAAATTTCAAATTCCTTAGCTGAGTACTGAAAGGTAAATGTTTGTACATTCAAAAGATATTCAGATTATCATTACATTAATCAGTTTTCTTAGGATAAATTTACATCAAAGAGTAAGTGAATTGCTACATTAAATGAACTTAAGTCTATAGAATTGCTATATTAAATGAACTTAAATCTCTATCACAAAATTATATTACATACAGAGCAATAGATATAATAGCATACTTAGTTATTTCAGAAATTTTTAAACTTTCATAAAATACTTGCTCAAATTTCACTAATTACTACCATTTTGCCAGATTGAGTTTATCATTTTCTCTACCTAACCTTCCATATTTTCATGCATCATATTTTTAAAAGATGTTGTACTCCTTCCCCATGTTGAATAAAATTATGTTTTGCAAATTAATATACTATTAAAATAATTATGGGAGAAGTTTCACAGATTTTATGAGAAAGCTGGTATTGTTTTAGTAAGATACTAATCAAATGACTCAAGTACCAATCTGTTTTTTGTTACACTTTCTCTTTCCTTTCTTCTGTGTTCTTTGGTGCTGATTGTCTTTCTGTGTCTAAGATTCCTTAAAGTATTTTCTGCAGCGCTAGACTAGTGGTCACAAATTTGTTTAGGAATTCTTGCTGATGAAAAATTTTTATCTTTTCTTCAATCTTCAGGGATAATTTAGCTGGATACATACAGTAAACTGGGTTGAAAGATTTTGCTCCAGGCTCTCCTGACCTTTAAAGTTTGCATTGAGAAATCTGTGGTAATTTGAATGGATTTGCTTTGGTAGAATAGTGTCTGTTTTTCTCTTACTGCTTTTACTGTTTTTTATTCGTGTTGTATTTATGAGGTTTTGATTATGATGTGTCATGGTGAGTCTTGTTGCTGATTGAAGTTATTTGGTATCCTATTAGCTTCTTGTACCTGAAAATTAATTTCTTTTCCTAGACTTGTGAAATTTTCTTGAATGATTTCAGTGAATGAATTCTCCATACGTTTGTTGCTGTCTTCTGGTCTATCTCTCACACCCATAATTCTCATGTTGATTCTCTTTGAATCATCCATTATCTGTTGTATCCAGCTACTCGTTGGAAACTGCTCATTTCTAGTTTTGGACTTGGACTTATGGCATTTGTTTCCTCAGCTTTGTCTTCAAGGTCTGAAATTCTGTCCTCACAATATTTGAATCAGCTGTTGTATTCAGCTACTTTGATCATTTCTCATTTGGAGTCATGCCTAATTATAGCATTTGTTTCCTCAGCCTTGTCTTCAAGGTCTGAAATTCTGTCCTCACAATGTTTGAGTCTACTTCCCCTAATTTCAAATGTAATTTGCATGTCCTGAATATCAGCTAGGTTTCTTTTCAAAATTTCCACTTCTCTATCCAAATGTTCCTTCATATCTTGCATTTTCTAAGTTGCCTCAGCCCACTTTTTATTTGTGGCTGTATGCTCAGTAAGCTTCTTTTCTTTTTTCTTTTCTTTCTTTAAGGCAAGATTTTGCCCTGTAGTCCAAGTTGGTGATGAACTTACTATGGAGCCCAGGCTGTCCTCAAACTCACAGCAATCCTCCTGTCTCAGCCTTCAAGTGCTGGGATTAGAGGCACGCACTGCCACATCCAGCTTGTATGGTGCTGGGAAACTGAACCCAGGGCCTTATGCTTGCTATGCAGATGCTCCAACCATTGAGCTATGACCCCTGCCCCTGTAACTGCTTTCTTTCATGATGCATCCTGTATTCCGTATTTCCTTAGTAAGCATCTCGGCTGGTTGTGGTTCTTTATTTTGCTGGGTGACTCAGACCTTACATCTTGAATGGTCTGGGTCACTAGTAGTCCCTCCTAAATTGGCTTGTTTCCACTGGCTTTAATTAAAGGGCATTTGGTGACAGCTTAAAGGATCTCGTGTGTTCTAGACATACTCTTCCTCTCAATTGTAGGGTAGCATTCCAATTTCCCTGTCATGATCAGGATCAGTGCCTACCTACCAGCACCGTAGTTTTCCCTGTCTGTTGGTTCAAAAGTAAGTGTACCCAAAGTAGCCAAGTGGCAATCCTAACTTCTGTTCAGTGAGATGCCTATTGTGTTTCTTGATGGGCCAGTCTTCCCTTTGTAGCTAAGACCTCTGGAACAGCTGAGAATAAAATTATGGTGGCAGAAAGCAAGAATTTTGCTAGTGGGTTACTAGAATTGTTTGTGAGGGTGCCGCTCCAGTTTCTATTTTCTGATTCCTGGACCTGTGAATCCATGCTGTGCGGGAATTAGTACCATGTATTGAATGCTGATCCAGACTTGATGTACCCCCTTTGGGAGCCTTGCCCTAGCTTTGTAGGGGATTGCCACCTTGCTGGTGCTGCACCTGAGTCTTCAAAACGACATTATGCTATTCTTTTAAGCCCTAGGCTTCAGGTCTGTGGGTAGTATTATAAAACCCATAAGCATGGGTTCATTGCTGCACTTCTTTTGCGACAGAGTTCCTTGATCAAAAACAATCCCGTGAAGGTGGACAAGGCATTTTGTAAACCCATTAATAACATCTTTGGCAGAAGTACTGTATACCAGGAAAACACATGGGGATGCAGAGTATCTGTTCCTCTAAATGCAAAACATAAAATGCTGTCTCTTCCATGACTAGAGCTGTGCTATGGAGTTGTCTGCTCTCAAGTAGCTGGCTGAATACTCTAGAATTGTACCATGTCACAGACTCATGCTGGTCTCTTCTGCTGGTGGACTGGACACTCAGGGGTGGCTGTGACCATGTGGTGGAACCTGGATATAACCCTATTCCTGATACCATGGCTGCCATGTTCATGAGCCCCTTGGGCTAGGCTGGGAGAGCCTTGACTCAGTGTGGCCAGTGTGTATATATTTGTTTTATCTCCCTTCTACTTCTCCCTTAGGTTCTTTCTTCAGTTTCTTTTGTCCTTGTTTAATTTTTTTCTTTGACCTCTTCATCTCCTACCTCTTCAGATAGGGGTAAGGAACCCTTTTTATATTAAGGACCAGGCTGTTTGGATGTTTATGACATCATTCTTAGACCATATGAAGTTACCAACTTAAAAAAATTAGCCTGCTATATTTGGCAAAACACTAAATTTTTATATAGTTAACTTGCCCCTAGTGTGATGGTTGCCTTGGCTGGTGTGGGCCAAATGATTTCGTAGGTGGTGCAAGTTCATTATTTTTACCATACAGTGTTTCTTAACAATGTTTCTTATGTATATGTCTATCTTTTTTTTTTTTTTTTTTAGACAGGGTCTCACTTAGCCTGGTCCTGAACTCACTATGGAGCCCAGGCTGGCCTTGGACTCATGGCAGTCCTCCTGCCTCAGAGCTGCAATGACAGGCATGTGCTACCATGCCTGACTTTATCCCCTCTCCTTCCCTCTCCTTTCTTTTAATTTTCTTTTGTGACGGAATGTTGCTTTTAGCCCAGGCTAGTCCTGAAATAACCTTTTAGCTCAGGCTGTCCTTGGACTCACAGCAGTCCTCCTGCCTCAGTGTTGGGATGACAGGCATGTACTACCATGCCTGGCTTTATGTGGAGCTGAGGAATTGAGCTCAGGGCCTTATACTTGGGCTTGCTAGGTGAGTGCTCTAACCACTGTGCATTCCTCCAGCCCCTACATCTGTCTTAAGAGTTGGTTACTTTCATATTCTCTCACACACTGTTCTTTGCATATATGTATAAGTATCTATTTAGTTCCAGGTACTCTAGCAAATATTGGGCTAGACGGTGATTTCTGCGTTCATGGAGTTTACATAATAATATTACTAATATTATTTAAAAATTATAAGCAGTGAAAAGTGAGTTATGTAATAGGCTGGAAAATGATGAGTCAATGAGGAAGGGGAAAACAGGAAAAAGGTAGGATAGAGTATGCAGGGACTAAGAATGAAGGGGTATGGATGGCCAATTTGCATTAAGCAGGGTGATAAGAATGGCCTTCATGGAGAGTGACTTTTTAGCAAATTATCATGGATGTGTATGTGTGAGGAAGTCAGCCATGCACAGATCTAAGAAGGGTTCTGTAGCTCAGTGTTCAAGGATCAATAGGGAGACTTGTTTCTGGAGCAGAATGAGCTAGGGGGAGAGTGGCAGGTGAGGAAAAGAGTAGCAAGGTAAAGAGGGATAGTGTTTGTGTGGCTCGGTAGGACATGAAAGAACTTCTGCTGTTAGTGTGCATGAAAAGGGAGCCTTTTAAGGTTTTGAACAGATCAACATTATCTGAGCTCTATTTCAGAAAAGTTACCAGTAATACCAACAAAAAAGTGTAGACAGGGAAATTCTTCAAGAGATTGTTATAATAACCAAAGGATGGGATAATGTTGATTTGGATCCTGGGTCTTAGCAATGAAGGTGGTCAGATTTTGGTTATATTGATATTTTGAAGGTAAAGTTGCTTAATTTTCTGATATATTATGAAAATCCATTAATAACTCTTAATTCTTGCATTTTTGTTTTCTGTTGCTATAACAAAATACATGAAGCTAGATACTTTATAAAGGAAAAAGGTTTATTTAGATTACAGTTTTGGAGGTTTAAAATCCAAGATTGAACAGCTCCCTCTATTTGGCCTCTGGTGAGGGCCACTTTTTCTGTGGCACAACATGTTTAAAAGCATTATGACAGGAGTACATATGCTAGGGAGAGCAGGATGGGAAGCAAGAAAGCAGTGACGGGCCAGTCTTGACTTAGCTGCTCTGGTCTTTTAAAGGTGTAGAATAGATCTTTATTTAGGAACCAAGGACAGAGGAGTAGAAGATCTTGCTAATCAGGAGGGAGTCCCGAGTGGGTTTAAACCAGGGCAAAACCTCCATCCCAAAAGACTGGTGAGTTTATTGAATACAATTTTGTAAGAATATTTCCAGTTTTGCAAACAATTAAGTTTCTGTTCTAACTATTGATTATAGGTAACTTGAAAAAGGTTATGTGTAGAAAGATAACTGTCAGAAATGCCTCTACACAAGAAGGCCAGTAGATACACGTAGAAAGAAAAGACCTTTTCGCTTCCCTGCCATAATTACTATTTTGGTACTAGAGCTTAAACCCAGGCTCTCACACTTGTGGACAAGAGCTCTGCCACTGAGCCACACCGGAGTCTTAAGTTGGTTCCTGCTCGTCGCTTGCTTTGGTTATTCAGTATTGCAAGTTGATGGGTGGAGTCTATTTACTTACTTAATGTTTTAATTAAATCGTCTTCTATTTTAAAATCAGAATAAAGTCTCCTCAAGCATTGAGTAAAATGATGCTATTTCAGCAGTGATTTTAATGTTTGAATGATAGTAATTTTTTTTTTTTTTTGAGACAAGGTTTTGCTTTGTAGTCCAGGCTGGTCCAGAACTCACAGTGTTGCCCAGGCTGGCCTTGACCTTGTGGCAATCCTCCTTTATCAGCCTCCTGGGTGTTGGGATTACATGCGTGGACCATCGTGCCCAGATGTTACGTGGTGCTGGGGGATCGAATCTGGGGTTTTGCACTTCCCAGGAAAGCACTGTAATTACTGAGCTACACCCTATCCCACGTTAGTGGTTCTTCATTTCTTATTCCTAGGAAGTGGAGACATAGCTCAGTGATTAAAGTATTTGCCTAGTATGGTTAAGGCTCAGGGTTCATTCCTCAACACCACATAAAGATTGGCTGTGTGTGGTGGTACACACCTGTAATCCCAGCACCCAGGAGGCCGAAGTTGGAGGATTGCCTTGAGTTCAGGGCTAGTCTGGGTTACACAGTGAGTTCAGAATCAGCCTGGACTGTAGAATGTCTCAAAAAAAGAATATTTCCAAGTCATTTCTTGTGATTTTTTCTTCCTACATAACTTAAAAAAATACCCAGTAATTAGTTGAAAACATTTCGATTTCTAAGCATCTGTTTTATGAGTATTGGATATAAATCTAATTATGTCCAATTTCTACAGGTATCTTCTCTTAATGGACCTTCAAGATAGAAATGAGAAGCTGTTTTACAGAGTGCTAATGTCTGACATTGAAAAATTTATGCCTATTGTTTACACTCCTACTGTGGGCCTTGCTTGCCAGCAATATAGTTTAGCATTTCAGAAGCCAAGGTATGTAAACTTGTATTTTATTCATCTCTTATTTATGTACTTATTTTTGAGAGAGTCTTGCTAAGCTCATTGCCTAGGCAGGACTCAAATTTGCAATCCTCCTGCCTCAGCCATCCATTGTGCTGAGATTATAGGCATGTGCCACCATGCCTGGCCGAGGGTTCCTTTTTTTCATGTCTTCCTAGTATATATTTTGTCATTTTGATACCCACCGTTATAATGTATGTGAAATGCCTCATTGCACTTTTATTTTACATTTCCTCCGTGATTAGTTGTTTTGAATACTTTTCCTATACACCTTTTGGCAATTTGTATGTCATGTCTTGAGATACATCTCTTCAAGTTTTTGTCCACTTAAAAATCTGGTTTGTTTTCTTGCTTACTGAATTGTGTTCTCTATATATTTTGGGTTAAACCCTTATCAGGTATAAAATTTGCAAAGTTTTTCTCCCATTCAATAAATGTCTCTGTTTTCCTTTGATATATTTTTCCATATAGTACAGGTTTTCTGGTTCAGTACTATTTTTTTTAAACTTCTTTTTGTTTTTGTTGCCCATCCCTTTGAGATCAAGTCATTAATAAAAGGGGACAAGTTAAGGAATAGTATAAGAGTATATTCTAGCAAAATACTTGGATTGAATCTAAGTGGAGGTATTTGCTGTACTATTTTTTCAAGTTTTTCATAATATTTAGAATATAAGTAAAGAAATATTTTTTCAATAAAGAAGCTTCTAAAATGACTTCCATATGATCCATTCTACATGAAAGTTTTCTGTTGTATTTTGTTCTTTTCAGGATTTTGAAATTTTTCAGTAGAATGATTCTCATGGTTTCACCTGTAGTTATTTAAGATAAGAAACCTGTTTGAAATTATGTTGTCTGGCATAAATTTAAACATTGTATTTAATTAGAGAATTATACATATGTTTGAGTAATGATGGGTCTTTAATACCTAAAGCTGAGTAACTTGATTAAAAATAGTTTATTTAGCTCAGAGTCCTGGAGGTGCAAGGACGAGGTGCTGGTGAAGTCTTTGGTGAAAGCCTGGAAGCAGACAACATCACAGTGATCACAAGGACAGGCGCATGAGAGGTCAACCAGTTAATTAGACAGCCGATGGGAAGCTGGCTAAGCTCAGGCTTTTATAACAGTTTGCCTTACTGAGAACTGTTTCTGGAGAACATCTTAATCCTTGTTGAGGAGGGTAGGGCTGTGCTGTTAAGTAACCCAAGGTCCTCCCACAAGGCTCCACCTCTTAAAGGTTCCACTAACCATGTAGAAACTGAGGACCAAGCACCCAGTACATGAGTCCTATGGAACAAGCTATGTCCAAATCATGACATTATTTTTATCTTTAAGGCAGAAATGATACATGTTTTATTTTAGTGCAGTAGCAGGAATTCTAAGATACCAAGAAAACAAACATGAGAATTATACCTCTTATATTTATTTTTTTGTGGATTTTATAGTAGCACTCAGCAGTAAGTGAAAGTTGAGAGTTATTTTACTTTAAGTATAAAATTTAGCATAGTTGCAAACTATACCTTTCAGTTATATTTTTTCATAAAACTTAATGATGTGATACTTAATGGCCCAATGCTTAATAATACTTAATTTTTATTTTTAATGTGACATTAAAAAATGGCTAGGGTTGCAAAAATAAATTCTCATGTGAATAAATTTACTTTTCATGTTTCCTTCCTGAAGTATGATTCTGCAGTATCTATTGTTGGTTTTGTATGGAATTTCTTCTACCTTTGGCATAGCTACTTTGTGTCAGTTTTTCAAGATGTCATGGATAATCAGTTTTGAAAATGCTGTTGAGATTGTTTGGATTGTTTTGTTCCTGTGTGCCTGTAGTATTTTAATTCTTGTAAAATTTCCATAATTTGGTAGTTCAATCTGCTTAGGATAACATACGTGCTTGTGGTTAATTTGTGCATTGAGCTGTGATTTTTGGATGCTAGGGACAGTTCTCTTTATGGAATTCTGAGCTCTCTGGATTAATCAAGTTACTTGTGCTTTGTGAAATTTTTTTGAAGGTTTGTACAAATTAATAATACAGGTGTATAGCAAGGACAACAAAAACAGATGTGTTTAATTTCTAAAAATATTTCTACCTCTTGTATTTTAATACTGCATTTTTAAAGAATCTTCATCTCTTGGGTTATGGGCTGCCTATTTTTATACTGTGTATTTGGCAATTAATCATTTACCTACCTTTAATATTTGTAATGTTTTATCACAGTGAAACTCATTTCTTTTGTTAGTATTTTAGTGTTCATTTAATCCCAACTAGGTTGTAAGCATCTATAGAGATAAGGTTGTAGCTTATAAATTTTTCTTTTATTTTTTACACTATTTAGACTTAGTACCTGGTTGATGCTTAATTGATGTATGTTGTTTGCTAACTCAGAAAAACAGTAAACTGTTTACCCACTCATATAGAAACTATCAAGCTTTGATGTATTTAGTCTTTCTCCTACAATTTTAGTATGTTATGCTAAGTAATTTATCATAAAGAAATGCACTCCAAGGGGTTTCTCATAGGGTATGAGAAAGTAAGGTTTTTTTTTTTTTTTTTTTTTTTTTTTTTTTTACTATTAAATAGAAACAGTACAACTTTAAAGTCATAGTGTACATCTTTTATCTACTTATGTACTTTTTATGAGTAATTTGATTTTGGCAAACAGATTGAGCTAGTACAACAGTTTATTGATAACAATTTTTTTTAAACAAACATCTACGAAGTAGGATTAGATTTGTCACTTTTCGTTCACTGAAAGTTAAGGTGAAAAAAGGGTCCAGTGCTCAAATCAATTTGGAAAAATTAGAATTAAGTGAAACTAAACAGAATTCTTTGCAAAGCTTCTCTAATTGCCTATTTTGCAAGTTTTCTTGGGAGGATGAGAATTGAATGTAATGTAGATAATATACCTAGCATAATTCTTGGTACATCCTAGTTATTACTAAATTACAGTTATTGTTACTGCTACTATACAATATTTTTCAGTTTCTTGTTGATTAAATGGTACCAATCACCACTTTCAGAATAGTGGATTATGTTTGTAAGAGAAATAGAAAATTTATTTGGGGACATATTGAATCTTTGGGACTTCCAAGGGGAGGTGTCTTGTAGTCAATTAAATGTATAGACCTGGGACTTAGTAATATATTCAAAGCTTCTAATATTTTAACTTGTACGTGACATCTGCTACACAAATATTTAATTTGATTTTGACCATGACTGTTATCAGCAAGACTAATCACTAAAGAGAACCAGAGGAATCTTTCATTGTTACTGCTTAATTTTTTTCTTAAAATTATATATTTATATATTCCTTTAGTGTAATGGTGTTGGGTATTGAATCCAGGGCCTCATGCGTGCTAACCAACCACTTTACCACTAATTTATGCCCACCAGCTTGAGAATTCTTAAATAAATACATAAAGTGAACTATCGAGATGTAATGGGACAACATATTAAAATTGTTTGTGCTATACTTAAGCATTGGGATACTTATTTCTTTTAGAGTTCCAAGAAGAACTTGAAGTAGATAGTTCATAATTTAAGTAGTGAGGCGTGAACTTTCTTAATTTCACATGATGAGGAATCCTAGTAATATAGAAACCATCATAACCAAGATTAGAAATCGAGAATGGAGATGTGTGCATTTATTCAAGTCTAGCTATTGTTTATTCATAAAGACATTTATAATTTCTGTCACATGCAATAATGTATATTATTTCAGGTAAAGGTGTCAGTTGTTTTGTGAAATTGCAATATTTAATCTGTGAAATAAGGCTATGTAGTATCCTGTTCAGTTTGGTCTGCTATCACAAACTATTATAAACTAAGTGCTTTCTCAACTAGAAAAATTTTGTTTTTCATAGTCTTGAACTGTAGGAAGTCCAAGATCAAGATGTTAAGATGAATTTTTGTAATGTTTCTCTTCTGTGGTCACAGGCTGCTGATTTCTTGTATCCACATATGGCAGTAAGCAGAGAGCTCTCCAAAGTTCATTTTTAAAAATTTTACAAATCACCTCTCTTTCCTCTTCCAACACTCTCACCACCCCCACTTTCTCTTTCCCTCTCCATAAAAATCCGTCTTCTTACTTTTTTCCATATGTCTTACATTTTTTATGGTTTGATTTTCTCATATTAGAGAATCTGTGTGATATATAACTTTCTGAATATTATTCATTTTGCTCAGTGTCTCAAGGTACATCCATTTGCCTATAAATGACTCAAATTTGTCATTCTTAATGGTAGAGCAATACTCTACCTTGTATATAGGCCACATCTTTATCTAGTCGTCAGTACTTGGGCATGTTGGCTTTTTATGAGCTTTGGCTATTATTAATTGTGCTGCTATAAATATGTGTATGCATGTATCAGTATAGTATGATGATTTTAACTTTGTAGGTTATATCCACAGAAGAGATATATTTGGGTCATATGGCATGTTGATTTTCAGTTTTTTGAGTAATCTCCATACTGCTTTCCATAGTGGTTATACCAGTTTACAATCCCACCAGCAGTGTAGATGGGTTCTTTTTTCCTCACAGCCTCGCCAGCATTTGATATTTTTTGAGTTCTTCATAGCAGCCATTCTTACTGGTGTTAGATGGAACCTCAGTGTTATTTTAATTTACATCTCAATGATGGCTAAAGATGTTGAACGTTTTTTCATTTATTCATTGGCCATTTGGACTTATATTTTAAGAACAGCTTATTCATTTCAAATTCCCATTTTTTGATTGGGTCCTTTAATTTAGAGGGTCTAATTTTTTTCAGTGCTTTGTATGCTCTTGATAATAATCCTGTGTCTGAGGAGTAGGTGGCAAAGATTTTCTTCCCATTCCATAGATGCTCTCTTCACTCTTGATTGTTTCCTTTGTTGTACAGAAGCTTTTTAACTTCTGTTGATTGATGTTAATCTCTTGTGCTTTGGGTATTTTATTGAGACAGTTGCCTAAGTCTTCAAGGGTTTTGCCTACTTTTTATCCCAACAAGTTCAGTGTTTCTGTTTTAATGTCTAAGTCTTTGATCAATTTTGATTTGATTTCGGTGCATGGTGAAAGTTGTGGGTCTAGTTTCATTCTTCTGCATGTGTTCAGCCAGTTTTCCCAGCACCATTTTTTAGCAGAGTTCATTTTATTAGGGCAATAGTGCCGTTGTTTTGGATCTATTCTTTATAACATTGTCACCTCCCACAAGCTCCACCACGCACTGGAGTCCACCATGTCGGAAATTAGGTTCTCAACAAAGGAGTTGGGCTTGGTGCCTCAGGCCTGTTAATTCCAGCACTTGGGAAGGCTGGGTCTGGAGATCCCAAGTTCAAACCCAACCTGGGCAATTTAGTGATTTAGTGAGTCGAAGTTCAGAAATTGTGTAGGGATGAAGCAGTGTGTATAAAGATCCTGGGTTTGATCTTTAACACTACAAAAGAAAAAAGATTCTACATCTAAATATAAACAGATTCTTGCAGACATTTTTGATAGTTTCATGCTACTCTCGTTACTGGACCATTAAAAAATAGACATCCCTGATTCTTCTTGATCTTTTGATTTTAGAGGTATGGGAAAGTAGTCTTTTTAAAATGATCTGGGAAAGAAATTTCTGGGAATGGGATTACCTTATGCAGTCTTGAAGACCAGGGCTGCCCAGGTGAGCCAGGGCTATTCTTAATAGGATTTGGCTTTCTTTACTAAGCCACTTTGCAGTTGTTAGACACGTTAAGGATACTTCTTAAAACTAGAAAATATTTTTAGCTTATTATCTCTAGCCTGAAACTTGTCACTTTTGCTGTGTTGTTGTGTTGTGTGTGTACCTTTAGAAATTCTCTTAAACATTAAATACTTGACTAAAACTAACTTTTAATGCCTCTAGAAAAGTGGTGATTTTATTGTTACTAAAAATTTCACCATTTATTTGTAGTAGTAAGCTTTTAATTTTTATGCATATTTATCCTGTAATTTTCTTTGATCCATTTGTTTCATTTCCTTTGAAATTGGCTTAATGCTTGGCATAATACTTGGTATTGACCCTATTTTAAGGTATGAGAAAAAGAACTGCTTGTTGGAGTGTTCATTCAAAGATATGAAACGTCTCATAAAACTTGTATTAGTTCAAGTTTTAACTAGTTTGGACCAGTTCAAGTTAGTGCAGTAGATATTTTAGAGATAATTACTTACAAAATGAAGACGTAGATGGTGAGCTCTTGATTTATTAACTCAAAATAACTTTTTTCCTGATCAGTATAAATGTTACATTCTGGATATTTGTTTGTAACTTGTATTAAGTAGAAATGAGGTAGAGAATCTGATGTCTTAAGTAGTAGGAATTCAGCATGTGCCCCAAAGTAGTTTAAAATATCAGAGTATCTTCTTTCTCAATTAGGAAAAATTTGGAGAATGGAAAAAATGTAGACATGACTCAACCATCATTTTTTTACATCAAGATCTAAGAGTTGTCTAAATTTATGCAGAGACGTATAAATCTTTTTAGCATGGCAGTGAAAGTTATCTTTTACTGTAAAAAGCTCTTAAAACTATAAAGTAGCAGTTCATTGTGTCTCCCTCTTCATCTAGAGAGTTTAGGTGTGGAAAATTTGAATGGAAATTTAAGTTTTGGTTCCCAAAATAACTGCTGTAGTCTGTGTGGTATATCCAGGTGTTTTGATTTACATTTGCACAAAAAATTAGGAAAATTAGAAAGAATAGCCAAGGTGTATCTCAGGTGGCATTTATGAAAATATTTAAATTCAATCATTATTTTTACATCTTCAAGAATACATACTTTAAAGGAGAACTATAAATCTCAGTTTTTATTACTAAAACAAAATAAAAAAGAGAAGCAGTCTTCTCTCTTCACCAAATGCCAACTGTTCCAGTCATACCGGGAATATTTAATTTATGCTTTTGAAAAGTCACTAGCAAACTGGGTTGTACTCTGAGAAACAGCAGTGACAGTTACTGAGAAAGTCATATGAGAAAGAATTATAGGGAATAAAAATATTTAGTCAAAATTTAGGATTGGAGAATATCTTCAGTAATTTGTAATATTTTCTGTTGGAGGAAAATACATATTTTCATGGCCTTGCCTCAGTATAGAACTGAGTTCACTGGATGGAAGTTACTGCAGGGATATGTTAGCTTTCAAAGCTTTTCTGTTAATCTAACTAATGTGCTCCATCTTTGGGAATATTCAGATAAGTTGAATAATTATCGATAAAACCGGCATGAATGAGAGCTCTGCATTGGGTATGACTGAAAACTCATTGTACTGCAAGGTCACTTTTAATTAGAAATTTCTGTGATGTTTTAAAAAGCAGGCCACAAATAGTTCCAGGGATTTGGAACATCTCCAAAACTGTACCTAATTCACATCAGTTCAAATACCTGCTACATAATTCAGGCCGTTTTTAGTTACAGCTTTTGCAAAAGTTGAAGCAATTGATAAAAACAAAATTTTAAATAAGAGTTTTTTAAACATTTAAGTGATTCAGTGATCCATGTCAGCAAAGTTACGCTCTGTCTCCTAAACCAACACACGAGTCAAATGTTTGCACAGTTGTATCCTGGCTAGAATACTTGGTTTCAAATTAATAAGAAAATCTAATGTTTGTGTTTTCTCATTTGAAGTAACGGTATTCCTTTAATTCAGTGTGTATTTTCATAGTGTTGTTGCCCTCTTGTTTTCTTGGTACGTGCTCGTAAAGTCTCCTTTGTTCCACGCGCCTACCTACCTCAGCTGCAGTTGAGCTAGCAGAGAAGTTACTAAGGAGCATTTTCTCTGAGGCATGGCTACTGCCCTCCACCACTTGGTCCTGCCATCTAACTCAGCAGTTAAAGAGAAGGAGCAAGGTTAGATTTTGCTTGTGTTTGTACCCCGTCCACACTTCCCCAGTGCTTCCCAGGAAGGCTTCTGAATATTCAGATGTTTATTTTCATCAGTTTTCTTGACAAAATAACATTTAATATCAGAGAATATTTTATAAATCTCAAAAATACTGAATATAGCTTGGTAATTATGTAGTATACATGTTATTTAAGAATAAAGAAGTGGGACTATGGGCATAGCTCAGTGGTTAAAGTGCTTGCTTAGCAAGCTAAAGGCCCCTAGATTTACTTCCCCTGCACCACATAAACTGGACATGGTGGTACAGACCTGTAATCCCAGCACTTGGGTGGCTGAGGCAGGAGGATTGCTGTGAGTTGGAGGCCACTTTGCATTACATAGTGAGTTCAGGACCAGCCTGGACTACAGAGCGAGATCCTGTCTGAACAAACAAACAAAAAACCCAAGCAATAAAGAAGTGAAATTGCCAGTTTTAGCTAACACTATACGTTTTATCCTGTATTTCATATATATGTTCAGTCACCATGGTAAAATGTATGAAGTAATATAAAATAATTGATAGGATTCCAAATTGTATAATGACTTAAATTATGAAAGTTATTGAATTGAATTTCTTTCTAAGTAAAGAAAGCTCTTATTTAGAAGTCTAAATCCTAGTCTTAATATGATGTCTTGTATTTGAATGATCTTTAGGATAATTTGGAAAGTAGCATTATACTTAAATATGTAAAAAAATAGTGCTGCTTTGAGAAATATAATTTTGTACTATTGAGATAATTTGTTTAAAAAGCTGAAAATGTGTAAGTATATTATTTCTCTTTTTTAAGGAAGTAAATTTGTATTGACATTTACCAAGTAAAAGATATCTGTATGGTGAGGTCAGCATTAACTTAGAGGTCTTTCCAGTATTTTGTATTGTAGAAATTAGGTTAGAGTTTATCAGAACAATCTATTTATACTTAATTAATTGGGTACTCATTTTAAAATAAATGAAGAATAGCTTATGTGAAATCATCTTTGTGTACATTTTCAGTCTACATTTATTTGAAAATGTGTTGGTGGCATTATGTGGAGATGGAGTCACTAATGTTTAGTAGTTTTTGATTTTTAAAACGATGTAAATTTTGTGAAATGAAGGTAATTTCAAGAAAAATATCACTTGGGTTTTAAAGGCCAGAGTTGAAACTTGAACTTATGTTTTCTGGGTCTTAAGCCTCTTAGTCAGGTTTCATTAACACAGAACCGAGAATGTGCACATGCCTCTTTGTGTGTGTGTGTGTGTGTGTGTGTGTGTGTGTGTGTGTGTGCGCGCGCGCGCCCGCACGTACATATAGAAAGAGAGAAGAGGAGAGAGGTATTTTAAGGAATTGGCCTCCTTGGTCACAAAGGCTGGCAAATGCTAAATGTGCAGGATTGTCTGGCTGGCTAGTGAGCCAGGGAGAGTCCATGCTGCAGTTAAAGTCTGCGTGCAGTCTGTTGGCAAAAGAAGGCCTCTTGGTGCAGCCTTCAACTGATTAGCCTCAAAATTATGGACATTGATCTACTTTAAGTTCTACCGATTTAAATTTTGATCTCATTTAAAGATTATCCTCACATAAACATATAGAGTAACATTTGAACCAAATAACTAAGTACTGTTCCTAGGAAAGTTGATGCATGAAAATAGTCATCACATCTTCCCAGAGCCGCTTTTAGTGCTGTTTAGACTGATGTGGTTTCGGTGGTTCTGAGTTATTCAGAGAAGCTGCACCTTTCTATGTAGCTACTTGGACCTTTTCTGATTTTCAAAACCTAAAATGTTATGTCTTGTTAATAAAGATTGTTCTCTCAACTAGAGTATGTTACAGTTGAATAATTTCATATGTTGCTTTTTAGAGGAGCTTGATCTTCATGTGATATATGATATAGGCATATTTCTGTACTAGGGTATCACATATAAAATTTATCGTACTAGTCTACAGCTGTACTGTCCTCAATGTGCTTGATCTTGTCTGATAAAATTTATGATGCTAATTGGATTAATTACAGTGACTTCACATTTAAACCTAATTGGAAATTGTTGAATAATAAGATCTGGTGGCACAGGCCTGTAATCTCAGCACTCTGGGAGGCTGAGGCAGGTTGGCTATAAATTCGAGGCCAGCCTGGGCAATTTAGTGACTTACTGAGACTTTGTCTCAAGATTAAAAAGAAAATAAACTGGGCCACGGTGTGGTAGTGCATGCCTGTAATCCCAGTCTGTGGGAGGCTGAGGCGGGAGCATTGCTGTGAGTTTGAGGGTAGCCTAGGCTACATAGTGAGTTCAGGACCAGCCTGGACTACAGAATGAGATCCTTTCTCACTAAGTGAGTAAGTAAGTAAATAAATAAATAAAAATAAAAAAAGGGCTGAACATACAGCTCAATGTGAAGACCCTGGGCTAACAAAAAATTCTCGAATAAGATTACTGCCAGCCATTTATTTCCAGAAGATTCTTACTGTTTTTTTTTCCCAACTCGCTATTTCTTAAAATATTTTTGGCTGATTCTGTTCATTATTTATTCCTCCTTTTTTTCCCCAAGAAACTTACTGTCTGTTAATGCTAGTCACTTTATTAAGTGTTGATTATGGATAAATAAAATGTATTTTCTGCCTTTGTGGAATTTATAGGTCACACTCAAGTGATGAAGTAAATACATGAGTACAGTTTGTGCTAGAAGGAAGTAAAGGATAGTGATTTACAGTAGCGAGAGGATTTCTTCCCTGAGTGTAGTTAGGGATGTGTCTCAGAGGTGTCTGCCAGTAAAGAGAAAAAAGTAACATTTGAGGCTTGGGGAACAACATGTTCAAAAGGTGTGAATAGGGCAAGGTTGCATGAAAGGACATTTGAGGAAGCCGGGTCCTGTGCTAGGCCTGCGAGGATGGTAGAGTTTCCTGGTAACTCCTGATCAGTTTGGGAAGCCATTGAGTTATTTGAAGGAAGGGAATGATCATATCTAATTAAGTTTTTAAGCTGTTGGTTAGGCTTCCCTACCAGCAGGGGTGGAGTGGTAGGTTGCAGTGGGGTGTGAAGACCAAAAAGAGGCCTGTTGTAACTGGCCTCTCCTTTGTTGGTCCTAAGTATTTGAATGGACTTAATTGTCTTCTGGTGTGGAACGAAGATGTCAAGCTAGGTCAAAAACAAACACAGTTGACAATAGCATGAACCAGTCCACATGGGAATAACTCTGTCGCCTTCAGTCGTACAGTGGTGACTGTCAGTATGTGAGGTGATACAATATACCGCACCGGGGGTATTTATACTAAGTCAAATGCATCAGTGGGAGAAAAGAAGGCCCGCTGTTTATAAGAGTTTCTTAAGCTTGCAGGCTTAGCGTGGTTCATTTTATTTATAAGCCAAGTCAGTCCTTCGTGATCTTGTCGTGTCTTTACTGCACACATCCATCTTAAACAAACATTTCTTTCCCCTGTGGAGGACCCAACTAGCCTGTGTTTTATCCTGGGACTAAATATTATTCATTTCATTTCTGTGCACTTACTTTTTAGGTTAAAACATTATTCATGTGGGGGTAGATCTCTGAAACTCTGCCTGTACAGTTCAGTCTCGGGCCTTCTGGTCCTCTGAGCTTAACTCTTATCTGTATTTTGGCTCCTCTCATTCTTGTGGTTATAAGAATGTAAACCATTCGGTCTTATCCTTCTTATGTCATATATTCCTCCTACGTCCCCTTTGAATTCATTGGCTCAACATTTTATTTCAGTGAACTAAACCTAGTGTGTTTTCCCACTTCTTAACCTGTATAGCTATATAGTTATTATTATTATTTTCCTTGAAACAGAGTAGTGCAGGCTGGTCCTGAACTCACTATGGAGCCCAGGCTGGCCTTGGACTCATGGCCTCCTGAGTGCTGGGATTACAGGTGTATGCCATCCTGCCCAGCTGCTGAGGAATTGAACTCAGGGCCTTGCATTTGTTAAACAAGCAGTTTCACTGCTGTGTCATTCCTCCAGTCCCATTGATCTGTATAGCTTTAAGCCCAGTGATATATCCCACATACGAAAATGAAAATGTTGGTGTTCTAGAGGGCTTTATTTTGGGTCTTATATCTTTTTATTCTGTTTATGTTTACTCACTAGTAGTAACCTGAGAATGGAGGGCTTTATTTTGGGTCCTGTTTTTATTCTGTATATGTTTACTCACTTGTAACCTGAGAACCTGGAAGTCAGTGTCCTTAACCCAGATCTCCTTTCCCAAGTGTACTACTGATATTTTCAGCTAGTAAGGAGTTGCTCTCACATGGCATGCAGCTGCTTACCCCAGACTCAGGTTCTTCTGACTGTGTAAGGTCTGTAGTGTCTGTTTGGCCACCCAAACCAAATACCTCACAGGTATTTGATTTTCCCCTTTCCTTACCCAGGTGGAGTCCTGTCAGTTCTGGCTGTTTCATTTATTTATTTATTTTTTCAATTTTGTCTCTTAATTATTTGTTGAGCTGCTGTTATCCACCCAATCCTCATTGGTGCTCTTTTAAGTTAGGCTCTGCTCATTTCTTTCCAGAGCTGCCACTGCATATTCTTCCTAGAAAGCTATTAAAAAAAATAACAGTGGGGTTTCTAGAAGATATATCTAACTGTATCATTCTCTGGGAGAAAATCACTGAATAGTTCCCTGTGTCACCCATGAAAACAGACAAACTCCTTAGTGTGACATTCAGGAATTTTTATTATCTGACTCTTGTCTCTGCCTCTTGGTTTTTGTTATTCTGTCTGTCCTGTGTCCACGTCTGCCTAGTTCCCCATCCAGGCTGATGGCTCCCTCAAACTAGCTGGACACTTTGACAGTCTGTATCATACCACATACAGTAATTTTTCTTTTTGGTCAGACTTACTGCTTTTTTCCTTGACCTCCCTCGCCCCTTTATCCTTTAGCAATACCCCTAAACCTAATAAAACTATCAGTTTGTTGAGTGAATATTTAGATAATAAGACATGAATAAACATTATTAACCTAGGATGTGCTTTGGACCTGAAAAGAGTTGGTTGAGACTCTTCATGGCTTCTTTGTAACCATATGATCTTAGGTCTGTAACGCAAATTCCCTGGTATTTAATTTTATCACCTATACAATGAGTATTGTTACAATGTTTAAATAAGATACCTCTTAAGCATGTCATTAGACAGGAAGTATATGGCAGAACTTAAAAACTAGTTTTCCTGAAGTTTGTGTGTACTTAGCAGATCTCAAACATCAAATTCTTTTTTTGACATTTTTTTCTCATATAAATATATATATGCAATACATAATGTTTATAGTGAATTTGAGTATTTTGTGCACATATATATCACATCAGTGTTATGATCCCTTCCCCTCTCCCTTTTTGACCCTCCCATACCCCTCCTACCCCCCTGTAACTCCCACTTTCACAACCATTTGTTTCAGTGGAATGCCTGTGTTCTGGGTTTCCCAGTGTTCTGGGTTTCCCAAATCAGAGAAATCATGCAATATTTAATATATTTAGTCTTCTGTGTCTTACTCATTTCACCACTCAAATCACCACTCTTTAGCTCAGCTTCCCGCCCCTAGAATGGGCTTCAGTGGCCATATCTTGATGCTTCTTCTCTGGGTCCAGCAGAGCCCTTTATTGGGACAATTTGCCAAAAGGTTTCTTTCCTCTCTATTTTAGTATGTCTTTGTTGAGATTCTTTAACGTGGTCTCACCCACCATTCCACATGAGATGAGAACGTAACAATGAGATTCATGAGGTTAGAAAAATGTGAGAAAGAAAAAGAAGTTAAATGTTATATTCCTTAGCTGAGTACTGGGAGGTAAATGTCAAATATCAAATTCTTACATAAAATTGAAATTTATTTGCTAAGCATTGAAACTTACCTTGATACTGTGCTTACATGACTTGCAATTGGAACATAATTGTGCTATAAAATGTTTTGTACTTAGAGAAAGAAAAAGTATAACATGAGTCAATTGAAGTTATTCAGGATTATAAGACTTCATAACCTATGTAGCAGCAAATAGTGTATTATAAATATCATTAGTGAAAATATTCCTAAGTCACCAGCAAATCAATGTAATAATTCTTCAAAACATGTTTTTATAAGTACTTGAAGAACAAAGGAGGTTAATATTGTTCTACCTTATGACTAGTATATTGTATTTGATACTTTTAAGAAAGTACAAGTATTTCTGAAGACAGATGGAAAGTGTTAAGTCTAAGCAAGGAAGCTCTTAGCCAGAAAAAACATTCTTGATACCGAGGAGTTCCTTTTTTCATATGCTAATTTTTCAAGTAAGATAAGTGAGATACTGATGTTGCATGCAGACTCCTTTATGTGTGTTTGTAAATTTAACCTCTGATTTATTATCTTGCAGTTATGAGACATTCTGAACATGTGGCTATTGGTAACTTGGACATTGTAATATGTTTTTTTTTCTTTATTGCTCTTGGTTACTTCTAATGAAACCAAACGAGCTTACAGTTCACTAAATAGTGTCAAAAGTTTTGTACCGTTGAAGTTAATAATTGTATTAGGAAGAAATTTTAGTTCTGTGTATACTAAAGTATTTAATTCATATGAACAGTGCCAAAGAATACATAGACCTATTCTCTAAACAGTCTCAAAGGACAGTTATTCTTTAGTTTATACTCACAGAAAATCTGTAGAGACTATGGGAGGAAGAATTCCTTGTGGTTGGAAAGCAGATGAATAAATTGCTAAAGGTCTCATTCGTGTATTATGCTGCTTCAGTCACTTTGAATTATGTGAAGGATTTCTGTTGCCCAGTTACTGTACCTTGAATTGCTGAAAATTCCTGCTTCTACTTATGCCTTCCTACCGAGTCAATAGACAATTAGTAGTATCACAGTAGAGGCTCTGCCTACCTTTTTGATACTGTAACAATAGAGTGGTCTATCCTCAAAGATTATTTTGGATTTGTTCACCCTAATTTATAGGCATTCAAAAATTAGATTGTCTTTATCAAATTCTTTAAGAGAAAAAAATACCAAGTGAAAAAGTTTCTTTTATTAGAACTGCTACTACAGGAAACAATGTCTTAAATATTGTTCAGTGTCCTTTATGCAGAGACCTATTTATTAAATTCTTCTAATTTTCTCCTCCTCCTCTGCCCTCTCTGCCGCCACCTCCTCCTCCTCCTCCTCTTCCTCTTCTTCCTTCTTCTTCTCCTTCTCCATTTTGAGTCAGGGTTCCTGCTCTGTAGTCCAAGCTGGTCTTGAGCACACTAGGTAGCCCAAGGTAGCCTCACACTCCTGGCAGTCCTTCTGCTTCAGCCTTGTGAGTACTGAGATTACAGGCTAGCAACAAACAACATGCCTTGCTAATCTTTATATGGTACTGAGGATTCAAACCCAGAGCCTTGTACATGTTAGGCAAGAGCTTTACCTGCTAACCTGCACCCTAGCCCTTTTTAAATTCCTCTCAAAGACATGTCTTTCTTTTGCCAGTGGTGTACTTCCTTTCATTACGTCTGAGAAATAACTCAGTTTTTACTCTTGGACTTTGAGTGCATTTTGTCCCCAAGTGTAGTTTTCTTTAGGCTATTTATATTTCCCTTTCTTTACTGCATTAGTTCTCTTTAACGAGTGAATCTTACAAACTCACATTTTAGTCAGTTACTAGCTTTTGAGCCATTCTTCTGGCTAAGTGGAAAGCCTGTATTGTATGAAAAAAAAAATACCATCTGCTTGTCTTTTCAGGATCTCATCCCTACCCTCCCTGCAGCTCAGAGAAAACAGTAAAACTTGCATCCCAAATTTGTAGTCTTTGTTATTTTTCTATGGTTTTAAGGAATCTACGGGTTTTCATTATTGCCTTAAATCTTCAGTTTTTAGTGAAGACTTTCAGCAGTGTGATTGTTTTATTTAGTTTAATAGGAAAATAAAAAATCAAGAACAGAAATTAAAGGCCATTATGTGAAGTATTTATTTAATAACTTTTTATTTAATAACTTTTTAACACCTGTCTCTTTGTTTTCCAACCTATAGACATGTGTCATAGTAAATTATCAAAGTCTTCATGGAGTCTGAAGGCTAAAATCCTGGTCTTCATACATTTTCTTTCAAATAATTCTTTACCAACCTAGTGCTGCTTTCTTGTAGAATAAATGATCTTGGAGATAGGAAGTACAAATTGCATTAAGGGCTGGGGGCATAGCCCATGGTTAAAGTGCTTGACTAGTATGTACAAGGTCCTGGTTTTGATTCCTGGTGGCATACATACATAAAAATTAATAATTTCCTGGAAACTAACAGTGTTAATTCTGCCATACTCTGTTGGCCAGTGCAGTTACAGACAGTTTTCAAAACAAGGAGACATAAGACTTCACTTCTATATGAGACAAATGTCAATATATTTGTGCCCATTTTTAATAGGCCTTAGCTACTGTGTGCCAAACACTTGTGTTGTTAGATCCTTGAAATATTAATGAATATAACAGATAGGTGTTTGCCTCAAGAAGCAGTGGTCTAATGGGAGAGCAAAACAGTTCTAACACTGTATGATACATACCAGGCTAGGTTGTATAGGGCGCTGCTATGGAGTCGGTCCACAGGAAGGGCCCTTGGCCCAGATGGAAATGAACCTTGGGCACATTTCTCCAAAGGATATAACCTGAGACATCTTACTGTGAATCATCCTATTGATAAGATTATAGCGCAGCTGTGCTTTTTGAAAGCTTATTTCTTACTAATGCTGTGCCTATGTGAAACTACTGACACATTCTGAGTGATAGTTTCAAATTTGGTGTTGTGCAAGAGTGATCTAAGACAGAGATGGTCATCTTGGAATAGGATTTGAGTTTCTTAGAACTCAGCAGGGGCACCCTCCCTGGAAAATTCTTTGCAAGAATGGACTTATATATCAGAGCAATTTGCTTGAACTGAATTGTCAGGATGTCAACTCGTTTCATGGGGTTTGTGTTTTATCTATAGAGAAAAAACCCACTATCCAGGGACAATGCATGTAACCAGCTTTCATTTGGTTAATAAATGTCTGTCCCATTAATTTTCAGCATATGCATATGGGTCTCCATCAGGTTTTTCAAACATTAGGAAAAGAAATGAGACTGATTGTTTGAATGATTTGATTAATTAGTTTGGGGGTTAAACTAGGCTGCAAGAATACAGGCTTCCAAAGTGGAAGTCAGGAAAAAGAAAGACTTCTGGGTAAAGGCCTGGAGTGAAGGATTTATGTTATTCTATAGTTTGAAAGGGACCTGAAAACAAAGCTTCCATCAAGAAGCCATTGTTTTTGAAGAAAGCTGTTCGTCAGAAAAATGAGAATGAAATTGCTAGAATAAACTTTAATCCGCTTACAGCAACAGCAGCATGATTAGTGAAAGTGTTAAATTACTGAGCAATATTCCCTGAAGACTATAGTGTTGGCATCCTGAGCTGGCACGCCACGCTTCTCATGAACACTAGAGTAAATCTTGAGGATCTGAGAACAGTGCTACATGTTATACATAATTGGACTTTATTGTAGCCTTTTAAAATTTGTTTCTTGTCCTTAGTGCCTTAGATTTTCTGTGTAAAATGCAGTGACATTATTCTGGTATGCTTCTGTCATCGTCTTTGTTATTTTTGTTGTTAGATCCCAGTTCTTAGTTTATATTGGCCCTGCATATGATTCTTATTCCATGGACATCAAGTAACTGAGCATTTTTTTCCTTTGCATTGCTAATAAGTATTTGGTTTGATAAATGTATGCGTTTTCCCTTAAAAATGAAAAGTGCCTCTCCCACCCTTTCATTGTTGGTATTTGTACTCTTTGAGGGAAACTTGAAATAACAGTCTAGATGTGAGATTGAGTAGTTAATTACTAACTGAAACAGAATGAGAAGGCTGCGTCTTAAGTACTTGGTAACTATGCAGTTGGCTTTTGTGTATAGGACTCCTTCATGCATGTCATGCCCCTTTCTGCCTATCTGCCTTCATTTTAGCTCATTTTTCATCATCTCTGGGTATATAATGTTTCCCTGACTATAGTACCATATTCAGACAAATTTAGTCTGTTATTTCTGGTGTCTTTGCTGCTACTTTCTCTACTGAAAGGGTGTTTAGAAGAAACAAATAGCATCCAAGGAACTGAAAACCAAGTATGTAAGGTTGACTCTTGTGAGCACTTCGTAAGAGGAGACAGGTGGGGCAGAGGCAGATGAATTTACCTTGGAAATGTTCTTTATTCACACAACAATCAGTCAATCCAATTCTCAAATCGAACCATAATAAATTGATCAATTAATTAATTAAGCAGGGAAGCAAGCGTTGTTCTGCCTCTTAAACCTATTCCCGTCCTGGGTCCCTTATGCTTGCGTGTGACGTGTTCTTGACTACCGGCGACACAGCCGACCCGTGTATGAGCTTGTCCAGGGCTCGCCAGTCTGTGGCTGGATCAGAACCCGCTGATAGCTGCCCGGCTGGACAGTTACTCCTTCTCCAGGGGGTCTCGCTCTCCGGACCCGAGGAGGTGTAATCTTGCACTCGGGATGCGAGGAGGCTGGGGACAAGGAGCAAGACGCGTATCCTGCATTCGGAGTCTGTGACTCCGACCTCGACCCTGAACTTAGGACCAGGACGGCTTATATACTATTTTTATGCCCGCAAGCTAAGGATAGTGATTGTATCGGGGTCCACACGCAGGTGGACAGGGGTTCTGGTTATCAAACATGGGGTTCTGGTTATCGATCATACAAGGGCTTTGTCCGCAGGCTACAGAAAGCGATTTCATCACACGGGGTCCACATGTAGGTGGCTCACAACTTATCAGTATCAGACAGAGCTTTAGGCATTTTCCAGCAGTTTATTTTATTGCACTTAATATGGGTTTGCTTTCTCTTTGTAATCCTCATGCCATTCATACCAATGCCTTCAAGTCTACTCTCCACATTCTACCTGTGCTCTGGACACTGTCTCTTTTCCCTGCAAGTTTAAATTACGATTTCTTGTGCCTTTTTAATGCTGAGGTGGGATGGGAACTTGAGCACAAGTAAAACAGTTGCCTTCCTAATGTTAGGACACACCTTTCATTATGGTAAGAGAGAAAGGAGGAGATGTAAAAAAGGATGCAACTTCGTGGATTTTGTAGTAAAGAAATGAGATAAGCTGAGTGTGGTGGCTAATGCCTGTGATCTCAGCACTCTGTTAGGCTGAGGCAGCAGGATTCAAGTTTAAGCCCAGCCTGTGCAACTTAGTGGGATACTGTTTCTGAATAACACAAAAAAGGAAGGGAGGTGTAGCTCAGTATGAAGCCCCTAGATTCAGTCCGTAGTACCGGGGGTTGAGGGAGAAGGCAGATTTCACCCTATTAAATCTATTTCTGTTTGAAGTTCAGGACTAGGTCATCAGCAGAGAGACTGAGAGGTGTGAGCTGGAAGGAGAGGCTCAGTAGAATTTGCTAGGACATCATAGTTGTAAGCTTGATAATGATGGCATTTGAGATCTCTCTGATAGGAGTGCCAATTTGAGTGAGAATAGTAAAGTGAAACTTGCCAACATTTTATGATTTTTCTGTAACAAAACTTTGGCTAACCAGTAACAGTAGACCTCCTTATTACTTAGATAGTGGTGTTGAGAAAAACCTTCTGCTAAGAGAAACCTGGGCTTCTTAGAGAAGTGACTTACGTTAGGCCTGAGGCAGAGTATTTTCAACAATAACCTTGAAAAGAAAGAAGGAAGCTGTCAGACACTATAGTAAGCACATCATAAAGATTCAGGTGATAATATGAAGAGTCTCCTGCTTGATAAAGATGGGAAATTTTGACTATTAATAAGGAAAATACCTATGATGGATTGAATATCCTTATGAGCTCTTAGAGATCATATTGAAAACCAAATCTGTGAGTTCACAAACAAGCCAGTATGCCTGTGTGTATAAGTGCCACCACCAGCACTAACAATAACCACTACTAAGTGGAAAATCTTCAATAATTTAGTAAAATCTGTTAAGAAAACCAGTATTTTTTTTTTTTTTTACTTTTTCTGTAACTTTATTTTAAAGTAACCAAATAGTAAATTTGGCACTGTATATCTTTAATTCCTTTTTTGGTAATAGTTGAAATGTCACCATTTTGTAACTCTGAATACATCAGTGAATCCAGAGAGTGAGCACCAGTGGCTGCCAGAAAATGGAATATACCAGTTCCTGTCTGTCTTTAGGTCAGCTTACGAAGTGCCTTATGCAGAAAGTGAGCATGAATCTGGTTAAGTTTCTAGATCTAGTTAACAATTTTTCAAGAAATGCTGAGAAAAGGTTAACGTGCTAATCTATATTAGTCTAGGGGTGTAATCAGCGAAATTGAGATTTTGTGCAACTCTGCTGGACAAATTAAATAGTGTGAAAAGATAATTTCAAATTCAGATGATAAAAGTGTAAATTCATTATAAAGAAAATAAATGATACTTCTAAGTCAGGACGGTGGTTACATTTTACGAGAGTTTTTGGTTGGAAAAATTTTAGATGGTTTCTGGACAGTGGTCAAGATTCCATTTGTGTAAATTGATAGTATTGTAGAAAGGTAAATTGACACTGTAATTCATTTGTTGTATGTAGTTCTTTGTTTTGAGGTATAATAATACTTAAGCAAAATGTCTAAGTGAAGAGAAGAGATTTGAAAACCTTTAAATTTTAGTATTTTAATTTGTAAAGTTACTTGTTAAACCTTCATAAGAAATTGGACTGATAGCATTAAGAGTTCAGTTTAGCGGTTGAGAACATAGCTTAGTGATTAGAACACGTGCCTAAGAAGCATGAGGCCCTGGTCACCACATCTGCAGTCATCACATAATAGGTAGGCATGGTGGCACATGCCTTTAATCCCAGCAGGTGAGAGGCTGAGGGAGGAGGATTGCCACGAGTTTCAGGACTGCCTGGGATACATAGTGAGTTTAGGATGAGCTTTGACTACAGAGTGAGATCTTGTCTCAGAAAAAAAAAAAAAAAGAATTAAGTTTGGAGTTTAACAGTTGCAGCCGGAAACTAGGGCCACAGGCCTTAGTGAGAGTCAAGTGAGCTCCACATGAAGGCACTGTTCAGCATTTGTCATTCACTTTTGCTGTATTTAGTGCCTATTTTCATTTTTACCCTGAGAAAGTGCAGTAAATGGAATATTTGCTCAAAGTTATTTGTTATTTTTAAAACGTGTTCACATATATTAGTTTATTTTTTTAAAAGACTGTGCGAAGTTAGGTGTGTGGCACACGTCTATGAGCCCAGCACTCTAGTGGCAGACCCAGAGAGCAATTTAGTGGCTAAATGATATGTGTGTCTCAGAGAAAAAGAAAAAACCGAAAGACAGTAGAGGGCTGTGAATGTAGCCCAGAGCAAAGGCCCTGGATTCAATGCCAAGTGCCTCAGAAAAAAATAAAAATAAAAAAAGAGAAAAGTGTATAAATGAATATCTGTAGAATTAATAATGCCCTTTAGAGTCTATATAAAAAGTAATTAATTAGGATATCTAATAAAAACAAACCTGCCTTTATTGTGGATGTCGATTTTTTCTTTTTAAAAAATTTCACCCATTTTTATTAATATATAATGTGATATATAATGTCTGCAATGAACTTGAGTATTTTTGTGCACATGTATATTACATCAGCTTTATAATCCTTTCTCATTTTTGGCCCTCCCACGCCCTCCCCACCCCCACTACCTTCCACTATCACACCCATTTGGTTCTACGGGCCATTCTGGGAGTCAGTTGCCTTTCTGTCCTCTCCACAACTGTCTCTCACGCCTGTTTCTTCCTAGGCACTGTTTAAGAGTGAACCCAAAAGCCCAGATGTGCTTCTCTCAGTTTTTAATCAGTTCAGTCTCAGGCTCTTTTTAAAAAAATGGCTCCTTCCTGTGTCATTCCTGTTATGGCTGCTGACCACTTTTTCTATTCTAGGCTCTGAGAGGCCTTTTCCCTATAGGGGAGCTTGCATTGCGTATGCAATAGCTGCAGGCTTGCTTTTTGGATGCTGTGGCTACCAGCTGCTGTCAGTCCCCACTTCTCCCAGGGCCAGGTTTACCTCAGTCAGAGGTTCCAGGCAGGCTTTCCTCCATCTCTCCTGGATGCTGGTGGCTCCCTGTTGTTCACCGTAGGCCTGAGATGGCTTCTTGAGGTGCTGTTCGCCTCTACTTTTGTTTTGTTTTTGGGGTTTCTGGTTATCCTCTTGCCTCCTTTCAGTTGTTGGGATGCTCCTCCCTGTCCCAGCTGCATTTTAGGTTTTTTTTTCTACTGTATTCTCAACTTTTTAAGTGGGTCCGTGAGAAGATATTGTACAGCTCTATTACTCAGCCACCACCTTGATTGCAAGTCCCAATATTTTGTTTAAATTTCTTCGCTTAAAACTCTTAACCCTTAAGGAAATAATTTTCACTGGTTTAATAAAAATGGAGCTGTATATATACATTTAAAAATTAAAATTTTGATGGCAATTTGACAGGCCTGAAGTAAATTAAAGCTTTTTTATTCTTTCTACTAGAGGTCTTTTTATTAGTATCCACGATCGAGGACATATTGCATCAATTCTTAATGCTTGGCCAGAAGATGTTGTTAAGGTAAGTTACCAGATTGTTTTCATTTTTCACTGAGGTAGTTTAGTAGTTTACTAATCTCTTCTCCTTTTTTTGGGGGGGGGGGGGACGGGCAGGTTCTCCCTCTTTAGTCTAGGCTGGTCCAGAATTCACTGTGTAGCACAGGCTGGCCTCCAGCACAAAGCAGTCCTCCCTCTTCAGCACCCCCTAGTGATAGGATTTCAGCCGTACACCACCATACCTGTCTTACGTGGTGCTCGGGAATTAAATCTAGGTCCTGGACACTTGGTAGGCAAGTTCTATAACTGCTGAGCTACAACCCCAGTTCCATATTCCCTTTTCTGGCCTGTAAAGTAGTTTAGGTCATATTGACAATTTTCATAGTTTTAGGTAGCATTCATTAGTTTTGTCATTGAATAACATCTAATTTATATTCTTGGATTTTTGCGTGCCGAAATTAATCTTTTTCTGAAGCTACTTAGATACTAAGTTTTAACATTTTTCCTATTTGGTTTCATAGTATTTTTTATTCAGTATGTTAAATGTACAGTAGCACCTGATTTTTTCTTTTTACTTTGAGACAGGCTCTTGCTCTGTAGTCAAGGCTGGTCATAAACTCATTATGGAGCCTGTGCCAGCCTGGGACTTGCTGCAGTCCTCCTGTCTCAGCCTCCCGAGTGCTGGGATTACAGGCATGCACCACCATGCCTGGTTTAGTGGCTCTGGGGAGTCAAACTCGGGTACTTTGCACTTGACTTAGTGCTTGCTAGGCAAAGGTTTGATCACTGAGCCATTCCTCCACCCCAGCACCTGAGTTTTTTTCATGCAAACCTCTACAAATCATCCACAAAGAGGAATCCAATTATCTACGAGCTTCAGATTTTGGGTAGAGGACAAGATCATTAACTGATCAATTACTGGAGCAAAGTACATTCTCAGGATCAAAGGTGATAGGATTCTTTCCATTAATTAAGTTTTACTCAGGAGGTAAGCAGGTATGTATAAGAGGAACATGGAGATCCCTTTAATGTCCTACAACCTGGAGCAGACCAAAACTGGGTCTGTGAGGTATGCAGGGGTGATAGTCACCACCCAGTGTGTTACTGAGGCTGGTACCTAGCAGTGCATTCCTTGATCTTCCCCTAATGCTTTTCACTTTTAACAGCTCCACATACAGTACTGTGGCAAGTTCTTTGCATGTTATCATTTCATTTCATGGTATCATAGATTAGTTCAACTAATATTTCCTGGTTATTTACTGTGTGCCAAATGCTCTGCTGGGTGGTGGTGTACAATGATGAGATGTTTCCCAGTTGTTGCTTAGCTACTTAGGAAAGTACATTTATGGTTTTCATTTTAAATAAAAAGCAGATTAAATTCACAGCTTTAGGCAAGGCCAAATAACTGATATTTTCCAAAGATTCCATATGTATGATGACTGCACCACTTTGTAGAATTTCTAATGAACTATTTTCATATGATTAGTTTTGCTTGAACTTTCATAGTGACTGGATCACAGAATAAAGATGTTAGATGCATTATTTTTAATAATGACATTAAATTGCATAGAACACGAAACAAATACTTTAAAAATACTCAAGGTAATCAGAAATAAGCCAAATAAAATTTATTAATTCTGTTGGAAGATCATCAGATGTAGATGTAGCCAACTGGACTGGGCACATTTCAAAGGAAGTACAGTAGTATCAGGTAGTTGTAGGAGTTAAAATGATGGGTCAGTATTATTGTGAAAATGGAAAGATGGTTCCAAGATGCATAAACTAAAGGCTAGAGCATTTCGGAGCAGAGGTATAACGTCTTCAGTTTACCTAGCAGTTATGCAGTACTTAACCAGAGCATGCTGCAGGTATACTCAAAATAAATGTATCTGTTCTCGTGACTGCCTCAAGTTACTCTTTGGTTGCCGGTTTGAACTCCTATTTCCTGTTTCTTCCCATTTGTTCCTCTTGATTGAAGACTAAATTCCTTCGATGTTTGAATCTTTTTGTGTATACCTTCTCATTTTTCAGTACCTCATTAAGGGTGCACACACAGAATGTTTAAAATGTATTTAAACCAAACTCATGTCTCTCTGTTCTCACAGTGATTGTTGCAAAATACTTTTCAAGTATATTCATATTTTCTAGCAGCTCATGTTTCATTCCATGAGTATTAACTTCAGAAACAGAGACCAGACATGGTGCCCTAGAAATTGCAAAAATATAATAATAGTTTTTTTTTTCTAGGCTATTGTAGTTACTGATGGAGAACGTATCCTTGGCTTGGGAGACCTTGGCTGCAATGGAATGGGTATCCCCGTGGGCAAACTGGCACTATATACAGCTTGTGGAGGAGTCAATCCTCAGCAGTGTCTGCCTATCATTTTGGATGTTGGTACAGAAAACGAGGTAAACATATCAAGTGTGTAAGACAGCCATGCAGCTTTTAAAAAAGGGTACTGGTTCTTGCATTTTGAGCATTTTTATGAATTTTATGATATTTATTCCTTTTTATCTACTTTTCTCTGTCCTCATATCTGCCCCGAAGTGGGCATATTTCGGTGTCTGTAATCCCAGCATTCTGAGAAGAGTCACAAATTCAGTTCCAGCCTGTGCAGTATAGTAACTTAGTAAGATTTGCTCTCAAAATAAAAATTTAAAAGTGTTGGGAATATAGCCCAGTGCAAAGGCCCTGGTTTTAATGCCCACATACACAGACACAGACACATACACATAAACAAACAAAACCCCAAACTCTACCCTGAAACTTTTATGAGAAAATTATTGTTTCTGTTTTCCTTTTTTATGTTGTTTTATGACCTACATTTTCTCAGCGACTTAAGCCTTTTATTATGTTTTGATAAGTATTTACTGTCACACCATTATTTTATACAGTATATTCTACTTTAACATAATTACATTTTCTTTTAAATCATGATTATTGTTATTAGAAGAAACTATTGTGGTAAGAATTACTAAATTTCATCATTGTAGCCCAGTGTGATGCATGCACCTGTAATCCTAACACTCTGGGTGGCAGAGGCATGAGGACCACAAGTTTGAGCACAGCCTGGGCAGCTTGGTGAAATGCTGTTTCAAAATAAAAACATGAAATGGGCTGGGAATGTAGCTCAATATGAAGGCCATAGGTTCATTCTCTATTCAAAAGAGAGAGTCAAAAATTTCATCAATGTAAAATCTTTTTCATTCTAAAAGTTGATTTTGAATCTGAGGTAGATGATTTGGAATTTAGCTTTTCTTAGTCCTGCATCATACTTTACAGTCAAAATCAGTAATGTAAACAGTTCTTATGTTCTTATACCTACAAAATTATAGGATTTGACTTCATCTACAGATAAACACTTATTTAATCTTTTGATAGAAACATTTTGATACAATCACATTAAGTCAGATAAGTATCTGACTTTTTAAAAATCTTAATAGAAATGGCTTAAAAGTAATCAAAGCTGACTTCTTTTAAGCAGTTGTCCTAAAGTTATGTATGGGGATTGAACATGAAGATTTTTACTTTTGTGCCTGAGAGGCATAACTCAGTGGTAGAGCTCTTGCCTAACATGTTCAAGGCCTTCTGTTCACTCTCCAGCACTACAAAATAAAGTAAAAAGATATCTACTCTCTTTTTATATTTTTTCCCACCACTTTTCCATTTTTATTAATAGATATGTGATATGTAATGTTTACAATAAAATTGAGTATTTTGTGCACATATATATATCAACTTTACAGTCCCTTGCCATTTTTGGCCCTTCCATATCCATCCCATCCTTCCAGCACCCACTTTCACACTCATTTGGTTCTATAGGATACCTGTATTCTGAGTTTCCCAAATCAGATATTTAACATATTTAATCTTCTGCATCTGACTCACTTCTCCACTCAAATCAACACTCATTAGCTCAGCTTCCCACCCCTAGAATGGACTGCAGTGGCCAAATCTTGATGCTTCTACCCTGAGACCAGCAGAGCCCTTTAATGGGATATTTGCCAAAAGTTCCTTTTTTCTATATCTTATTGTATCTTTATTGAAATTCTTTAACGTGACCTCACCCACCAGCCCACACGAGGAAAGAAAAATAACAATGTAATTCATAAGGCTAGAAAATGTGAAAAAGAAAAAGAGAATTTAAATTTCAAATGCCTTAGCTGAGTATTAAAAAAGGTAAATGTTTGTACGTTCAAAGATGTTCAGGTTATCACTAATTACATCAGTTTTCAGAGAACAAACTTATCAAAGACTGAGTAAGTGAATTGCTACAGTAAATCAACTTAAGTCTGTATCGAATTGCTACATTAAATGAACTTAAATCTATATTACATAAGTATATTACACTTAAAGCAATAAATATAATGGCATACTTAGTTATTTCAGAATTTTTTAACTTTCATAAATTATTTACTTACATTTCACTAATTACAAACATTTTGCCAGGTTTGGTTTGTCATTTTCTTTACTTATCTGTCCATAAATTCATGCACACTTATTTTTAAAGATTTTATGCCAATTTATGTTGAATATAATTATTATGTCTTGCAGACTAATATTATAAATAATAATTATGTGGGGAAACTTCACAGATTTTATAAAACAGATGGTACTGTTTTAGAAGTATGCCAATGTAATGATTTAAATCCAGTCTTTTTGATTATACTTCCTCTTGTGATGTGTTCCTTCCTCCATGTTTTTTATTGCTGCTTGTCTCTCTGCTTCTCTCAAAGATTCCTTCAACTATTTTCTACACTCCTGGGCTAGTGGTTGCAAATTTCTTTAGGGATTCTTGGTCATGATAAATTTTTACTTCTCCTTCAATTTTCAGGTACAGTTTTGCTGGATACAGCAGCTTGGGTTGATACTTGCTGTCTTTTAAAGCTTGAAATATTTTGTTCCAGGCTCTCCTGACCTTTAAAGGTTGCATTGAGAAATTGGTAATTTGAATGAGTTTGCCTTGGTAGAATAGTGACTGTTTTGCTTTTGCTACTTTTAGTATTTTCTCTTTATGTTACATTTTTGAGGTTTAGATTATGATATGTTGTGACAAGCCTCTTTGAGGGTTGAGGTTATTCGGTATTCTATAAGCTGTTTGGACCTGAAAATTAATTTCTTTTTTCTAGATTTGGGAAATTTTGGCCCATGACATTTGTTTCTTGGGTCTCAGACATCTCTGTGGGTCCTGTTGCCATGTCTTCTTCCTATGTTTTTGTTGTTGAGGGACTTCACTTTAAAGGCCTACCTGAGAGGTTTCTTTGAACCGCTATGACAGTGGGTGGGTGGGGGTGAGCTGCAATTCCTCTGAGTTCTGTGTTGGGAGTAGGCAGGGAGGGAGGGACTACAGCCTGATGGCCTCTGAGGTTCATCCTCAGCCCCTTCAGCAAAGCTCTCCCACCTATCCTGTCTTCTCTCCCAAGGACGGGGCACTTCACCCTATGAGGTGTTCCCACTATACCCAGCTAGCTGTTCAGGAAGTTGGCGGCCTTTTCTCTCCACAACTGTCTCTACTGCCAGTTTTTTCCTAGGCACTGTTTGTGACCCTAAAACCCTGATGCATGCTCTTCTGAGATTTCTTTTACTCTAATTGTTCAGTTTTAGGCTCTTTATTTTTAATGATTCCTTTTTATATCATTGTCTGTTATCACTGCTGAGTGCTTCTTCTGTTCTGGGCTCCAGGAGGTGTTTTCTAGGCGAAGCTCATAGTACATTTGTAGTATGCACTACTCACAGCCTTGTTTTTGGAGGCTGGGGCACCAGCTGCTGTCAATTCCCACTTCTTCTGGGTCCGTGCTTACCTCAGTTTGAGGTTCTAGTCTCCACGCTTACCTTAGTTTAAGGTTCCAGTCTCCATGCTGGCAGCCCAGGGCTACACTCAGTTGGCTGCTGTTTTTCTCCACTTCCAATATGTCTTCAGGATTTCTGATCTTCCTGTGGCCTTCTTTCAGTTGTTGGGATGCTCCTTGCTCTCCTAGCTTGGTCACTGATGCTGTTTTTCCTTGCTCTGCAGATACCTGAGCTCCTAGCTGTTTGCAGTTGGCCTAGTGTGGCTTCCTGGGCTGGTGTTATTTTCCCTTCTTTCAGTGTTCCTTCAGGATTTCTGATCTCCTGGTCCTCTTTCACTTGTTGGGGCACTCTTCCCTTTCCTAGCTACATTGAACAGGTGATTTTTGACTATATTCTCCACTTTTTAAGTGGCTCCATGAGAAGACATGGTGTAGCTCTGTTACTCATCCGCCATCTTGATCGAAAGTCTTCACCCTGAATGTCTTTTGAATGTACAGACATTTAACTTTTAGTACTCAGCTGAGGAATATGAAATTTAACTTCTTTTTCTTCCTCATGTTTTCTAGCTTTCTAGTCTTAATGAATTTCATAGTTATAGTTCTTTCTTTTCTTATGTGAACTGGTAGATGGGGTCAAGTTAAAGAATCTCAACAGAGATATAACAGCATACAGAATGAAAAAGAATTTTGTCACATCACCCCAAAAAAGGGCCCTGCTGTACCAAAAAAGAGGTATCAAGATATGGCCAATGAAATCCATTGTAGAGGTGAGAATCTGAGCTAGTAAGTGATTTGAATGGTAAAGTAAGTCAGATGCAGAATATTAAATAAGTTAAATGTCGTTTTTCTGATTTGGGAAACCCAGAACATAGGCATTCTGTAGAACCAAATGAATGTGATAGTGGGAATTACAAGGGGTTGGGGAGGGTGTGGGAGGACCAAAAATGGGAAGGGTGTGGGATTGTAATATTGATGTGATACATAGGTGCACAAAATACTCAAGTTCATTGCAAACATTATGTATTGCATATATATATATATTATATATATATATATATATATATATATATATATATATATATATTAATAAAAATGGTGGGAAAAATCTATTGTGGTCAACCTCAGTCTTGTGACTGTGAGTTGTGGTCCATAGGCTACTAGGTTAAATGGTTAGGCCCTTTGCAAAATCATTGAATGTCTCTGAATCATGTCACTAGAATTTATTCAAAAAGTAAATAGACTAATAATATATAGGAGCAAATACAGAAGAAGGAAAATAGGCTTACATTTTAATTTTAATTAGGTAGAATTCAGTTTTAAACTCACATGATTATGGGTGTCATTGTCCAATCTAATGTTGTTCCTGTGTTATATATGAACTGTTCCAGATAGTGTTAAAATCGATAATTTAATATTTCATTCTCTTAAAAAAGCAGAACCTTGATATCTAAACTGGGTAAAAACTAGTGAATAAGAAATTATTCATAAACCTCATGTTTATTCATGTTATTACTACCATTCTCTTTTTCATTATTTAGAATTTGCTAACTTGTGCACAAAATTAATATAAATACGTAAAATATAACTGATTGATAAGAGAAGGCAAATTATTACATATGGGTAGTATGTTTTTGTTATTACATATACATAGTATGCTTTGTTTTTGTTTTGTACCTATATGTAGTATATACCTATACTACATATAGGTAGTATGTTTTTGTTTTGTATTAGATTTTGTAAAACCTAATAGATGTTTTATTTATTAAGCAAAATATATTTTTGCCTTTGACTTCACCAGCTTGTCATTCTCCTTACTTTCAGGTCACATGTATTAATTATATTCCACTAGCAATAGCAGTGCTTAATATTTCAGAACAAGAACAGGAACCATTTGAGATTTTGGATTAACTTTTCTGTAATTAAAAATAGATAAAAACACCTCAACACATAGCTATGTTTTTAGTTACTGAAATTCAAAGTATGTTAGTCATATTGTAGCTTTGTTGTTGGCCATCCTAATCCAAATTTTAATGAACTTTTATCTTGTGGAGGATACAATACTTCAAATGAATTGAGTTGCCAACTTCTACTTTTCTTGAGTCATGTTGACATTTTTAAATGAAACGTTCTTGTAGCGATCATTAGTCTTATTGTCTTTATGAACACTATAGTTTGCATCTGGAGTGTACCCCAAAAGATTCATGTATTTGTATGTAATGGGATACTTTTGAAACTATGTGCTGTAGGGAGGTAGGGCATGGGTGGAAGGGACAGATGGTTAGGGTTTGACCTGGAGGCACTGATTACGTAAACTTGTTGAGACTGAGAGGTGCTCAGGATAGAGCTTTCAGGTGTGTGTTACTGACTTGTGGACTAGGAAGTGCAGGAGAGGCACCTACCCTGGGCGCTGGCAGTTTAACTAAGTAAAGGAAGGAAGAAAAAAGGTTGTTATAGCGTCTTTCTGGGAAAGCTCTGGCCTCAGCAGTAGTCTGTGTACAAGTAAAAATGTTTAATAAACTTAGGATAAAATTTTTAGCATAAAAAAGTTTGGTGTGCCATTGCACATTAGGGTGAATATAGATAACAGAAATGTATGGCATATTTTAAAAAGCTACAAAAAGGATTTTTGAACCTTTTACCTGAAAGACATGATAAGTGTTTGAGGAGATAAACATGCTTAACCTGATTTAAACATTAAATAACACACATCAGAACATCACACGGTACTCCATTAATATGTAAAATTTTAAAATTTTGTGTGTATGTTAAATGCTTTAAGAAGGAAATTAATATATAACAAAAAAGTTAAACCATATCGGAAAATATATATGAATAAGTGGTACTTCATAACTTTCTGTGGCTGCCTTATATACATGTACACAGGATATATTCTGAGAATGACTTGTATGTTTTTATGTATATTTCTTATGCACACACACACACACACACACACACACACACACACATATATATATATGAAAATTTAATATATTTTTGGAGTCCATAATGAAATAGTCATACTTAATATACTATGAGGAGTGGAATAATTTGTTCATTCTCTGTCGGAGGACAGAATTCCAGTATACATGTCTTTCAATTGACATGAAAACCTTTACTGTATATTCATATGTAAAAAAGGGTTACTCCAATTTTGGACAAATAATGCACACACAGATATAAGAAAATGACGTAGGAGAATGTGCATCATATTTCTAATGGTAGGTAGTACTGAATGAGTGGAGGTTATTGGTGTCCTTTCTTTTTAATTTTGTTTTGCAGTAGTCTCAAATATTTTTGATAGGCTTTTTTTATGTTTAAAATAACTGGAAAATAAAATTTTAAGACTTCAATCCTCAGGAGAATCAAACTGGAAAGGTACAAATATATGAAACACAACCACAAAGTGACAGTTAATAATGATTACTCTCACCTTAAAATAAAGAAATGCTTCAAATATAAATTCCCATGGGTATAAAATTGACATTATATTAATAAGATAATTAGAACAATTATATATTTTCTCTTCTTTTTGAACTCTTATATTTCATATACTTTGTTCTTTACTTTGTTTTTCAATTTTTTTCTTTCTGTCACGCTTGTCTTCATTAGTCTTCCGTGGCGCTTCATTTATTATGATTCTTAGTGCTAAAGAAAATGCAGCCTTTTAGTGCTTGCTTAGTGCTGAGTCTTTTAATTTATTCTCCATCAAAAAACCTAATCAACGTTGACTCCTGACTGTAAGACATTGTTAATCCAATGAGTTAGTATAATGGCTTTTTGTGGTGGCTTACTTAGTGCACAGAGCCATTGTAAAACCCAAATAATCCTATTAAATTGCTTTTTTTGTCAGTTAAATCTCTAAGAATGTACTGATTTTTTTCTTGCCTTATCTTAAATTTTTGTAATTAAAATTATGAAAAATTGAAAATAATTTTTAAGGGACATTATTGTGATTGGAAGATTTTTGTAACTTTCTGGTGTAAATTAAAAGTTCTGTCTTGTTTATAAATGTTTATAATTGCCTTTACATTGCAACCAGACATCTTTATGGTAAATACTTTAGTAGTGTGGAAAAGAATGGGAAAAAAGACAAGAGAAAACACGTAATATTTTTGTCAACTATGTTCTTTTTCTCTTTCACATTTAGAAGTCTGAATGTTTCCAGACATGAAGAAAGTGCTTTAATTTTGGCAGCCATTAGCAGTGCATTGGCACCGCTGCTACTCAGAAGCTTGCCAGTAGATTGTTTAAAGTTTTCATGCCTGAAGAAACATCTGGGCTTTACCACAGCACTTGGTTTCAGATTTTATACTTCATCTAAGATACATTTTTCAGTTTAACATGTTAATGTCCAGCTAGTCAGGAAACTTTTAACTCATTGTAGTACATTGTAAGTAAAGTATGTTGGCCAAACCAAGGCAGTTTTATAAGCTAAGAGAATGCTGCTAATAATTACATTTAGGACAACAGGTGTGAGCTTGCCTATAATTTCTGTTGGTTTTAAGTAAGCTCCATTTTGGAAGATTCAGTTATTTATGATTCTTAAAATCACCCCATCTGCAAAAGCATATCATTTATAACAAACTATTTCCAAACCCAGTGGCTTTCAACAGTGACTGTGTTATTAATATTTATGATCCTGTGGCTTGGTAGTTTGGCCTGGGAAGGATGGGTTTGGGGTGCGTTATGACTTTCTCCATGGTCATTCCCATTTTTCACAAATTATTTATATTTCACATGCAGCATATAATCATCTCCATCTTTGAATTCTATTATTAATAACAGCAATAGGTAAAATTTCAGGTTCCTGTCATATAAATCGATCATGTTGCAAGTGAGGATTCATGGGCTTTATTTCATGATGTGGTTCCTTGAATATCTTCTTACATACCGAACATGCAGTGGAGGGTTAGGGACGGAGAATCCACAGCCAACATTCCAAATAAAATAGGAGTGGGAACCATATGGCTGTAAATAGTCCATTACCCTGCTGAGTTCAGTTACGTGTGCTTTCAGGCCACCTGTGAGGGAGGAGGGGACTATTCTTTGAATTGGATGCAGTTCTGTTTCCTCAGTGTATCTGTAGTTCATTGTTGTTAGACTTTGGTTCTGCCCTTGAGGCTGTTGACTCACCTTTGAAATAATTCTTTTCTTTGGTTCTGCCCTTGAGGCTGTTGACTCACCTTTGAAATAATTCTTTTCTTTCCTTTTAGCAACTGAAAACATTTCTCAACCTCACATTTGAGGCATTTTCAAGTGTCTGTGTCCTAATTAATTAGTACAGCATCCTGAAAAATTTTTAGGCTTTCTGTCTATCTGATCATAGTTTACTTTATTAGGAAAAAGACCCTATTTAAAGTTGCTTTTTTTAAAATAGAAAAGGCTGCACTTAATAAATCACTCAGAAGTTTTCAAAAAGCAGTATTTTATAATTACCTGTGTGTGAGTTTACACATACTTTTGTTAAATGTGTCTTAGTGAACTTCCTATATTGGAATGCTATTATAAGTGAGCTGTCAAATTTATTTCATTTTCAACATTTTTTGTAAGTGTGTAGAGATACACATAATTTTCTGGATATTGTTCTTAGATCCTGTGATTGTGCCAGATTCACATATGGCTAATACCAGGTTATGCTATTGTTTCTAATTTTTTGGTATTTTCTATGTATATAATGGTGTATATAAAAACAAAAAATTTTTCTTTCCCTCTCCTATCTATATTTCTTTTTTTTTCTTGTCTTGTTGCAATGACTAGCATCTCCAAGATAGTATTAAAGAGAAGTGGTGAGGACATGTTCTTGTTCTGACTCTAACTGAAAGGAGTAGAGTTCTGTCTGTCACTGTGATATGCTTTCAGCCAAAGGCCTTCTGCTAATAGGTACTCTTTTTTTCTTTTTTCTTTCTTTCTTCTTTCTTTCTTTCTTTCTTTTTTTTTTTTTTTTTGAGACAGAGTCACGCTCTGTAGCCCAGGCTGGTCTTGAACTCATTATGGAGCCCAGCCAGGCTGGCCCTGGACTCACAGCAATCCTCCTGCCTCAGGCTCCAGAGTTCTGGGGTTACAGGTGTGTGCCACTACGCCTGGCTTATGTGGTGCTGGGGAATCGAACTCAGGTACCTAGTGCTTGAGTTAGCGCTTGCTAGGCAAGTGCTTTAACCGCTGAGCCCTTCCTCCAGCCCCTCACTAGGGACTCTTGTTGGCAGTACTTCATTGGATCGATGATGTTCCTTTTCCCTAGTTTACGTAGAGCTTTTGCTGTGAATGGGTGAATTTTTACTGTTTATAAATTATGCCTCAATTTAAAAACTCATTTATCAAACATTATGTGAACTAAATCTTGAGAGTAGTGTTGTCTCAGATATAATAAACAGAATAAAGTGTTTGGAAGAAACTTGAAGTCTAAATATTTTCTTTTTAAGTTAGCCAGTTTCATATTTAAAGGTAGAGTCAAAATGTTATTTGAATATTTTGCTTTTGGAAGTGGAAAATAAATTTTAAGAAAGTACTGATATCTTTGCGTTAATTAAGCTAATGTAATACTCAAAGGTCAGTATTGTTTTTCACTGTTATAAACTTTTTCTGTAAATTGGAGTTGAGCTTTTCTAACTGGTGCCTTTGAGAAATCTCAATCCTTTGGTTTCCCCACAGTGACTCAGAATGTTTTTGAAGTTTGGTGATTTTTTTATTGTTTGAATATAAATGTTGTATTCCATATAATATTAAATGGTAACTTTGTGGGTAATTGTGAATGTGTAGCAGGATTTTATTTCTATTTCTGTTCCTATTATAGATGAAGAAATAAGCTCAAGAGAAGAAAATTACTTGCTTGTAATCTATTTTTATGGATATTTTTAATTATAGGAGTTACTTAAAGATCCACTGTATATTGGACTGCGGCAAAGAAGAGTGAGAGGTCTTGAATATGATGACTTTTTGGATGAATTCATGGAAGCAGTTTCTTCTAAGTAAGTATGCTTTTTTAGCTATATTTGAGTTAAAATTTCAAATATCTAAAGGTAAGTTAATATTTTTAAAATTTTAAAAGCTTTTAAAAGTTTTTAGTTTTTTTGTATTTGTCTATCTACTCACAGCTGTTAAGGTTCAGATGATTTTTTTTTTTTTTTTTTTTTGAGACCGAGTCTTGCTCTGTAGTCTAGGCTAGCTGGTCCTCCTGATTCACTGTGTAGCTTTGGCTGGCCTCAAACTCACATTAATCCTTTTACCTTAGCCTTCTGAGAACTGGGATTGCGGGTGTGCAGCACCATACCTGGCTAATTTTATGTGATGCTAGGGAATAGAACCCAGGGCCTTGTGCTTGCTAGGCAAGTACTCTAAGCACTGAGTCACACACCCCAGCCCCATGAGCATTTTGTTTATCCCCTAAAACTTACCTATATTGCTTCTCTGAAGGTACCGTTTTCTTAAAAGAATCTTTAGAGCCCATGGCTGTTGAAATGCGTGATTATTGGAAATGAGGCCATGACTAGGAATAATGAATGTAAATAAGAAAAGGTTTCCTTTTGGCAGTGTGTGTTGCTTTCTGGCTGCTTATAAAATCTGATCTTGAGTCATGTTTGTGGCTGGTCTTGACGCTTCCGGGTAGGAGAAGCAAATAAAGAGGTTGGAGTGAAAAATAGGTGGTAAACCCAAGGGTCTCTAATATAGCGAGAACTTGCACATCTAGTCACAACCCGTGGATCAGTAATTACATCTACATTATTTGATTAAGACAGTAGTATGTATTCTTGTAATCTAGTTAGCATTTAGTTATAGGGCAGTGCTATCGTAAAAGTTTCTATTTTTTGCCTTCCAAAAAGAGACTTACTCCATGATATTAACAATATATTCGGGGGGAATTTTTTCATGCCAAATAACTCATCTGATTCTTAATGTGTAATCACAAAAACTATGTACTAATTTTAAAGTACATATGTTGCCTTGGTTTTTCATATAAGTAACCTCATCACTAGAGTCAACTGTAACTGCTAATTACATTTTATAAAAATTAATGTTTAAAGACCTTGTATTCAACAGTAGTAAGCATTTCATCAGTTTGCACAGTATTTAGAATACAGTGACTACTCAATTACTCATTACTCAGTATTTTAGTGGAGTGTATTTGACAGCTATTATGACCTGCTTCCTAAAACCACATCTTTTTATTGTAATTATTACATTTATTTAATAAAACTATACTTATTCATAGAATAGTGGAGAAACTCCACAATTTAAGTTCAACGTTGCATTCTATACTTAATTTATTTGTTTATTCTTTTTGGAGACAAGTTCAGCTCTATAGATCAGGCTGGTCCTGAACTCACTATGTAACCCCATCTGGCATTGAATTCACAGCAGTCCTGCCTCAGCCTCTCAGGTGCTGAGATTACAGGTGTGTGTCACCACACCCAGCATAGGTAGTTTTGGGGGATAGAACTCAGGGTTTTATGCTTGCTAAGTGAGCACTTTATCCATTGACCTATATGCTCGGCTCCTATACATTTAATTTCTACTTGTTTTTCATATTTAATTATAAATCTTACTCTGCAAACTAACGTGAGATTTTGATTTCCTGAAATCTTCTAAACTTGAGTCAACAGTAATTTTAAATGTAAAAATCACATGTAAGTTTGAAGTTTCTCTGGGCTTTTCAATGAGAAAAAGCTTAACCCTTGCTTTGGAAGCATGAGCTAATATTATACACAGTGGTATTGTAAAGTCTAATGTTAACCAATTTGATTGGAAAGTAATCCTGAAGATAAGCCCACAATTATTTATGAAGAAAATATGACTTAAATTCAGAGAGGCGATGACTGTCATAGGTTGGCATACTTGGGACTCAGACTCTACGATGGGGTGTCTCTGGGATCAACCCATTGGGAAGGGAGGAAGCAGAAGTAGGACTGGAGGAATGGATAAGCTGTAGAGCCACAGATACCCACAGATAGCTTTGAATAGCTTCATTGCAACTCCTCACGTGCTAAATTGTTATGATGTCTCTATTTTCTGTTAGAGCTTAAAGGTCAACCCTGTCTTGGCAGGGTTGAAGTGGAGCAGTGCTCTGTGTCACTCCACAGTGATGCTCCTACCTGTTAGCCAAGGATTAGATGTGGATGTTGTAGCATATTTATTAAGTATGATATTGAAATATGATTTCATACGGGGTTTGAGAAGTCACTATCAAGGGAGTTTGTAGTTGCACTGGACCCATTATGAGCTAGACTTTGTGTGGTGCTTCTTCTTTGCTGGCTTCCACATGCCTGCTCTAATGAGGGGAGGAAAAGGGGGCAGAGCACCTTGATGCCTCAGTTTTCCATGCATTGCTGTCAATACTGTTCCCAGTAGCTGTCAAAAGATGTAGCTCTTTCCTGGTTCATTTACCTGAGTAGAAGGTTGTAGGACCCTTGAGAAGGATTGGGATTACTATTCTATATTCTTGATACAGTGTATTTGATATCAAGATCTGTCCTTCTGAAAAGTTGCTATTTTTTTTAATCTTATGAATTCTAGATCCAAAAAATTAGATTTGGAATCTGAGCAAGACAATATGACAACTGGGGCAACTGCTCTTAACTTTGTGGCCATTTATCTGTGTCTGTGTTTTGGGAGGGGGTGGTTAAGTGATACATGCATTGAATAATCGTCTATTGTCTATTTTGCCTCTGGGGGTAGAATGTTCCGTGAACTTTTAGTAAATCTTTGTAGAACACACACATATACATAATCACACATGCACACACCTGTTTTACTCATGACTTTTTGTGCCTGATCCATTTCATAGATGAATAGGATGTATTAATAACTCAGGTAATTTTACCTATAAATCTGTGAAGCCTTTTGAATTCCACCTGTCTCTTTGATCAGCATAGTTTACTTTGGGTTTCATGAGAAATTTAATAAAAAACATATGACTATATGGGATAGCACCTGCTATTCCATTTTTTCCCTATAGGCCAGAGTGATGTGAAGCAGTTGGGAAAAAAAAAATCAGAAACACATTCAAGGAGACAGAATGTTTGCTAACATGAGGAGAATCAGCAATCGCGTTACTAAAGGAACATGACTCAAATCAGGCTTATTATAGATATTTTCCCCCGTTTTTCCATCCAAAGAAAGATTAGATTCAAGCTGGGCTTGGTTGTTCATACCTGTAATCCCAGCACCTGGGAGGCAGGATGGACAATTACCGTGAGTACAAGGCCAGCATGGGCTCCGTAGTGAGTTCAGGACCAGCCTGGACTATAGAGCGAGACCCTGTCTCTCTGCCCTCCCCCCAAATACCAGCTATATCTATTTATATCTCTCTACTATGTTCAAAAATTAAAGAAAACATATGTCATGAAAGGTTTAGAAATCTATAGGTACTCTATATATTTTTATATAAAGATATATGTACTTATGTTTTATAGCAGATTTATGATGGATATTTATTTACTTATTTTTTGATGGATATTTATATTTTACAGTTTTATTATTAGATTTGCATCTTTATCCATATCCTAGTCCAACTTTAGAGAAGCCGAACTTGAGCAAGTTGAATTTATTTTTTCTTCCTGAATGTGATTTGCAACTATTTTAAACACTCTCTGTACTGTACCTCATTGGATTCTAATTAGTTAGATAAAGTATAGCATTCCTTTAATATGTGTATTAGTGTTTTATACTGATGTTATTTTAGTTCCATGAGCCTTATGAATGTGTAATTCTACTGTGCCCTGTTTGCTTGTCTGGAAAGAAAGTTTTTGGAAAAAAGAACTTCATTACAGAGGTTGCAAGGGCTGGAGAAATAGCTCAGTGGTTAAAGGGCTTGCCTACCAAGCTCAGGACTCTGGGTTTGATTCCCCAATACCGCATAAGCTGGATGTGGTGGTGTACACCTATAGTCCCAACACTTAGGATCCTGAGGCAGGAGGTGGTGCACACTTGTAATCCTGTTAGCTCGAGGTCAGCCTGGGCTCCATGGTGAGTTCAGAACCAACCTGGACTATAAAGTGAGACCCTGTCTCAAAAAAACAACAAAAAAATGTTGCATTTTTTTTTTCCTGACTATCCCATGTTATACCTCTTGGAAGACATAAGATAACTGTTGAAATCATTACTGAAACATAGAATCTAAACTTTTTGAAATTACAGTGATACAAAGCTGAAGGAACATTAGTTACCTAACATGAACTAGTGAAATAGACTGTTATTCAAATAAAGATGCAAATCTTAATTACATAGATATATTTATGTTTTAGGTTGTAATTTTCTCTGAAGAAGAAAAGTATTTTGATAAAATATTTTGCTTTAACTTTCATTTTTGCTGAAAATACATAAACATTAAGGTCTAGTAGAGAAATTCCTTAGTACTTGCTGAGCTTATCAAAGCTAAATTATCATTAAAGATAATTATTTTGTATGCATTATGACTGTAATCTTTATAATACCATGCTATTCTTAATTTCATTATCTCTCTTCCTCATTTGTTCTCATTTTGAAAAATATTTATAGCTTTTCCTTTGTGATATTTGAGATCAAACCCAGGCCTTGCACATGGTAGAGAAGTGTCCTCTTTGAGCTATTTCCAGCTTCCTGTCTGTTGTCTTAATTAATTAATCAATTAATTTTTGGAGAGGGTCTTACTCTGTAGTCTTGTTCTCTTAATTTAGCAAGATGAAATCTAGTTTCTGTTTAGAAGCTTGTGTTTTACAACGTTTTTTTCTTCATGTTCCCTTATGTAATAAGTTAGAAAGTAAGCAAGAATACATCTACTAAAGGTAATGTGTATATTAAAAAAGACTAAAAAGACTAAGTTTCTTTAGTTGTCTTCATAATCTAGAAACAAAGCTGTCAGTAACATTGTCTTATAGGTCACACTAAGATCTTTTGTTATAATCTTCTTAATTTATCTGAGTTACTTATTTATTGCTGGGACAAAATACCTGACATCTACAATGTAAGTGAGGAAAGATTTATTTTAACCAATGGTTTCAGAAGGTTTCACACAGTCCATTCCCAGGCAGCCGGCCACCGTGGAAGAGCACAGCAGAGGCTGGAGAGTTGCTTACAGATTTGTAGACAGACACCAAGTGAAACAGGAACAAGCTGATGTCTGGAGACTCAGGCAAGGCCAGAGTCTTCCCTGGAAGAAGCTGCTGCATTATTTTTTCTTCCTTCCTTTACTCAGTTCAAGCTGCCAGTTGGGCCTGGTACACTCAGAGTGGGCGCCCTTCCCTTAACTTCCTGGACACAAGTCATTGACACAGACCTGCACAGTCTGCCCTAGGCAATTTCTAATCTCAGGTTGATAGAATACTTTCAGGTCAAGCCCCAGGCATCACCCCCTTCCAGCCAGGTCTTACCTTCCAATAACACACAGTTCCAAATACATGAAGCTTTTGGGGTACAGGCTGGATCTAAACTACAGCAATCTACACGCATTTATTAACAAAGAAATATATACATAGAAAAGCAGTTTTTAAAAAATTATGTGTTGATTAATTTCATTGAGAAATGGTGTAGCAATATCTGAATAGGATGATTTTATTGGATGTTTAAGGTGCTGCAAGGAAAAAATAATAAAGGAGGCATATTTAAAAGTGGGTATTAGAGGCCGCAGGAATTTGTAACACTTAAATTCATATAAAATTTGCTACAACCAGGACATAAAAACAAAACACTCACTAATGTCATCGACTTGATTCCACTGTGGCCAACTGAGTTTTCCATCATTTGATGGTTACTTTTATTTCCCAAATGATAAAGCAGTCTAGAATTAGCACAGCATTCCATGTTTTTAATTTTAACCATGATGAGGTGATTAATTCTTAAAACTCTTGTTGCGGTCAGATGGTGACATATTTTGTCTCACTTGTTCATTAAAATGCTATTATTGCTTATGCACTCATCATAAAGGTTGTCATGTTTGTGAGTAATAAAACAAGCAACTCTTAATCTTGTTAATCACCATTGTTACATGGAGTTGTATAAAAATTCAAGCGAAAACAGGCATGTCATACTGAGCTCGTTACTGTCTGAGGTAGGCTTGTAATCCATTTCTTCAGAGAGTTCATAGAATGGTTTTCAACAGTGATTTATGATGGCTTGGAGTCTGTTGTGGTTTTGGTTGGTTGTGTTTTAAATCTGGACTGTTCCCCACATACCTCATATATTTATGTTGTGTATTATCTATGGATTTCACATGCCATTGTGAGATGGGGCCTGGTTGGGAGAGGCAGGTAACTGTTGATTTGTCTTGGAAGCATGCACTCCTGCCCCTGTGTCTCCCTGGGCCCTGATCCTTTCTCTTGTACTGAGGTAGCACCTGTCCTCTACCAGAGGCTTCCTGCTGTTGCCACTCACCCACGAACGGACTGAGACCTCCTTAAACTCTGAGCTGAAGTGAACTTTTCCTGCCTTAAGTTGTTGGTGTCTGGTACTGTGTTTCACTAATGATAAAGAAACTAAGATGTGGTCTCACTCTTAGTACAGGCAGTTTAGAAATCTGATTTTGCTACCCTGCAAAGCCAATGTCTCAGGGACCCTGATAAAATAAACTTGGATTTGGGAGCAAGTCTATAGCCCCAGCAAATACTTACATCTGTAACCTTGGGGAAAGTGTCTACTCCTTGTAAGGCTTAGTATCCTTTTCTGTAAATTAAGAAACATACTGATAGCTTCATACTTCATACTTCATAGGGTTTTTGTGATGGTTGAGATAAAAATACAAACACAAAGTTAGTTTAAGTAAGCATTATAAAGAGTAACATTTTATTTTTCAGGAAGGCTGATTAGGACTGTTCATTTAGTTAGCTGTAAGTTGGCAGATTTGACTTAATGTTAGATAGAAGTATGTATAACTAAAATAGTGTATGTAAAATGCATCTTTTAACTTGTATTATATTTGCTATGCTACTTATTAATTGTAGAGTCTGCTACAAAACAAATTCACAATTATTTGTGTAGTAAAAATGGTACACAGATTATAAAACAGTTAACTTTTGCAAAATTTAGAAGATGGAGTCTTGTATTGGCTGTTTATACCCATCAGCTAAACTGGTCCTTGGTTCTTTCTCTATTTTTGAGACACTGATATCAGTGTTGTGTGGTTATACCCCACAAAATAATAGTTACACATAGTAAGAGATCATTTTTACAATGGGATGTAATAACGTTCACTAGTCAATGCAAGTTGGTGATTTTAAGCTACTTTTAATGAAAGGGTATTAGTGCTGTAAAACTAATCTGCTATAGTTCAGGAGGTGTATTTGTAAGTATGCAGGCTATACAGAAATTTTTAATGTAAACGTTGTTAGGGATATTTTATACTTTATAAGGACTCAGTTTCCTTGGAATGGGTAACCTGCTCCTCAGTTTATCACTTGTTTGTATTTTTTCCTCGATGTTATAAATACAAGACAGTTTGTTTTTAAGTACGTCTTTTACATCTAGTTTTGCACTCAGGAAGATTGTACATGAAAAAGATTGTACAAATTATAAATTATTAAAAGGTAACTTGATTTTAATATATTGCCTCCCAACATTTAAAAATACCTCTTTAAATAAAAGAGTGAATCTTTGGCATGTATTCAAGTGTTATCATAGATTTGAATCTTCAAGAATGGAAGAATGAGTTTCTCTGTTGCCACTGGAGAAAAACCATAGATTAAAAGTTAAGAAGACACCATTCCTTCTCATTTTGGTTATAGCGCATTAAAGAATCCCCCATCATCTTTCCGTCAGTATTCACAGCAGTGACAACAGCTTTCAGTAGCTTGTGCCTTTTTGAAATTTGTACCAAGCTCAGTTCTAAGTGCTTTACAGTCTTTTCATCCTCCAGACAATTTTATGAGATTCTTAAAAATTATTTATCTCACTTTCTCAGATAAGAAAACAGAGGCAGAGAGAGATTAAGTAACTTGTTGTAACAACCAGAAAGTGACGGGTCTGAAATTCAGATCCCCACCTTCTGGATCCAGATGCCTGTGCTTGTGATCAGTGCAAGTTGTTCTCTGATTTAAAGGAATTTTGTTCAGATAGGTTGTGTGCAGTCATGACAGCATCGGTGGTACGTTCTGATGAGTTCAGGCGTCTCACAAACACTGCGTATCTTATAGTACTGCAACAGAGATGGTAGAACCTGCTAGCTTTTTTCTGCATTTCTATCATGTACATATGGAGACAAACAGCACCTTAGTAACTGTGAGAAACCGGGAGATTTGGTTGGAAAGTATGCTCTTTCCTCTTCCCACAAACATTACAACTTCCCTGAAAAAGACAAGATTATTCAGTGATATTTTATGGTGTTCGGAATATAAGAAATTTTAAAACAAATGATTATGCAAGCTGAATCTGTGATTTTTATCATATTAATCAATGGAGAAATTACAATTTTTCATGACCTACCACTTTTTTCAAAATATTATAAACTCTCAAAATAAGTTATAGTTAACATTAGAAAATAAAAAATAATAAAGCTAATATTTACTTAGTATACTGTGAATTTAAACATTAGAAATATTTAGAATCAAAATATTTTTTATTTTTTTAAAAAAGTTTTTCAGAGTAGTTTGAACACTTCTTGCTTTGTTTTCATTGTTTGGAGCAAGTTCTTTTTGTGCCTTTGGAAATTTGATATTCCTCTCTGAATTTGGGTTATACGGTTCATGTTTTGTCTTTGCATTTTCAAGGTGTTGGAATATCTGGAGAATTTCTTTAGTGACTGGCTTTTCTGGAGAAATGTCTTCTGGGTCTTTCTTGCCTTTGTCATCACAGCTATTGTCTTCATTTGGTAAACACCAGCAGCTTAACATTAGTCACGTAGTGCTGACTTCTGAAATACAGCCTTTATGAAGCCGTTAAAGGCTTTGGTCAGTTTATTAATTATTTTTAATTAACTCACAAAGGCATAACATCATACATATAAATGGAGTAACATATTTCAACTCATGTATACATGGTGTAATGTTTAAATTTGGTTAAATATATCTGTCTTCTCAAATATTTGTCTTTTATATGATAATAAGTTAGAAAATCCTTTCTGCTCTCTGTTCAAGTGTGCAGTATGCTCCTGTTATTTCTGGTCACCCTGCTGTGCAGAAGTACTCCAGTGCTTCTCCTGCTTGTCTGTGTGAATCAGTCTTTCTGCAATTACTACTGTTTTCTTTCAGTGTGATGATAAACTCTGGTGCATAGGCTAAATGCTAGTTACCTTGAGTGGGAATTATAATCTTGATGCCAGTTGAAGTCAGTGCCTTATAGCAGCACTAGGTGACTTTCTGTACCTATTGCACTTTTAAAAATGTTAAAATTAGTGTCTTTTTTATGTTCACTGAACTTTTTCGGTATGATTTGCACTGCAATGTTAACTGTGGTAGGCCTCTGCCTATCTCAATTCTGTTATCACCATGTTCAGATCTTCTGGTCACATCCAGTTTTACTCCAATGTTAATTTTCTTTGCTTTACTGCATTCTTCCTTTGGCTTCTTTGCCAGTTCTTCTAACTATCCCTTTCCTTTTTCTCTGTAAAATGTTACCGGAAGTTTATTACTGGAAGACAAGGAAGCAGCACGGCTACTAACTCTGTTTGTGCATAAACTGAATAACAAATTTGTATTGACCAGTTGATAATAGACTGTGGAAAAGTGATGTGATTGAGCCGCTGATTATGATGCATGTTTCTGATTTTATGAGTGATTTGTGAACAGCAACATGCACACTGATCTTCATACATTTTCCAAATCAGATTTCAAAATGCAAATCAACTGTTTACATGTTGATTCTAAGTTTGACATATGTATCATGCTGTGATAAACACCTTTTGATGGATTTTATGCTGAAGGCGAGTAGCAAGTGTTTTAATTTTTTAATTTACATATCACATCTCTTTTTAAAATTTACATTTCCCTTCCTGACCCTGTTAGCCCCCTCCCCACTTCTTCTTTCTCCCTCCCCAAAGTCTGCCCTCTTACTTTTTTTCCATCTCTCTCTCACTTTATCTTATGGCTTGGTTTTCTCCTATTAGAGAAGCCATATGGTATTTAATCTCTGTGTGATTCATTTTGCTAAGCATAGTGATCTCAAAGTGTATCCCTTTTCTTGCAAATTATTTGAATTTGTCTTTATGGCACAGTAGCATTCCATGTGTATATCCCTATCTTCTTTGTCCACTCATCTGCTGCTTCGAGGATTTCGCTGTGTGATTGTGCTGCTGTAGACATGGGATGCATGCATTATTCTTGTATGGCAATTTCAAATTTCTTGGGAAGATACCCAGAAGAGGTGTAGCTGGGTCAAATGAGAGGTAACTCTTCCCTCATTCATCTCTTTCTATAGGGCATTGGAAAACACTAGTATCTGAGTATTAGCATGGCAGATGAAAGAAACCAGATTCTTGAAAGCTGGTGGGGAAGCTGAACAACAAGAATTTCAGGGTAGAGGGGATTAGTAGGGCCAGACATAGCGGTGAGAAAAGCAAGGTAAGATTGAGAAGTTTTCTTTGAAAACTTAACTTTTTAATGATACAAGTTGGACATTTGGCATCCAGGAGTTAATGAGTACTTGAGTAAATAACTGAAAAGATCTTGGAGGTACATGGTAGTAGAGTTAGAAAGGGTTGGCAGAATAAGACTTAACTGAAACAACAGAGATAGTACCGTATAACTTTAAAATAATAACAGATAACATGAAATAGATCCTCATAAGCTGATAGGAAATCTTTAAACAGTGGTAGTAATTTCACATGATTTGGCAGTCTAATAATATATCATCTAGAGTTGTTAGGCTACTTCAACCCCTGTACTTTTTTGGATAAATGATACTACATATTAGAAGAAAAACTTGTTTTCAACAGAGGAATATTCTTTTTGTTTAATAAATGAGACATGATTTATAGTATTCTTTGCTGAAAATACATGTCCTGGGTTGAAGTAACAACTAAGTAATTGACTGCGTTGTCTTTCCAGTTACCCCTAAAAAGTGCAGCTTTCTTGATACATAGAACCAGAATATTTGGAATCATGATATTCAGTCTGCCCAGTTTTAGTGCTCATATCTTATTATTTCTTTTTCTCTAATTTATTTTTTAAAAATCTATCACATACTTACATGGTAAGGCGTAAATATTGTATTTAGATACGATAAATGTTGCCCACAAATTATTTTCTGTAATACTGGACATTTGTAACCTTTTAAAGTTGACTCCATAGCAATGTAGAAGTTCAAAATAGCATATTACACTTCAGAAAAAGATCTTCTTCTTTGTCAGATAAGTTTTTTATCTGTGCCTGTTGTTTCAAAGTAGAATTTTATGGTTTTGTTATTCATTTGATTAGGCTTGTCAAGAATTCTTAGTCACTAACTTTTTTGTTCCATTAGTATAAAATTTGCGCATTGGTATAAAGATGTCCATATTTTTGATATTTCTTTGTATTATATTCTGATTATAAATTAAAAATTTTCTGCTTGAAGTTTAATTTCTTACATATTCTCTTGCTTGATAGGTAGAGTTTGGAATGTCTCATACTTATTATTTCATCGTAAAGCTCATGCTGTATTCTCTTATTACCAAGTTTCTTCGTAACTGAGGATTTGAAAATATAAATCTTACCCTTCTTTCTGGACACCACAGAATCCACAAAATGTTATTGTTATCAGCTTATGGGAAAAAAAGTGACTAATACAGTTCAGATGAGGAGGAATGAGGACTTCTTTACTTCACATGTGCTTATGATTTAAGCATAGCTAAGTTTCAGAAACCAGTTGCAGCCACCGTGTGACTCAGTCGTTGCCACATTCTTTGTTTTTTCACTGAACTCCATATACCTCTAGTTACTTAGGATCTGATAGAGCCATCTCTAAGAAAGGAGAGTAACCATTTGTGTCAATAAATTGCCATTTGAATTACATTTAAGTTTTTCCTTTTTGAATTTTGTGTGGCTTTGTGAAAGTATTATTCAGTAAGTCCAGCTTTGTGTAAAAGAACAAATAACCCTGAACTAGGAATAGTCCCAAGACTTGGGACTATTCTTTCTTGAGATTTGCTTATTTTGTATTAGAGGTAAAAGGTTCTGTCTTGAAGTTTTTGTTTGTCATACCCGGTTACATTGGTTTCCCCATTAGCCTAGCTGTAACTTGTTTTCATGTGAATTTAAGTAATTTTTTGGTTTTGAAAATTGTTTTTCTCTTAAAAGTAATATCCTTATTTTTTTAGTAGCATAGTAGACATCTTTCTTGTTTCATGATCTTTATTATGTACTACTGAAAATTTAGAAATAGTCTATTCATTTTAAGACTGTGGGCAAGGTCTTTCTAGTATTCTTTTTTAACTCTTCAGCTGTGGAAAGGTGTTTTGAAGTAAGTAAGAATAGAGATTTCACATTTGTTCGTCACCTTTTGAGGGTTATCATATTACAGTAGCACGTTGGAGTTCTGTGAATTTAAGTTCTGACTGTAGACACCTGTTCTATTGTGCTTAGTATTTCATTTCAAATATTTGTTGAAGACTGCTTATTTTTGCAAATTTGCATTAATATAGCAATTTTTAGGAACTCAGTTTTTCAGGTGTTACTAATCACTAAATAAAACAGTGGTTACTTTGGCTGAAGGAAAGTATGATAATTAAGTAACATTTCTTCTACATAAGTACTTTTTTTACTTTTTCTTTGTAGGGACAAAATGCCCAATATCTACAGTTTAAGGGAGGAAAGACTTACTTAGCTCACCCAGAAGGTTTCACACAGTCGTATGTTGGGCAGCCGTCAGGGATGGAAGCACATAGCACAGGTCTAGTCAAAGAAAAGCAGATTGAAGTCCAAGTGAAGACTGAGTCTTTATCTAGAGCCTCATGCAGATGCTTTCCCAGGAGGAAGCTGTAACGGTGTTTCTGCTTTTCTGTATTTAGTTTAAACCTCCCATTGGGCTACCCATACCCAGGATGGGTGTTCCCCTGTCATTTCCTGGCTCACAAGTCAGTAACACATACCTGGAAGTTCTGCCTTACAGGCCCCTTCAACAAATAAACACATCCCTACAGATCAACTCCCAGGCTTCTGCCCCTTCAAGCCAAGCCTCCCATCTCAACAGCCCATGGTTCCACAGGTATCCTACTATGCCCAAATACATAAGGCTTTTGGGAGATACTCCAGATTAAAATCATAACACAGTTTTTTTTTTGTTGTTGTTGTTAATTTCAAAGAAGTTTTAGAGAAGGAATTCCTGTAAAGTGTAATAGATCATTTCATCAGAAATCTGGGACCTGATCTCTTCCAGAAGAAAGCTAACTACTACAAAAAAGAAAAAAGGAATAAAGAATGCTGATTTAGAACTTTCAGTATGCAAAAGCAGATGCTGTCTGATAAAAATATATTTTAAAAGTATGTCTGTCTCCTAAAAGCAAATAGAGATTTGTTATACAAATCAGTTAAGTATGGTAATATCATTCATTGCATTTATAAAATACAGGACAGTTTTTATTTCTTCTCACTATTTGTTCAGATACCATTTTTGATGGGCTGTCCTATTTTTTCTTTCAGTAAGTGGATTAAGAATAAGATATATGATATATTTGTACAGATGCATGACAGACTCTATACACCCCACCTCTGGGGTTTTGGAACAATACAAAAGTTATTTTTCTTGCTGTGGAGGAATAAAGAATTTTGGAATGAGACAGTAAATGTATTTCAAGAGGTTAATGGATACTTCTATTTTTTTTTAAGTGTCTCTGCATTCCATAAATTTACATTTGGCCCAGACTCCCAGTTTAAAAGTTGAAAATGGGGACTAGTCTCTCATTCCAAAAATTCTGTTTGCCTTGGTCTTCCTTGCATTCTTACTGTTCTTCCAAATTGTCTTTAACTGGGTGTTTAAGAACAAGTGCGGAGTGTGTTAGTTATTGAGCCTTTCCTTAGCCTTCCTGTATAGCTTTATTTTGGGCTGTGATTATTCTAAATTTGAAATAATTTATTGATGGGAAAGGAGGAAATAGGTGGCTTATCTGGTAAAAAAATTTTCAGTATGTGTGGGAGATGCCAGTTTAGAAAATTCATTATATTTTGACTCCATATTTGTAGACTATGAAATCCATGTAGTAATCCATATAAAATCCATATAGTGTACTTTATGACAGGAAAGGTATGTAATCAAAACCTTCCAAGAATGTTTCTCAGATACTGTAATTAGTATTCTTTAACATAGAATTTATTATAAGCAAAAGGAGCAGAGAACAAATGATGGGTGAATGTGTTTTAGAATATAAACTAATAAAACATGATTATTACCAACAAATATTTTATTTGCATCATATACTCCTTAACCAGATGTGATAACATTGATCCAAATGTACCAGTTGTAAGAATATGACCAGAAAATACTGCCAGGTCATGGTTTACTCACTCAGGAATTCGTACATTGCCAAATTCAATCACAATTCATAATAAATAACAAAATCACACCCAGCAGAGTAACTAATATTTATTGAAATTATCTGTTAGAGATGTTTTAAGGCCTTGCATTAATCTCTCAAATCTGTGATGAGTGTACTGTTACAGTTGTCAGTTTAGAGATGAAGAAACTGAGAAATAAGGAAACTGAATAACCTGCCCAGAGGTAATTAGAAACAAATCAAAGGAGTTTGATGAATAGAGGCTTAAACTGTAATGTAGTCAGTCGTGATTTGAACCTGAGCTTGTTTGCTCTTCCCCCTACCCCTTTCTGGCATTACGAATAGAGCCCACTGGCTACAGGCTACATGCTGAGCTAATACTCAGATCATTTTTAATTTATTTCAAGGGAAGATCCCACCAATTTTCTGAGATGCCCAGGCTGGGCTTGAACTTGTGTCCTTTTTCTGTTCTTTCTGGAGTGCTTGGAAGAATAGCCACTGAGACCAGCATGATTTGAGTTTTCTGTCAAGCAGTTGCTGCAATAAAGTAGTAGTTTACGAGAAATGTGGGTGGTAGTGCCTGTGAAACTTAGAGAGCAAGGGATAAGTAGAGAAAACCTTTGGAATATGTTGCTTATCTGGGAATAGAACCAAACAGGAGCACCCCAGACTGATACATATGTGACAGGATCTCTGCCAACCCAATAAGAATGCCCAGAGCACAACTTTGGTGTTAGATGGTGAGTTTCACTTTGGGCAGAAACGACCAGTCCCTCGTACCATGTACAGTAATTGGCTGAAGGTTCCCCAGAAAGATTGTGGTGGTGAATTACATGCTACAGTGATGTACCTAACTATATTCCTCAGCAAATTCTTTGTTGGGAGCAGTGTATTTCCATGCTTTTCCAGCACTGTACTGCCATTTTGGAGAGATCAAGTACTACTGCACATCCATGAGATTGGGAAAAACCTTAAAATCTGACAATGAAAATGTTCTGGAGGCTGTGGATGATTACGTACACTGCTTGTAGAAGTTTAAATTAATAAAACTCTAGCAATATTATTATAACCTATGGCACTGCGCTTACCCCATGAAAACTTACTCATAAAAAGACATGTACACACATTTTCATAGCAGTATTATAGGAATGAAAAGTTGGGAACAGTCTAAATGTCTGCCAATAGGATAACGGATAGGTTTTTTATATTTATAGTGTATTAAATAAATAATACAGTGCATAATGTACTATATAACAGCAAATTGGTGCTTCATGTATTCACATGCATGTATCTAAGTATTATAAAACTAAGGGGAAAAAGTACAAATGATGCATTTCAACCCTCTTAGAATAAGCTCTCAGCTGGTCTTGAACTCATTATGTAGTCCAGCCTGGACTCAGACTCACCAGTCCTCTTGCCTCAGTCTTCTTAGTGCTGGGATTACAGGTGCACACTACCATTACCAGCTTGTGGAGTGCTGAGAATTGAACTCAGGGTATAAGGCTCGCTAAGCAAGTGCTCTACCTGCTATGCTGTGTCTCCAGTTCCCTAAACTCTTAATAACTGCAGCAAAGGCATTTCATAGGAGTCAGATACCATTAAATATCTATTATGTGTGAAAGTTGCACATGTATATTAAGCTTATGAACAGTACTATGTATAATTTGTGATACATTAATAGTAAAGATATGCCAGTTATTGAAATGATAAATTTAAAATAGTTATCACCTGAGACAAAGGATCAAGGAAGTGCAGAATTTCAAAGTGATGTATGCTTTTTTTCCCCCATTTGACCTGAAAATAAATGTGGTGAACGTGTCAATATTACAAAAAATTGAGTAGGAAGCCCATGGATATTCTCTGGTGATTTTTTTATGTTGAAATATTTTATGAACATATCTATAGGGATAGCAAATTAGTCACTGTTAGGGTTAGTGTTGGACTAGAAATTGACTTGTATAAACCACAAGAGAACTTTGAGGATTTTACAAGAATTCTAGATTTTAATTTCAGAATAAGTATACATTTGTGCCAGGCCATATAAGCCTGTAAACTCCAGCACTCTGCGTGACTAAGGCAGGAGGTTCACAATTTAAAGCCCAACTTGGGCAACTTAGTGACTTAGGGAGACCTTGTCTCTGAAAAAACAAAACAAAACAAACCAAACCAAACCAAACCAAACCAAACCAAAAAACCTATAGCTTGATGTAAAGACCCTGGTTTCAATCCTCAGTTCTGCAAACAAAATACACACATACACATGCACACGCACATGCACACTTGCCCACACAGTGTAATTATTTTATTAAAATAGGTGGTTTTTCTAAATGTAAACTACGTGTTATTAGTGTTGATTTTTTTCAGGAACAGAAAACTCAGCGAAAGTCCTATCCTAAAATAAAACTTAAAATTCCTTCATATTTATAGAGATAACTTCATTTATTTTGCTATTTATTATTCAGTGTTTAGCTTTTCCAGGTATTTTAAGTTTTTTCTTTTTTGAATAATGGCTTTACCTTTTGGAAGTTTTGTTACTGAAAATAAATATGAATGGATTATGACAGAAATACTTTGGCCATTGAACTTGAATTGAATAGGCTTTTTGAGTGAAAAGTATGTCCAAACTATTGGCCTAATGTAAAAAGTTATCAGATTGTCATTTATCTTTGTTTTTGTTCTCCAAATCTTCTGGAATGGATTATCAGTGATGAAGTATATATACACAATACTGATGTGTATATATTAAAAGATAAAAGATGAGAATTTGGCTCAGTATTTCCCTGGATTTTATTTTTATCAGTCTACTAGCATGCAGAGATGAAAATAGAATACTACATCTCTTCCATATATGAGCTGTTATTATCTTTTGCAAAGGTTATTCATGTTTCTTGTAAATCTTTGGAAAATGTTTGGGCCAAAAAGTCTTTTCTGGGAAATACCAAGTTAATACTTCTTGTCATATACGCTGCATTGACAGTCGTAGTTTTATTCAGAATTTTTTTTCAGACAGATTCAACTTTTCTCTTAGTAGATTTTACTGAGGGCATAACTGTCAGATTTTTATTTTCATGACTTTCACTAATCTTATTGAATATTTTGCAGAGTAATAGTTGATCTGGGGTTATTCAGCTGACCTCTTTCCTGTGTATGTTCCCATTTTTAAAAATTAAGTTAAAGTTGCAAAAGAAATTCTCCTAAAAGTAGTAGAAGGACAGCTTAATGCTCAGAAATCTCAATTGGTAACCCATAAAGACAGAACTCAAATTCAAGTAAAGGCTGAACATCATTAATTCAAAAATTTAAAATCAGAAATACTGTAAAATCTGAAACTTTTGAGTATTGTAAGTGGAAAATTCCACATTTAATCTCATTAGAAGTCACATTCAAAACTAAAATATAAAATTTCTTACAAATTTTGTGTATAAAGTATGTATGGTACATAAAATGAATTTCGTATGTAGATTGTATTCCACCCCCAAGATACTTCATGTATATGCAGACATTTT
>PVKB01000207.1:0-69523 GCA_004027205.1 Ctenodactylus gundi
AAACAAATTATCTGTAATATATTGAAATTCATGCGTTTTACAAGAAAAATCATGACAAGAATTGTGTCTTAAATGCTTTGGTGTTTAGAAAAAGAAATGCATTCAGGAAGAGAAAAAGGTTTTAAGAAGGAAGCAGTAACATTAAATTAATAAAGAAAAACAACATTAGAGAGCTTCAAGAAAAAAATAACATAATCTCAGACAGTAAGGCAGGTTTCAAATAGGAAGAGACAGGATTCAGAAAGGATTAAAAAGGAAAAAAAACATCCCAAGAGAAGTGGCTCTGGGTGTGGCTTTGCTACAAATGCCATTCGCCACTGGTGACCATCCCCTCCCTGTGTGAGGGTAAGGAGAGGCTACCAGGAGACAGAGGGGGGAGGAGCAAGTTACAAGTACAGGCAGGAGGGCAGGGGGAATGGCACAGGGGTTAAAGTGCTTGGCTTGCAAGCACAAGGCCCTAAATTTGAGTCCCCAGCACCACATAAAGCTGGGTGTGGGGGCACACACCTGTAATCCCAGCACTCAGGAGGCAGTGGCAGAAGGACTGCCATGAGACCAAAGCCAGCCTGGGCTCCACAGTGAGTTCAGGACCAGCCTGGGCTACAGAGTGAGACCCTGTCTCAAATAATAATAATAATAATAATAATAATAATAATAATAAAATAAAATCAAGGGCAGGCTGGAGGAGTGTTTGCACAGGAAAGGCTGGCACCTTAGAAAAGAAGACACACGTGGTGAGAAAGAATTTAAAAAGGCGCAACAGGCTCTCCAACCAAAATTAAGTGAACCACAATGCACTCACACACCACGGCGGGACACCCGGAAGCTAAAGCAGACAAAGATGAAGGAAACAGGCCCACTAGAGGCCAAAGTGAAACGCTTGCCCCTCACCGTGTGCTAGGGCTCCCTGTGGATGCGAGGGATGCGCACCCGAAGACGTCAGTGCCTCCCAGCTCAGAAGACAAGGCAGAGTACAGATTTTTACAGTGGAGCCTCCAGATTTTTATAACGGTTAACAACTGACTGAGCCCACGCAGTCCTCTCAGTTCTTCCCATTCCCACGTTTACCTTTCACCACGCGGCCCTGCTCTTCCCTTCCCTTTCACCTTCACCACCTCCAGATTTCGCTCTCTAAAATCACAGTGTCACTCAACCCCCTTAAAAGACTGTTTCAGAGCAAATGCTGAACTTCCAGATCAGCCTCAAAGGCTTTCCAGTAACCAGCAGCAGCCTGTGCCCCACCTCTAGCCTCCATCCCACAACCGGCATAGTATCAAAACACGGCCTTCACTTTCCTGCCTCTCGGCCTTTCCTGAAGCACCCCCTCGGCCCTTCCCAACTCTTTCCTGATTGCTGTGTTCTTCAGTCATGAATTCATCCCACAATTAAATACACAATGGACTACTGTCAAACAATATTCTCGGCACTCTGCCCATGCAATACGAACAAAACAAACAAAAATCCTACCTTCCTAGAACCACAAACAGGAGACTGATGATCACCAATGTGTAAGAGCGACGTCATCAGAGACCACTACGGGAAGAGGCAACAGGCAGGCGCCTGGGCCTTAGCTCGTGCTCCTTACATGCCAGATTTATGTTTTCCTTAAGGCAGTCAGAGGCCAAAAAGGAGATTCTACTAAGAATTCTTCACTTGGACCTCCAGATGCCCAAACAGGTAACTAAAAGTCCTTTGTTACCTTAAAACTTCAGGTCAAATCCCTTCTCGGCTCTATACACAGGTACGTTAATCGTTGAGAGAACATCTCTGAAAATTGGCAAACAGGATAGATTAGCCCTAACTTTATACTCTCTCATCCCTGTCAAGGCGAAGGTCACCAAGAAGAGAGATTTACAGGAACTACTATGTAGACCAGAAGTCTCCTGCCATCTTCCTCAATCTGTGATTGCCTGGATTTCAAGACAAGCCGACTCAACAATGAAGCCACAGCAGAGATCATTTCATGGGAATGGAACCATCCCTCCACACATAAGGATTCCAGAGTTAAAGCCCAGGACAGAGACAATGACCAACCCCTTCCACCCACGGCCACTAACCGCTAAGCCTTAAGTAGGCCTCCCTGTTGGGGGGGGGGGGGGGCAATCCAATCCCCTTTGTGGCGCGGTCCTTGTACCTGTCCCCACCCCTGTCCCCACCCCGTCTGCCTGCTCACACTGGAGCCTTTCCCACTTTTCTTAGCCTCCTTTGTCAAGGGCTGGCCTGATCTCTGTCAGCTCCTCATGCTAAACTCCCTTACCGTTTTCTCTTACTTTCTAATTGAAGCTTTTTCCTGTAAATCTGTGCTTCAGTTTTTAATTTCTATTATTACCAAAAGCAAGGATCTGTGCTAGCTGGTGACAGTGGAAAAGGTGCTTTGGCACAAGGCAAAAAAGCACAAAGGAAGGTTAGGGTAAGGGGTTGGGGGAAATGGGTGAAAGGTGCACAAGCTGCAATTTTAAGTCATCATTTTGAAGGTGACATTACAGCAAAGACCTCAGGAGCTGAGGGATACATAAGGGGGACCAGAGGATTCCAGGCAAAAGAAACATCAACACCAAAGGCCTCGGGCAAAAGTGTACCAGTGTTTCAAGCCAACATTCCATTCCCCCTTAAGCGGCTTCAGACTCGGTCTGGGAAACTTTTTGATTTCTTCAAAGCAGAATTATTTATTCCCTCAATACTGCAGCTTCCCTTCCAGCACTCTGCACATTGGGACCCTCTCCTTTTGAACATATACAAGAATGATCTCTGATCAAAAAATCCACTTAAAGCAGAAAATAATGTAGAAATAATAAGGACATGTTAAACATTTTAACTCCAAACATACAAATGTACATGCACTTCCTGACATAGCCTCACAACCTCTCCTTAGAGGAGCCTACTCAGTGCATGTTCCCCGTTCCTTAAACTACAATGATAATCCATTCTCTCTGACCTGCTTACTCTTAAGTAAAATAGGGACTTAAAAATACACTTAATGTTTTCTGGGAAATCCTTCCAAAAAATTAACAGGGTTTTACTATTTCAGATGTCTTTATCAAAAATCCAATTTATTCAAAGGCAATTCGGTTACACTGATTTTACAAACCAAATTCATTCAAAGGCAATTCTTCCAGAATCCTGCTTTTTCTTTTTAAAGCATTCCATAAAAACAATGTTTTATATCCATGTTTCTTGATTTGAGTAATGTTTATTAAATTATACTCACAAATATAATTATTAAATTATAAAAAAGATTGAGAAAATGAAAACACGGCATGGTAGCACACACCTGTAATCCCAGATTGCCAAGTCCAAAGCTAGCCTGGGCTCCATTGTGAGTTCAGGACCAGCTTGGGCTACAGAGTGAGATTCTGTCTCAAAAAAAAAAAAAAAAATTGAGAAAACAGAACGAAATCTTGTTAAGATAAGAAATGATACCTAAGCAAAGCAGAGCTAACCTATCAGAGTGATTATCTGTATATCTGCTGAGGGAGCTGGTTAGCATGATTTACTGAGGGAGTAGTGAATATAAGATGTCAAACTCAAGTCTAGCAAGCTTTTAAACAGGTACTTCACAAACAAGATGGGGGGGGGGGGGGCGGGGGTGGAGGAATGGCACAGAATGGCACAGAAGTTAACGCCTTGCCTAGCAAGCGAAAGGCCCTGGGTTTGATTCCCCAGCACCACCTAAACTGGGTGTGGTGCTACATGCCTATAATCCCAGCACTCTGGAGGCTAAGGCAGGAGGACTGCCACAAGTCCAAAGCCAGCCTGGGCTCCATCTTGAGTTCAGGACCAGTCTCAAAATAAAATAAATGAGATGAAAACATGGCCAATAAACATATGAAAAGTTTCTTATCATCTAGTCACTAGATGGCTACAACTTTAGAAAGACAGCAACTGGGCAGAGTGGTACATGCCTGTAATTCAGAACTGAGAGAGTCTGAGGCAGGAATATTGCACATTTGAGACCCAACTGGGCAAATTACTGATACCAAATCTCAAGACAATGAAGGGGCAGCTAAGGACGCAGATGAGTGGTACAGTACCCCTGGGTTTCATTCCAGTACTACAAAAATAAAAACTGATAAATGAAAAGTCAGACATAGCAAATGCTGGAGAGGATGTGAAGAAATAAGAATTCTCACAAACTGCCGCTAGGAATGTAAAAAGGCACAGTGACTTGGAAAAACATTTTGGCGGTTCCTCAACATGTAGAAGAGTTTCCATGTGACCAGCGATTCTATTAGGCAGGCAGATTAGCAGGCGTAAGGGGCCAGTGGGGGAATAGGAAACAGCACACTTCAGTGAAGGAACAACCTCACTGTACATACTGACGATCATCTGTTAGGCCTCAGACTCAAAGTTCAGTTCAATAGGCAGTGGTCCTCAACATCTTTGACCCTGGGGACCAGTTTAGTCGAAGTCCATTCTCCCAAGGAGAGAGGGAAGAGGGTATTTGTTACACAGCAGGTTGTTGGAGAATGGCTTTGAAATGGCAAACAGTGGCAGAAAGGGAGCTGTAACCAAGCTGGGCCTGGCCGGTACCAGTACCTAACCCTAACACAGGCACTGTGGACCTCTGCCATGGAGTATAAAGCTACACACAATGTACATTCCTTATGATAACTAGCCACCTGGCTGCGTGTGTCCAGAACAAGGCTCACGGTACTCCTAGCTGCCACACCCAGAGTCATGGGGCATCTGTTTCTATAATAAGGGATACAGTGTACCTGAAAACCATAGCCTATGGCCCAATGATATCAAGAATAGAAATGTTCCTTACAGGGTGTTAGGAACAGGCAGTTGGTTTAAATCATGAACTTATCTCCCCTAAGTTTCTTTCCCAGTGTCTCACATGATTAAGGCCCCTGAGGGAACAATGACTACCTGGAAAGGACAGGAACACATTTTGGAATTACAGAGTAACGCCTAAGCACTGGTAAGATTCATAGCTATCCTCCTTCCCTGAACCCTGACCCCAAAAGTGGCTCTTGTATACATAAAAACTACCCAAACTCTCACTTGGGGAGGACACATTTGGGGCACTGCCCACCTTTCTTGCTTGCCCTGGATCTGGGCAGGTGCCTTCACAACACTGTGTGCCTTCTTACTTGCAGGAGTCACTCTTTATCCACCTTACCATAAATTCCACCTGTACTTCTGTATCGTTATATGTCTTGACTGAATTCTCTTATCAAAGGAACAATAACCAAGGAAAGTATTGGGCCAGCTCCATGGGATCAAACAATTCCACCCCAGGAACACACCAAACAGAAATAAAAACATGTCCACATAAACCATGTACTTGAATGTTATAACAGCATTATTCATTAATAGCCACAGATAAAAAAATCTAAATATCCATCAGTGGAGGAAATGGACATACAAAATGTGGTATATACCTATTATCATGGTTTGGATCTGGAATGTCCCCCAAAAATCTCATGTATTTGAATGTTATAGATTGTCTATGGAACCATGTACTGTTGAGAGATTGGAGCCTAGTCTGGAGGGATGAATTACAGGCATGTAAACTGGATCACAGGCATGTACGTTGGATTACAGGCTTGTAGAGGAGGCTTACCACACCTTCCACACCTGGATCCAGGAGGGGCTGATCACTGGGATGAGACCTGAAAGGATATATAAGCTGCTTCCTGCCTTCCTTGGAAAACAACTCTCAACTTGTCCTGACTTGGCTTCCTGTTTGTGATGTCCTGAGAAGCTGCCTCCACCTCTGCCTCTGCCATGTACTTCCATTGCTGCCAGCCGCCCCTGAATGGACTGTGACCTTCTGAAACTGTGAGCTAAAATAAACCTTTCCTCCCCTAAACTTGTGAGTATTGGGTATTGAGTCACAGCAATGAAAAAGTAACTAAGACACCTATACTGTAGAATATTATTCAGCCATAAAAAGGAATGTTCTAATACATGCTACAACATGGATGAAAACATTCATATAACTTAGACTACATCTAAGAAGCCAGATACCCAGGACCATACAGCATATAATTCCATTCATATACACATCCACACGGAATTAGTAGCAGTAGCAGCCAGAGGCTAGGAGAGAAGAATGTGGAGTAGTGGCTAATAGAAGGATTTCTTCTAAGAGTGAAAAAAAAAAAAATGTTCTGGAATTAGACAATGGAGAAGTTTGTCCAATTTTGTGCATATACAACCTGGTTTGTAAATATATCACTTACAAAACCACTTAATATACACCTTTAAATTGTTTCAGTGCTATTAGGTTCAAGACATCACTCTCATTGATGGGGGGGAGCAGAATTTCACTGAATATTTGTAAGGGGTTAATGACCTCTGTTTAACAATAAGGCTTTTGAGGGCTTCTCATGGATTTCCCTGAACATTTGATATATGAACTCATACTAAGGAGGCACTTAGTGGAGGTCCATCAAGTAAGTTAATATCCACATTTGACATACCACGAATCTAGACTGACCAAGATTCCAGATGAGCTAAAAATACTCACTTTTTTCTCTTAAGCTGACTTTACACCATCCGTTCCTACCATTCATACCACTGCAACAACCCAGAGAGCCCATTTCTAATTTCTCTAACACTTTTTAAAACCTTGCTCAAATGTTTTACCTTATGTCTATCACCAAAAGGCACTTACTGGCATCTCAGTATGTTTTTCTATTTCTTTAACCATATTCTCTAAGTTAGAAACACCTCAAAGTTTAGCCTCACCTGCTCTTCTCAAAAACCCTACAGCCCCAAAATATCATTGCTGCATGTTGAAAAAAGTCATGTCTAAGGTTACCTGGTCTCATGAGCTCAAAGTTCACCTCTACTTCATAAATATAATATACTAAGAAAGCCAGGTTTTTAAAATGAGCATAAATAGATATAAAAATCAAAGATAATAGGCAACCAACCACTCTAAAGTCCATAATGGGGCGAGAGGAATGGCTCAGCAGTTAAAGTGCTTGCCTAGCAAGTATTTAGATAAGCGCTAAATACCTAAGTTCAATTCCCCAGCACCACATAAGCTGGGCGTGCTGGTGCACACCTATAATTCCAACACTCAGGAGGCTGAGACAGGAGGATTGCTGTGAGTCCAAGGCCAGCGTGGGCTCTATAGTGAGTTCAGGACCAGCCTGGGCTATAGAGTAAAACTCTGTCCCCCAAAAAACAAAAAAAGCATAAGTAAGTAAACAAACAAATTAATGTTAGATCTAAACATTTAAAAAAATAAAATCCAGAATGATCAGAGTACTGGCAAGAGGACAACAAAACAGGCTTGTTTGGAACAAGAAGAGATTAACAAAGGGCCACAGCTTAGCGGTGACATGCTAACGCCAAGCAGTGAGGGAACAATGCAGCCCCATTCATCCTCTGGTCCTCATCAAGGAGCCTCATCTTCAAGCTGGGAAGTCAGAACTCTAGTAAAAGGGAGCTAACATCCAAAACAAGTAGCCAGGCCAGTGGACAACAGGGGCACACAGAGCGAGTTTGAAAGGATCTGCTTTCTGATCAATCAAATTTAACTTCATGATATGATCAGATCTCACTTAAAAACTACTGCTGGTTATTGAAGTGATCCTGACAAAGTGCCAGATGATCAGAAATGAGAGTATGCATCCTTGATTTTCAGAAGAGAAAGGAGAGAAAGAGATTCCAATCCAGAAAAAAACATCTAGGATTACTATGTCACAATCTGCCGAAAAATTCTAGAATGGGTAAATAAGTCTTTGAAAACAGTAAAAAGAAGAAAGCCACCACCACAGCTCCTTACACAGGCAGACTCTACAATATTTATTTACTGATTTATTATTCATTTATTTGTTTTCTTGATAGGATTATTAAGATAGGAAAAGAGAAGATGACACAGACACACAACTGACTCTAACAAAAGGATCTGACCAAATCTTTTAATGACAGGTTGGTGTACAAAATGAAAAATGCTGAATAACAAAAGCTCAAAACTCTGTTAACTAAGAGGATATATAACTGGCTGAACATCTGTTTGGCTAACATACTAGCATCACCAATTTAGCAGGAAAACCTCAATAAAATGTCTCAGATAACTTCTATTACTTTAGAAAAAAAGAGCCATAGACCTGCTCTTCACAACTGTTCGCGCAACAAACCCCTGCATACTTAAAAGCCACAGTTGGCTGAAATGACAGTCCAAAAGCAAAAATGAAAATCCACAGAAAGCCTTGACCAGCAGTGAATTTTAAAATTGTCAAAAATATAACACTCAGGAGGCTGAGGCAGGAGCTCTACCATGGGTTTCAGGCCAGTGAGACTCTGTCTCAAAAAAATCTATTAGAGATAAAAAAAAAAGTGAACTCAAATACCTAAATAATAACTACAAAGCCAGACATGCCTATAATTCCAGCACTCAGAATGCTGAGGCAGAAGGGTTGCCCTAAGTTTGAGGCCAGCCTGGACTACATACATAATGACTTTAGTGCCAGCCTGGACTATAGAATAAGATCCTATCTCAAAAAAGTAAGTAAAATAAAATTAAAATTAAATCAAAGAACTACATACAATGACAAACTGCATTAATAGATATGTATGTCAAGACTAGATTATTATAGATCTCAAATTCATCAATTAAAAATACACATTTTCCATATGAATCTTTCCCAGTCTTCATCCTTGGAATGGCTATAATAAGAATATACAAATATTATTCTGTTAAAAATCTAGCTATAGACCTAGAATTACTCAAGTATATCTTAACGCCAGAAAACATTTTATGCGACCAGCCTAATTCGCTGACAATCGGATCAGTGACAAATATTCATTGCAAGAAGGCTCAGTTAGTATTAAACACAAATTTTTCTTTTAACAGAATAAACTAAGAAAAATTAAGTAATTTGCCCCAAATTACACAGCTGCTTTAGCAACAAACAGCAAGGACTCCTACTTCAGTCCTTCTTCCTCCATCACACGGGTAGCCAGGCTTTTTTTTTTTTGGGGGGGGGGGGCTTTATTAAAACTTGTCCTATGCATTAAAGAGTTAGAAATCACATACAAATGTACATCCATTGACACATACTATATTTTGCTAAGGACAAATTACTTTAGCAAGAACAAATAACCACAACATGTTAGCCTGTAAAATATTTTGACATGGTGTGATCACTTTAAGTCTGATAACCAATATTTGCTACAAAAGAGGCACTCTACAAATGGCTTTTATTTCTATATAATGTGTGATTATTTATGAAAGCATTATCTCATATCCCACTTACCATTAGAAAAATAAAAGTTATTTCATGGATGGAAAGGCTTTTAATGGACATGCCACCATGAACTGTTCTCAAAACCCCTCCCCCTCATAAAGACATCATGTGAAAATTACTAAAAGGTTTTATTCAGGCCTTCAAACCTTAATAGCAGGCCAAAGCCAGTGTTCATTTAGGACAGCAGACACCCTCTTGCTCCATCCCTCCCCTAGAAATAATGCCCCTTGGAAAGCTCAGAGGTACAAAGATTCCCAGCGGACTTCAGTGGCCTCAGAGCCATCCTTCCTCTCCCTCCACCCAGAATTAACAAAAGGGCAAGTTATTAAGGTCTCGTTTATGATCACCAGCATCTGCCAGGCCAGCTCCAGGAACACCTCCAAATGAGACCTGGGCGTCTCTTCTTGCCCCAAGGCAAGAATCTCTGGGCTCTTCTGGGACCCCTTTTGAAGGGAGGAGGGAACTTAGCTGCCCAGTACCCTCCTCCCCAGTGTTATCCATGAGAGCCCAGCAAGCCCTTTGTTTCCTACAGCTGTGGGAGGGCAGGCGGGCCTCAGAGAGAGGGGAGAGGTCACTCCCTTGCTCCCCTTGCTGCCAATATCCAGCCCCTCCATCACACACACACACACACACACACACACACACACGAACATAGCATCATTCTTTCCTCTACCCACTACACCTAAATAAGCCAAGGTTAACACCTAGCTACAGAGGGGTATTCTCTGAGACTCACTCACCTCCTATACCCAAACCGCACACAAGATGACTGACTCGCTAGCCCCTCCCTCGGACAAAAGGAGTTCACTCCAGGACTCGATCCCTCCTCCTTCGCGCCATATGCAGCTGATCACCTGAGTTCCCGGCTTCGTCCATAAACAACACACAAAAACACTGGGTCACTTCCTGAGCCCTGGGACAGGGAACATAGCACACACACACACACACACACACACACACACACACCCTGCACACCCAAGCACTCAACATCGACCTGCACCAGCGTCCTCGGGCCACCCGATCCCGTTAGCCACGCAGCCCCTCCGAGCGATCCCGTTAGCCACGCAGCCCCTCCGAGCCCTCGGGCGCCCTACGGAAGGACCTGCCCAGCACATGGTCAGTACTCTGGCTCCGGCCAGACCAACTCCCACATCTACACACACACACAACCCCCTCCTCTCCACACACCCGCGCGCGCGCGCGCGCGCACACACACACACACACACACACACACACACACACACGAACACCGGCCTGCCCCCCCCCACACTCCCAGCCTCCACAACACCAACACGCTCCCGCAGGCACAGCCTCGATGGCGCGGGAGCCCGAGGTCCCGGCCTCGCCCGCTCCCCGCACGCGGGACACCTTCGCCGTCCCCGGCCACGCGGAGACGCACGCACGGCCACTCCCCAGCCCCAGCGCGGTCCCCAAGCCCGCCCGCACCCTGCCCCGCGCCCCGCCGGCTCCTGAGCCCCCAGCCGGGGAAGAGAACCGGGGCGCGAGCGCGGCGGCGGGAGGACCCCGCGCGGGCTCCGCCAGACCCACCTGAGCAGTTGCTCTTGCCTCTGCCCCCGGGACAGTCCCCGCCGCCCACGCCGCCCGCGGGCTGGCTGGACGCGCGGCCGCCGGGCAGGGAGACGGCCAGGAGCAGGAGCACCGACGTGCAGCAGCAGACCGCGAGCGGGGGCGCGCCGGCGCCCATGGCTGGCGCCCCTGGACGGCGGGAAGCGCAGGCAGCCGCAGGCCGGGGGCATCCAGCCGCCTCGCCGCCTCCTAGCAGCCGCGCCGCGGCGCCCCCGAGCCGCCCCTGCGCATCGCGCCCCGCCCCGCGCCGCCGGGCCCAGCCGCCAGGCCGGCTCGGGACGGAGTCGCGGCCGCGCGCGGGCGAGGGGCGCGGGCGCGCGGGGAGGCGCGGAGGGCGCGAGCCCGCGCGGGCGGGGCGGGAGCGCGCGCGGGCGGGGGTCGCGGGGCGGGGGCAGCAGGCCCGGCCCCTCGCACGCCGGCTGGCCTTCTCTTTGTGTCCGCGGCCGTCGCCACCGCGTCACAAAGACCCCGGCCCGCCGGGCGAGGGACGCGTGACGGATCGGGGGGCGGGCGGGGAGGCTGCGACCCCGCCCCGCGCACGCCCCGCGCCCCCGCGCCCCGCCCCGCCCGCGCCGGCGCCGCCTCCGGACGGCTATTGTTCGCGCGGCCGGCGCGGGGCGCGGGCCGGGTGGGGACCGCCGCGTCGGGGACCCGCCGCGGGTCTCCCGGAACGGACGTTTGCGGCTCTTTGTGAGCGGTTTCGGAGCGTTTCCTTCTGGCCGTTCGGAACGCAGGGGAACAAGGGCAGGTGGTCTTATCGTGGGGGTTTCCAAGAGAAGAAACTGAGCCGCGGAGACGTAAAGGTGACACGTCCAAGGTCGCACACCAGTAATGGGCAGGATTAGGACTGGAACCCAAACTGACACCAGCTTTGCTGTTCACAGAGATGTTGAGTCAACTGAACCTCTAGAACCTCACCCCCACCCGCCTCTGAGATCCTCGGACACCGACTGAATTTAAAACAAAGCTATATTGTCCCTCCCCCTAGTAACAGCTGAGATTTTGAGAGGATTTGCCGTAAACAAGGCCTGAGGACGCTCTGCGTGAATTCTCTTCGATTCTTTGCCCCTACAAAGGAGTTTCGTTCTGTTCTCCAGAGCAGGAAGTTGGGGTCCTGCCGCTCAGAGTGATCTGATTCCTAGCCCAGCGCTCTCCCGGCCACATCTTGCTAGATGGTCCCTCCCACACATATGCCACAGCAGGAATAAATTCTTCGAAAGCTGCTTTTTTCAGGATTTTTAAATCTCATCGAAAAACCGATCATCTCTTCTTGGCCTTTTGGCTAAGATCTAGTGTGAACAACTGATCAGCTTAAGTCATAAACGTGTAAGCCCAGTCTGGACAACTTAGCAACAAGACCCTGACTCAAATGAACAGTAAAAAGGCAGGGGGGGAATGTGGCTCAGAGCAAAGGCCCTGTGTTCAATTCGCAGTACAAGGAAAAAGAAGTATGAAAAGTTACTTCCGGAAATGTGAATCAAAATAACCTAGAGAGGAAACAAGTCAAGAAGAAAAAGTTAATGATAGAAAAATGGAAACCTAGCTTGTCTTATCACAAAAAGTGTGGACAAGAAAAACATGAAAGATTTAAAATCAAAAACTGTAGGTTTAACAAGAGCTAAAACAAGTTTGTGTGTGTAGCTCAGTGTGTGAGCACTTGCATAGCACGCATGAGGCCCTGGGTTTGATCCCCACCATCGCACACATGCATACATGCACACATAAGAGTTGATGGACAAAATCTAGCACTATTCACTTGTATAAGGGCAATTTGGGTATGGATTTTTTTAAAAAAACTTTAAAATATGTTTACCCTTCAATCTAGTTTCCACTTACTGGAATTAATCCTAAAGCACACAAAAATGTAAACCTAAAGATGTGCATCACAGGCTTTTTATAATAGTAAAATATAACCTAAATGTCCAATATCCATTAGTGAGCACTAGTTAAAATATGGTACCTTTTTCTCCTCCTTCCACCACACCCCCCAAGGTACTGTGGTTTGAACCTAAGGCATTTGCACCAAACTATATATCCAGCCCTTCTTAAATTTTTTTTTTCTTTTGAGACAGGGTCTTACTACATTGCTAAGTTGACCAGGCTGGGCTAGAGTGCCACCACACCCAGCTAAATAAGGTACCTCTGTGCAATGGAGAGTTGTGCAGCTTTAAGGGTAATGATGATGATCAGGTTAATGCTTACTGACATGGAAAGCAGCAAGATACTAACGAGCAGGATGCTAACAGGTATAAGAAAACCCTACTTTTCTAAGATACATATGTACACATCCATAGGGGAAAAAAAGTCACAAAGATTCTACAGAAATGCGTGTGAATTTTTCCCCGTGAAATTTTTTGTTACAACTTTTAAATAGCTATTATTCTTTTAAATTATACTTTCATTCTGCTTTTATATAAATTTACTTTTTTACACTTCATAATATTTGCTTTAAGACCCCAAACTATGAGCAGTTGCTACAGCTGCAGTTGGCCTCTGCGCTCCTAAGTCACATATGACCCCAGGTCTCGGACTGCTAAGCCTCGGGAGGCTCCTTCTCATACCACTCGTTCAGCGGCTTCTCTGCTAAGCTTCACTTCCCCTGTCCCTTTCTGACCTGTCTCCCGGCCCCAGTATTCTACCTTAAATTTTCACTTGCTGACCATAGCCCAGGCAGAACTACTAAGAGAAAACAACCCTCAATAGAAAGCAAACAACCCTGAGATCATAAATCACAATTTCATTTACATATGCTTCTTTCCTCAAATTAGATAAGAGAATTCAACACATATTTCTCAGAAGTTTTCAAAATGGAAAGGACTCTACTTCAGAAGCTGGATTTCTCTGACTTTGATCACACAATCTCAGAGAGAAAAAAAGGATCTTAAAATTTATCTAATAAAGTTCCCATCACATGTTTTAATATTGGTGACCCCAGCATAGCAGATAACATTGGAGACTTGCTACATTAAAGCCACCCAGAAAGTCTAAACAGAGAGATTGCTGAACACCAAATCCCAAAAGTCTGAGTGAAGTTCATGTGTCTCTTACTTTGTTTAAAGTTCCCTAGGGTAACTCATACTAGTGCCAGGTTTAGAAACCCCAGATCTATGACAAACAATCACGAAATCACGGCAGCATGAAACAATGAGGATCATGTCTCATAGGTGTCGCTGGAGGTGGCTGGAGGTTGCCTGGTCTAGGAGAGGCCTGGCTGTGTGGCGCTGCCGTAAGCTGCAGATCCAGGTACGTGGCTCCCGTGCCTAGGCTGAGCCCTGGTCCACGCCACTGTAAGAACCTGGCTCCTCCCATGGACCCTTCATCTCAGTGCTATTTTGAAAGAATCCAAAACTTAAATCAGGGCGAGGCAACTTAATTGAGACTATTGACCAATCCCCAGCCTATACTGGGGATTGAATGAAAGCCCGCCTCGCCCCAGTCCCAGGGCCTTATCCCTGGACAGGCTACCCAGGTGTATGACCATTGGAGGCAATAAACTTTCATGTTAAAATTCTACCACAGCTAGTTTTACTGGTTGGCTTTGCTGCGTGTGTTGCTCTGACCTGACATCCAATAGTGTTCATTCTGGGACCTGGGCTAAAGGACAGCAGCGCCGGAAGGAACTCTCATCGGGAAGGCAGTGATGCAAGCGGACAGGACCAGCCATGCAAGCATTTTTACATTGTACCAGTCTCCTAACACCGCACTCGCTGGCTAAAGCCAGTCTCTGAACTAAGCCCAAAGGCAAGAAATAGAGAAGTCTTTTATTCTCCCGCGCGCGCGTGTGTGTGTGTGTGTGTGTGTGTGTGTGTGTGTGTGTGTGTGTGTGTCTGTGTGTCTGTGTGTGTCTCTCTGTGTGTGTGTGTGTGTGTGTGTGTGTGTGTGTGTGTGTGTGTGTGTGTGTATGTTCGATTTTGAGTCAGGATTTCACTAAATTGCCACTTTGCCCAGGCTAAGTTTGCCTTGCCGTCTTCCTGCCTAAGCCTCTCAGAGTGCTGGGAAGACAGGCTCACATCTATTCCTAGAGAGATAAGTCTTAAATATCATTAATTCTGTTCTAATAGGAATATTTTCAGTTCAAGAAACAGAAAACCCAAAATAACTTAAACAAAAAGGGATGGGGTTTCATAGCTCAGGTAAAAAGAGCCAGAGGCTGGTCGCTCTCCTATGACGTGGTCTGAGGCCTCAGTAAAGCCTCAATCAGGGGAAACATTGCATTCCTTCAAGAACGCTTCATGGGCATCCACTGAAAACAAACAGTTAAAAGGCAGCCTAGTCAATGCTAAATATAGAGAGTGAGGTTGGGGTGGGAGTCAATGGCACATCCCATTCATACAGTTAGCCCTGCCAAGACCCTGGTTTTCCTGGACCTCCTGCTGGATGGTCTGGCTGCATAATGAAGGCCTCATGAATGGTTAATGAGACTTCTTCAGGCTAACTGGTCCTAGCAGAGAGAGTCACGTGCCTGAGCCAGAAATGGAAAAGAGATGATTTATGGTGGTGACACAGAAAGATGTGTACTGTGTGTTACCTCACGTATGTGGTCACAAAACCAACAACAAAACGTCGACTTGCAAGTAGAATAGTGAAAGCCGGGCCGGGCACTCAAGAGGCTGAAGCAGGAGGATTTCTGTGTGTTCGAAGCCAGCCTGGGCTACCTAGTGAGTTCAGTATTAGCCTGGACTACAGGCTGTCTCAAAAAAAAAAAAAAAAAAAAAAGGTAGAATAGTGATCACAGTGATCACTAGGGATGGAGGGAAGCAGGGGCAGGAAAGAGTGAAAGAAAGACAGATAGGATTGGTGCATGTTATGTGTGTGTATGGAAATAGCACTTTGAATACCAGCATGTAAAATTAATACAAGTAATTAAAACAAAAACTGCAGCCAGGGCCTGGAGGGAGCTGCATAACGAGGGAGTACATGCTTAGCATGTGCAGAGCCCTGGATTCAATCTCTAGCTCAAAAAAAAAAAAAAAAAACAGCCACAAAAGAATGTACTTGAGCCATCCAGAGCACTCTGCAAAAGTGCAGGATTTTGTCAGGATTTCTTGTGATCGTGGCTCAAGAATCTTTACGATAACACTGGAGAGGACTCCTGTTGAAGGCAGTATGACTTTTCTCCCCTAACCCACAATGGCCCTCAACTACGTAGATAGTAGACGCAGATGAGGCAGTTATACATCTGAACAAAAAATGCTATGGGAACCCAGGGACTGGCCCAACTCTGTGCGGAGAACAGCCTCCCCGCGATAATTCTGTCAGTCTGAAAGCCTTCTCACCCAAACAGTCCCTGTGAGGGGGCAGAGAGAATGAGGAGGCTTCTCTCTGTTCTCCTGCGGGCCTTCTTGTCATGCAGTTGTTCAGCATGGCTCTGAATATAGAATTAAGGCTTTCCTTGATATTTCAGGAAATGGAAATTTTCAGCTACAATTCAGAAACTTCTCCAAGGGCTTTAACTCATAAAGTATTGTACCAGAGAGATACCTTCTCTGACAAAGACAGCCACAAATAAGGGGAAGTAGGAGGCACAACCCAGTAATGAACAGGGCAGGCTCTGCAACCAAACCACCTGTGTTTGCATCTTAGATCAGCCACTGCTAGTTCTACAACTCTGGGTGAGTTACTTAACTTTTCTATATCTCAGTTCCATGACCCTATTCCATAGGGTTGTTGTACATGTAAGCTCATATATGTGAAGTGTTTATAAATATGTCTACAATATCACAAGTAGTCAATTGACTAGAAGTCATAGTGTCTTAGTAGGCATGTTATACCTGTCATTGTTAGTGACAGTTGCCACTAACTGCACATATATATGTAGCTGAGAGCTCTGTAGGTAGTATTTAATGTAACCCTACCCAAGACCTATTGGGGAAGGTGCTAGCATTATTAGGTTCAGTCTATATATGAGATAACAGGTTTCTAACTTCATAGCCTACACCCTGAATTGAAACCCAAATAGTTAAAGTTAGTCAAGAGAGTTCATCTGGGCCGGCAGCCTATTAGAGAAAACTGCAAGTGGACAGCCTGGTGACTGGCAGGGCCAGCCAAGCTGCTGAGAGGATCGTTGTGACAAATAGCCAGGTGGGTCAAAGGGAAGGGCACGAGGTTGCAGCCAGGGGCCTGGGAACTTGAGAACGGCATTCATAACCTACGAATCATGAGCGAGAAGCAAGGAGTGTGGAACACAGGGGAATTAAGAGAGTCCAATGGAGCTAAATAATTATATTTTACCACTGAATGTGTTGAAGCATGTCAGCTTGCCTCTGTATGTATACATACATATGGAGCATATGTCATTTGCCTGTGTGTATACATATGTAATGAGTACATCAGCTTCCCTCTGTACATATACATAAGTTGCAAGCATATGTCATTTTACTCTCTGTGTACATATGTAAGGAATGGGTACAGATCAGGCCTTCTCTGTGAGCATGAACATGCATGCATATTGGAGTGTGACAGCTGGGCCAGGCACTACATTTTCACATATGTACACATGCACACATTTCTATATATATGTACTGATCTGCATATGTATTAATACATGTGCACTTGAATTGAGCCAAACGTTTTTGATTCTTCTTTCTTGGTTCCCACTTGAAAAGTTTTCCCTCAAACTTACTGGCCTGGGGTTTAGCATCAGGGCCTGTACTACTGGACTCAGCCCTGAGTCTGGATTTCCAGTTAAAGTTGCAAAGGCAAAACAATAAAACTACATTCTGAGGTTGTTTTTACACAAAACAATGCCATAAAACATACAGAAACTATGACAGTGGTGACTTCAATATTAAAAGCAGAGGGCAGATCAGGACAGGGAGCATGATGACAATGGCCCCATTCATCCAATATTATGTAGAGATGGGCCACTGTGTGCCTGGAAAACCTTATGACACAACCTTATGGCAGTGATGACACAAAAGTGAACAAGGCAAGTACAATCCTCCCCCTGTAACTCGGTAGGAAAGCCACGTTTTAAACAGTCACGGCGGGGGAAGGATTTTTGTGAAGGATTAAGACAGATCCATGCTCCAATGTACCAGGAGCTGGAGGTATCAAGGAAGGTTTCCCAAAAGAAGTAACATTTAAGCTGAGGCTGGAAGACTAGTGAAGAATTAGAAGGATGTGAGCTGGAGGAATAGCTCCATGATTCAATGCTTGCCTAACAAGCCTAAGGCCCTGGGTTCAATTCCCCAGTACCACATAAACTGGGCATGGTGGCACATGCCCGTAATCCCATCACTTAGATGGCTGGGATAAGAGGATTGCCATGAGTTTGAGGTCAGCCTGGGCTCCATAGTAAGTTCAGGACCAGTCTGGGCTACAAAGTGAGACCCTGTCTCAAAAGAAAAAGAAAAAAAGAAAAAAAAGAAGGATATGAGAAAGAACAGTATTCTGTGAAGAACGTTCAACATGTTAAAATAATATAGCAAGTTTGAGAAGCAGAGGAAATCAATACCACATGACCTCCGTGCATGACCTCAGTCATACATACAATCTGAAGAGCCGGCACAAGGGCTCCCAAGAGGCCAAGGGGCTGGGAGGTGGGAGTGTTGTTCTAAGAATGTATAATTACAATTAGATATGAGGAATGAGTTCAATATAATGACAATATATTATCTTTTTTGTGCTAGGATTGAACTTAGGGTATTGTACATGCTGAGTTCACGTTCTACCACTGTAGCGTATTCTTGAAAAATGCAAGGAAACTAGATGTCAAATTGTGTTAGCTTTCTATTCCTATGATAGAAGATCTGAGAAAATCCACTTCAAGGAAGAAATCTTTACCTTGGCTTGCAGTTGCAGAGATTTCAGTCCATTTGCTTGGCCCCATCACCACAGGCCTGTGGGGACACAGAGCACCATGGCAAGGAGCACACAGCAGAACAGAGCTACTCACCTTGCAGAAAGAGAGGAAGGAGCTAGCAATCAAGTATACCCTTCAAGAGCTTGCTTCTAACAACCTTTCTCCAACTGGGCTTTACCTCTGGAACCTTCCACCACCTGTGAATAAGAATCTCTAAGTGAATTCATCCACTCATGAAGTCTGAGCTCTTGTGATTCAGTCAACTCCCAAAGACCCTCCCTCTGAACTCTACTGAATTGGAAAATAAGCCTTTAATATATGAGCTTTGGGGAGACATTTAAGATCAAAACCATAACAAATGTTCTCACCATAAAAATGATAACCATGTGTTAATGTTAATGTGTTAGTGTAGTACAGTTGTTAATTAACTTGATTTAACCATTGCACATGAATATATACTTCAAAACATCATGTTGTACGTGACAAATACAAATAATTTTATCTGTCATCTTAAAAAAGAAAAATAAAAAGAAAAGACAGCTGTGGCTGTAGTCTGAAAAATGAAAGACACAGAATGAAGTTGGAGACATGAAGAAATACAGGGCAGATCTCACAGGCCTTTTAGGCCAGAATAAAGATTCAGATTTGATTTTGAAATCATGGGCAGAATAACTTATTCTGATTTGTTTTAGAAAGATCAGTTGATTAAATCGATGAAGTTATGTTAGTAATGTCTCAGTGGGGATGGGACTATAACTCGGAGGTAGGGTCCTCACCTGGCATGGGTTTAATCCCCAGCACTACAAAAAAATTTTTTTAAATAAAAATCTCAACGAAGCTGTTAAACAACAATCTCTTGGGCTACGGTGTGCAAAATATATTGGAAAGGCAAAATGTATTCAGGAATACTCAGAGAGGGCTGTCACAGTGGGTGAGGTGAGGGAAAGTGGTGACTAGGACCAGGGAAGATGGGGACAGGTAAATAAACTAGCTAGATTTAGCAGATAAGATCAATAGGACTTGGTGACTGACAAGATGTTAGAGGCACAGTAAAGAAAAGGTCAAGCTATGGAAACTCCTAGGTTCAGTAGCATCTGTGAAATAGTGCACTCTGAAGGAAAAGCACGTGTGGAGAGAGGACGATGTTCTAGGCACATGGAGTCGGAGGAGCCAGCCAGGCACCATGGAAGCTTCTAGGTGCCATTGGAATTACAAGTTTGGGGCTTGTAAGCCAGATTTACAGGGGTCATATATCAATGTATACCAGAGTCTTGGAGGACAGATTAATTAGTCATGGAAACGAGTGTGATGACATAATGAGATACTATAAAATAAAGAGTTTATGCTGAAGCTACAGAACTACAATGGAAGGAACTGGAAAGGACCTGTCAGGAAATTAGAAGTACCAGGAAAGAGCAGGGTCATGGTGACCAAGGAACAAACGTGCTTCAGGAAGCAGGATGTGTGATTTAGAACTTGGCGTCTCAGGCCTGTGATCCCAGCACTGTGGGAGGCTGAGACAGCAGAATCACAAGTTTGAACCCAGGCTAGGCAATATAGTAATTTAGCAACACTTTGTCTCAAAACCAAAACCATAAAATAAATAAATAAACTGAAGGAATAGCTCAGTGTGAAGGCCCTGAGCTAAATTCGCAGGATCACACACACACACACACACACACACACACACACACACACACACAAAGGAGGATGTGACCAACTGCTCAAATGTTGCTGAGAGGTCAAGCATGGTTAAGTACTGAACAGTGTCCAGTAGACACAATCCTGTGCAGTCACCAGAGCTCTTATCAAGAGTCACTTGGTGAAGTGGCAGGGCAGAATCCACATCATAGCTTAATGAGACATGAATAAAGAAGAGGAAGTGAAGACAGAATATTTAGACAGCTCTGCTGTGGAGGGAAGCAGAAAAACAGAGCAGGAGGTGACTGTGGGTAGAGGAAGGACTTTCTAAAGATGAGACTGTAAAATGATGATGAATCCAGCAGTGGGGAAAGGGAAGAGCTGATTATACAATACAAGAATAAAGATATTCAGTTGTGTGAGATTCTTGAGAAACAGGAGTGTGATTCAAAGCGCAGATGGAAGGACTGACCTTCCAGGGCAGACACTTTCTTCTTTGTAGCAAGGGTGACAGAAAGGATACAGGCTGGTGCAGCAGGGCTGGTGGATTTGGTTTAAACTGCTAAGGACAGGCCTGGATTATGGTTTCTACAATATGTTCTCTACGAAGAAAGAGGTGGATCAAAGCGGGATGAGGTTTGGGGGCAGTAGCTGCATTAAAAGGTAGTGTGAGGCTAACCCCACTGTAATCTCCATCGGTTCTGGTTAGCCTCCCCACCCCACTCTTCCTTCACCTCTTATGTAATTGTATTTTCTCAGACTTATATGAAATGTTACTTTTTAAAAAAAACTGATACATAACATATAATTTACATAACAAGACACATACCTGAGCCTCTCCCTTCCACCCAGATTTCTGCTACACAGAAATTCGAGGTCAATTTGAAAAGGTTGAAAAAAAAAATGAAGCGGTCATTGATGATAATAGAAAAGAAAGCATATGATTTTTCCCAGCAGAGCTTAGAAAGAATCGATAACACCAGGCAGACACCAGAGAAGCAATCTGGAGCCAGGATGCTTAGAAGGAAGTCAGGAGCCTTTTCTCTCAGATGGGCGTTCCTTGTCATGGATGGAAAAAAAATCCATCCCTGGTATGCTCTGTCTCCTCAGCAAAGGATTTCTAATAGAGATGATCTCTTAAGAAAGATGAGGCAAGTGGATTCTTTGTTTTCAGATTAGCCAGTATGACTTGAGGTGACCTAAATTCAGGTTTTGTCAAACCCAACGCACGTCTTCATATGAGCGCTGACAAGCGGTCAATGCTCACTTTTAATCACCATTTAGCAATCCTCAGTAAGATAACGGGTTCAAGTAAAGATAATCAACAGATCCTAAAACCACTGGGGTGAAAGTTTTTAATAGGACACGACATTCACAGACTCATAATCACCTGACCTATAACTCACTATGATGAAAGGACATGACTTTATAATAGAGAGATCCAACAAATATCACCTTCACCAGGCAATCAAATTTACCATCACCTGAGGTGATCTATATGTGCCTTCGGAAAGGTTGCAGTGAGAGTAGATGACATTTATTTGCAAGATATTCTCGCCAAAAAAAAAAAATTAACCTGAATTAACCAGAAGGATGTTCTCAAGCAGATCCACAATGTGGGGAATATTTTTAAAAGCCCGGACTTTTCAAAGAAATTAATATCATGAAAAACAAAAAAGGAAACAAGCTTGTTCCAGGCTGTATAAAGAGACAAAACGACCAAATGCAATAAACCTTGACTGGACCTGAGAAAATAAACAACAATAAAAGACCTTAAAATAACTGGAGAAATTTGAATATAAATTACACATATTAGGTGATACTATCAATGTTAACGGGCTGGAGGAATGGCACAGAGGTTAAAGTGCTTGCCTAGCAAGGACAAGGCCCTGAGTTCAATTCCCCAGCACTACATTAAGCAGGGTGTAGTGGCACATGCCTGTAATCCCAGTATTTAGGAGGCTGAGGCAGAAGGACTGCAGTGAGTTCAAGGCCAATGTGGCTTCCATATTGAATTCAGGACCAGCCTGGGCTATAGAGCAAGACCCTGTCTCAAAAAATATTAATGTTAATTTTCTTAGGTGTGATAATGAGATTGTAGTAATGTAGAAAAATGTCCTCATGCTTAGCATATATGTGCTGAAGTAGTCATGGGTGAAATGTCATGATGTCGAAACTTTTTTGAAAATGGTAGAAAGAGAAAAAGAAAAAACAATTGATAATCTTGGTGAAAGAAACAATTGATAATCTAGGTGAAAAAAACAACTGGTAATCTAGGTGAAAGTTTAAAAAAAGATTTTTATAAAACTCAAGGCAGTCTATTCTTTAATTACTTCACCGAACATTTTCTTTCTGTCATAACCTTGTATAGCTTTATGCTTATTAGCATAAACTGTTCTGCATAATGCACTAAATTAGATTGAAATCTTTAAAAGCATCATAGCAAGAAAATTGATCTACAAAGCATTTTAGACATGAAAGAACTTCTAACTTGTGTAGGAGTATAAGTAAAGACATGATAAAGGAGGAGAACAAGGCCCAAAATAATAAGGAAAATGTATTCTTGGAGTCAAAAAAACTTTTGAGTCCAGCACAAAATTGAAAATGTGTATTTCTTCATCTGCTAAAGGAGGCCACTGGTCATCTTCATTAGCTTACACAGGTACAAAAGGAACAGGATGTAAAGAGCCTTTCTAAACTGAAAATGAAGCTGGGGGGTGCCCTGCCTCTAACTCCAGCACTTTGGGCAAGTTCAAGCTCCACCTGGATAACAGCAGCTGAGCACCTTGTCTCAAAATAAAGCTTTTTTTTTTTTTTTTTTTTTTTTTTTTTGAGACAGGGTCTTGCTCCATAGCCCAGACTGGTCCTGACCTCACTGTGGAGTCCAGGCTGGCCTTGGACTCACAGCGATCCTCCTGTCTCAGCCTTTTGAGTGCTAGGATTACAAGCATGTGCCGCCACGCCCAGTGTATGTGGTGCTGGGGAATCAAACTCAGGTACTTAGCGTTTGCCTAGGTGCTCACTAGACAAGTGCTTTAACCCGCCGAGCCATTCCTCCAGCCCCAGAGCTAGAAATATAGCTCAATGTGAAACCCTGAATTCAGTATCTAGTACCTGGGGGGGGTGGGGGGGATTGGAAATGGGCACAAATGACTTCAGCTAGCATGACATGAGAAGTCCAATCCAAATATTATACAAAAGTAACTGGAAGTTTGTTAAATGTGTTGATTCTAGTCCCACCACCAGAGATCCTGACTCAATAGGTCTGGAAAAATGCTCACAACTTGTTTTCGAAGTCACCCAAGAGTCTTATGCAAGTTGCCTGAAACCCATGCTTGGAGAGCCACTGTGGTGGAGGTTTCTGTGATCTAATCCTTTCTCTCAGTGTTTGGTCCCTAGAAAGGCAATGTCACAACCACTGGCGAGTTTGTTAGGAGCAACATGTGGACTTATCCCACCTTCTTTTTTTTTTTTTAAGTCAGGGTCTTTCTCTGTAGCCCAGGCTGGTCCTGAACTCGCTATGTAGCCCAGGCTGGCCTTGGACTCACCACCATCCTCCTGCCTCAGTCTCTCGAGTGCTTGGAATTACAGGCATGTGGTGATGAGAAATTGAATTTAGGACTTTGAGATTGCTAGGCAAGCACTCTAGCCACTGAGCAATGCCCTCATCCCTCACTCCACCTTCATTGATCCAAAACATGCATAAGTTACAACATGCCCAGGTGTTTCTCAGACACATTGGCGTTTGAGAACCGCTCATCTAAATGGCTGGTCTAACTGGTAGCCTCTGTTTTTGGGTTGCTCTCTGGCTCTCAGCTTGTTTTCAGACAAAACCGGGATTGCCACTTTCACTGTTGCTGACATCTCAACCTCACTTCGCTCTTTTCTCTGCTTCTCTTTATTTCTCAATCCTCGATATTCTGGCAACTCTTTGATGAACAGAACCAGGCAATTATAGCTTTTTTTGTTATGCTATGAACACACCAGTGGAAACACATGAATGTAGGCTCTAAATCTAGCTGAGCCACTCACTAGGAGTGTGTGTGTGTGTGTGTGTGTGTGTGTGTGTGTGTGTGTGTGTGTGTGTTTGGTATGTGTATTTTTCCTTTTTTATTGTGGTGAAACACAACATTTACCATTTTAATTTTATAGTTCAGTGGTGTGAAGTACTTTCAAATTGTTGTGCAATTAGGACCACTATCCATCTCCAGAACTTTTGTTCTATGACTTCGAACAAATCATTGAGCTTCTCCAAGCTCGTACTCCTTATATGTAACACATGGATATTACCTACACTTGCAGAGCATTCAAAGAATTAGATGAAATAATATATGAACAGATGTAGGGCTCACAGATGTTCAATAAATGCTGACATCTGTCCTTCCTTTTAAAGTAAGTGTTCAGACAATCTTGATTTTACAATAAATACCATCTACTGAATGCAATTGATAAGAATTTTTTTAAAAATATGCAAAAATCTACATACTCTGGCCACTTATTGCCTCAGAACAGATAATATAAATGGACAAAAATCTATAGAATTGGACAATTTGAAGAGGTTAAACAGTAACTTATTGTATTTTGCTGGGAAAAGTACATTTGGGAAAGCAGCAACCTTTTTGTCCCCAAGTACAGAAATTCTTGTACTGACTATATTTACTTGTGTTATAAACAATTTAGGTACAATCATTATCCTACTATTGATAACATTCACAAATAGTGCTTCGCCTTGGGGCTGATACAGTTGTATGCAGAATTTGAATTCCATTAACATATACATGATCTTTTAAGGAGAATTCTAAATTTTAAAATTGAGTTATATGGAATAAACTGAAAAAAATTAGTTTAACTTGGGAATTAGACTAATTAGAACACAGGAAGGGAAGTAAGAGATCCTCTCTTGTTATTTTACAAACAAGAAATTTAATATCCAGAGACATCTAGTAACTTGCCGACAATCACATGATGGGTTACCAGCAAAGCTGTGCCGGAGCCCAGGTTCTGGGAGTGCAACCAGGTGTTCAATTGACCTTGAAAAATGGGAACACTTCAGCAGCACAGGTGAGAGCAAGGGACTGTAGGAAGGCTCAGAGTACCCCAGGAAGAGAGAGCAACAGAAACAACTTCACAAGCCTGGTGATGAAATGGAGATTCTCATGACTGTGTTCAGGAAGTATCCCAGTGAAAAGGCTAGAAAGTTTTGGGACAGAAGAAGAGTCTTGAGTCTATTGTAATGCCAAAAAAAAAAAAAAATTAAATAGAGGTCTAGGTTTTTTTTTTTTTTGTTCTGTTTTAGAATTCAAGGGGTCTTTGGTTTTTATTTTCATGCACCTATTATGAGAAGAAGGTATTCTGCAGGTGATGATCAAATACTCAGGAGGCCAATGGTCTTTGCAAAGCTAAGATCTGAACTGAGAACTCCAGTTATGCACTGTGATTCTTAAAAGCATGAGTTCTGGAGCCGGACAAAGCTGGGTTCAAACTATTTGACTACATGGGAAGCCATATGACCCAGAGGGGAAAAAAAATCCATAGTGTTTATTTTGTGCCACACACTGTTCCAAATAAATACGCAGACAACTCCAGACTTGATGTCTCGACTCTATGCCTCAATAAAAGTGCAAATGAGATACACATTCAGTAAAAAAACATACTTTGAATTTTAAATTTTGATCTTTTCCTTGGCTAGAAATATTCAATAAGATATTATAGTTTAGACCTAAAATGTTCCCCAAAAGTCTTGTGTGCTTGGAAGGCGACGGGGTCATGTGGTCACTATACTCATCAGCGATTCGTCCATTAGAGAGCTCAGATGATGAATGTGCTGGTAGAAGGTGGTGACTGGTTGGAGATGAGCCCCTGAGGACATGACCTGGAATAGTGTATTCTTGTCCCCAGTTACTCTCTTTCCCTCTCTCTCTCTCTCTCTCTGCTTCCTGACTGCCATGATGTGAACAGCTGTCCTCCACCAGAGACCTTTCTACAATGTCCTTTCTGCCTTGGAGACAGCTGCCTACAAACCGAATACTCTAAAAATCATGAACCAAAAATAAAATCTCTTCTCCTTTAAGTTGTGAGAGTCAGATATCTTGTTCCAGAAATGAGAAGGTGACTAAGACAGATATTCTCTTGTAATGTGTAGGGATGGGGGTGGAGGGGAGCAGCAACCACATTTCCCAGCCAGCCACATAACCAACTGCTACTCTACAGTGCACTGTGTTGCTATGCCTTAATGTTTGGTAGGTTAGGCATATTAAATGTATTTTCAACCCATAATTTCAACTTACCGTGGGTTTATCATGATGCCATCCTGTCACATGTCTAGAGGCATCTACATTATTTATTTAATCTAAGAATCCAATAAAGCATGTCCTATTATCAATTATTAATGCCCCCTAAAAAAAAAACTACAAAGAGGTCAGGAGGAATGGCACAGCAGTTATAGTGCTTGCTAGTGCAAGGCCTTGAGTTCAATTCTCCAGCACCACATAAATCAGGCATGGTGGTGCACACCTGTAATCCCAGCACTTGGGAGGCTGAGGCAGGAGGACTGTGGTGAGTTCAAGGCCAGTCTGGGCTACATAGTAAGTTCAAGACCAGACTGAGCTACAGAGTGAGACCCTGTCTCAAAAAAAGGAAGAAATGTTTTTAACAGAAAATTAGAAATGCATTTTTTCTAGAGTCCCTATTCCTTGATTTATAATATAATCTCAACTCCTTGGTATCCTACTAGCTCACTTCTACCTTGCAATATTGTGGTACACGAAATTATTGTTCAAAGATATTCACATCCTCCCCTCACCTCCTTAGAAAGAAACCTACTCCTCTTAACTTGGGGCTCAGATATGTGAGTTGCTTTTTCCAAGGAGATATTAGCAGGTATAGAAAATGCAAGTTGGAGTGTTCTATAATTGAACTGTCTGTACTTCTGTCCTGAGAAGAGTTTTCCCTGGACAGCTGTGGCTCCTTCAGCCTGAGTGAGAGCACGAGAGCAGACGCACCTGAGCCAAGCCCCAGATGTTCTAATGGCTGAGTGGAGTGAGTCTTGAGTCTGGCAGAAAGCCTAATACTCCCCTGGGAGTACAGCACAGTGGTAGACTATCAAGACCTGTGAGGCACATGCAAGGCCCAGGGTTCCATTGGCAGCACCAAAAAATTACATCTAGATCCCTATGCATTACACCACCAGAGTACCAGTTCTGAGTTTTCTTCTTGGTTATGCTGGTAGCTGAATCAGATGATGGCATAGAAAAAGATCTGGAGCCTGACTTTCTGATGCTGCTCACAGTATTTCTACAATAACAACTATCTTCTGATTACAAAGAACCAGCTTCTTCCATAATAAGAGTTGGAATTTCTCCCCTAGCAAAGTAGTATGAGGGGGGGAGGAATCCCTTAGATCAGAATCTTTCTGCAATCATCAGGAGTTAAGCAGTCCACGTTTATGGCTAGAAACTTCCTCACGCTCAGCCACTTAGTGTACAGAGTGAGGCTCCCCTCCCCCAGTCCACCCGGCAGTGCTTTGAGGAACTAGAACTTTAGCTCTGATCATTCACAAGTAGCAGGATCTCCACTCAGCCCATTCCAATCAGTGCTAACAGTAGGGAAATTCTGGGCATGAGGATAATGTGGACCCAGATAGTTTCCACCTAATAATGACAAACTGCTATGTTAGGTTAATAATCAGCTTGCAAATCAAACAACTGAATTGGGTACTGAATCACAAGTTCAATTGAAGAGGTTCAAAAGATATGTTCTTTTAAAATTTTGCATAGATCACACTTCTACAAACTGAATCTCATTTTAAATAAAGGGGTTTTTTTCAAAGTCATGGTGAAATTTCTTAGGAAAAAATAATCACACTCTTGTGTCTGTTATGAGAGTTTTACCTACCAGATGCTCCTACACCATCGTAAACCAGGGAATCTTTGCCAACAAGTCAAAGTCAACTTCTCTACAAGAGGAATTCATATCCCAATAAAAACAATGTTAAATGCTTTGCATCATTCTTTATTTTAAAAGCGCTTAATCAACATACTAATCTTCACAACATTCAAGGGAGGTAGATAAGTATTACACCACTTCCACAAATGGAAAGATAGAGGCAGAGAGTAAATTGTGTCAGAGGGCGTAATTCATGGCATCATTGGGAAAAGAATTTGTTGCAGTCACGTATCACTGATGATCTTTCTCATGACTGAGTCCCAAAAGTAGCAGGTGTAGCATGGAAGCAAGTCATCCACAGCGTGGCTAATCTACGACTGCACACCCCTTGTTGACACCAGAGGCGGAGTGTGTTGTCCCTCTGGCAGGCATTCCCCGCTCAAACATTTGCACATACATCCAGGTCTACACAGGCAGCACAGAAGTTGTTGTGAATGCAGAAGGGGCTGGAGAAATAGGGCCCGGAGGTAAGAAGACAGAAGAGCAAATGCAAATTGATAACCAAAGCAAGGGTTAGGAAGAGCTAGAAGACCAGCTGGGAACCAGCCCAACAGAAGGAACGCCAAAGCAGAAACCAAGCGTCATTCATCTGGAAAGCTCTGACATCCAGAAATGCTATTATGAAAAGGGTAATTCTTAGCAATGACATTATAGAGCCACTCGTCATGGCTTTGCCAAATATAATTATCAGGTCCTTCTGACATTCCCAGGAGGCAGAATCGTTCCTTTCCTCTGGTCCAGACCAAGTGCTGATGTAATTGACCTGACACTACAGAGACTGTTGACAACTCAAATGTACTCTCCCATCATGCCACCTCTCTTTCTCTGCCCTTCCAGGCTCTTTTGAAACAAAACAAAATGCATTTTAAAATTCTCCCTGCAAAACTCCTAAGACATTTCCTACATCTTTGGATACATGATAGGGTAGGATTGCACAGTGATTTTTGCAAAGAGGCCATGATACACATACATGGTGATTACCAGCCCTCCCAGCTAACACAACATGAGACCAAAAAAAAAAAAAAAAAAAAAAAGGTGTATCTAGAGAAAAACTAGAGTCCATAGCAAAGAGAGGTTTGTTTTTTCCTGATCCTTCTAGTGCAACATCAATATAAGGAATGGCAAATGACAGCCCACCAGTTGCAGAGAGGGCACTGAATGAGCAAGGTGACCAGGCACCAGCATGGAGGAGCTAGTGTGAAGTGGCAGATGTCAGGGCGACAATGTGATGGCCAAGGAGATGGGGAGGTGCTGGTCTTTGAGGCCAAGAGGAAGCAGGGGCCAACTGTCTCCTAGGACAAGTCAGAGCCAGAAATGCATCCTACCAAAATGCCAACTCTCAGAACAGTGCCCTGTCCCAGCACTTTGGGGTGGGGAGGTGGGGGGGAGGCAGAGCAGGAGAATCACAAGCTCAAGCCCAACCTGAGCAACTTAGTGACTTAGAAAGACCCTGTCAAATAAGCAATAAAAAGGGGTTGGAGATGTAGGTGAGCAATGAAGGCCCTGTGATCAATCCTCAGTACTACATACACACAACACACAATACAAAACACACACACACGACTGCAAATACCTCTTCCAGGCTTCTTGGTTCTCTGCCAACTACAAGTACACTTGCGAACTCATATTTATCAGCTACACAGTAACTATGTACAAGCCTTACCTTCCTTCAGGGTTGTGTACACGACTTGAGAGTGTGAACAACAGAGATTTGTATCTTAATACTTAATCCTCTATATCTGCCAAGTTTTGCATGTGCAAGTGTGCATGTGTGTGCATGTTTATGGTACTGGGGTTACTGAACCCAGGACCTTCACTTTTAGTTACATCCTTAGTTGCTTTTTGGGGGGCAGGGACTCCCTAAGATGCTTCACTGCCTAGGCTGGGCTCAAACTGGTGATCTTCTTGCCTCAGTTTCCCAGAATGCTGCAATAATAGGCATGTGTTACTTCATCTGGCTAAAAAATGGTTATTGCATTTCCACTTTAGGCAAGGAATGGCTTAAGAGTAAAGTTCATGAATGTGCACTACAAAAAGTATCCTGTAGTGTGATCTGACTCTCAGGACAAAACAGACCCGTGCTTTAGCTTCAAGGGAATGGGTGAGGGCAGGCAGGTGGGGCTGGATGTTCTGCAGTCCAGACACCTGGGACTGAGTTTCCGCATTGCCATTCAGCTCCTATGGGCCTAGTGCCAGGTGGTTCTTCTCTGCACATCACTTCCTTGTTTCTTCAAGATATTACAGGATTAACAATCAAATTAGAGACATTTATGAATGCAGTACAAGTGGTTCTCCATCCCAATTACACATCATAATCACCTATAAAGCTTCCAAAAACTGGAGTACCACATCCTAACCCAGGTCATCTGAATCAAAATGCTCAGGAAATGGAATCCAATGGGACTAATTATTTATAAAATACTGTTTCTAATGCACAGCCAATGTTACAAACTCATAAATACCATTAGCAATAGAGGGAGGTACTTTAGGCTGCCGGCTTAGTAAGTCTTTACTTGTTCAATTAAGAATTACTTCAATGCTTTTATAGTTCAATTAAAACATATCACTGTGTACATGAGAATTTTTTTGTATTGTTCTACATTTTTTGTGTGCTTAAAATGTAAGCTCTTAGAAAACAACAGCCAGCACCCTGTTTCACATAAAGACGTACCTACTTCTTCCTTTTGCTGAGACTAATAAAAACTTCATAGAGTCCTCTCAATTCTTGCTATGCAGAAATGTGTTGGCCAGACAAACAACTGACACACTCTGGGGGCTTGTAGGACAAGCCTCCCTCCAGAAAGTGCATATTAACAAGATTTCCAGATGGGTGGATAGGTGAAGCAAAGGCAGCCTCCTATCAGTTCACATCTGTGTGTAGGGCCTGCTCTTTGTTCTCCGACCTCATCATCAAGGGGTAGGAGGGCATGGAAGATGAAATTCTTTCACAAACCACTGAAGCTTGAAACTTTAGGATACTTCATTCTCTAAAGGGTCCACTTGATAGGAATCCTTAACAAAAGATCTCACCTTTCGAAGAAGACTAATCTTCTAATCCCTCATTAAAAAAATGAGTTGCTCTAAGATACTTAAAATAGGTTTCTGTGTATAACAAAATAGACATCCATTTGAGTTTTATGCATTAAACAAATCATGAGTCTATGTGTTCCTCACAACATTTACAGACCCCAGGATTCAAATTCCGAAATTACAAAGAAGGTTGGTCATTATTGGAGACAATTGTTCCCAGGTGACCTATGCCCTCCAGACAATCATGAAGTTGGAGTATGCACCCAAGAGTACACAAATCATACCACAGGCAAGGTGTTAAAGCAGATTATGAATATTATGTAGTCCAGCTCCTTTGTTCTGTGACAAGAAACTCATGCCAAAGATTTATGGAGTTACTGAAGGTCAAAAGCAACTTGGGGCAGAGCCAAGCTTAGAATTCAGGCCCTGATTCCTAGTCCCACCCTTTCCTACATAGCCTCTGCCTTACCTGCCTTCCCACCACACGGCCTTGAAATCTCATCCTAGGAAACTGCTGACCTGCCTGGGCTCTTTGTTCCTTCCAGCCACTGCTGTCCCCAACTCCCAGGACTGTTTTCACCACTATTCTACAAGAGAAACTGCAAGTAGCTCAATCAAAACATCCATTTATCAATCCATATTTCCAAATACATTAGTAATGGGCTCTTAAAAAGCCCAATGCTGACTGTGTGATGCTAGCTACACACCATTACTATTAGCTAGCGCCGCGAGCATGGTGAGAGAGGGGCCTTTCCTTAGGCAGATGAAGACGAAAGCAAGGGCAACCGTGAACTCAGCAGTTCCCAGGCGGAGGAAAGTCAGAGGGAACGCAAACACAGGCTCAGTTAAGGAGGAAGCACCTTTAAAGAACATACACAAAACATACACAGTGTCACTATAAAATTGTAAGGTTTCTTTTTAATAAAACAAACAGAATGTAGAAACCTAAGTGAACATTTCTCCCTCAAAATTATAACATCCTTAGTTCTAACAAAACTATCCTTGTTGGAGGCATTACTCGAAACTCCTCTTTGGGGAAAGCCTGAAAAGGCAGTTCATGAGCCACATTAGAAGGCATTCTTTCAAACGCTAGGTTGTTTCAAAAACAAATTCTCTACAGGCCTTTAGCAAATTCTGAGTAACAGCATCAGCCCTGGCGAAGGGCATGACACTCAGGACAGCCATTTTCCATAGCAGGGCATTCAACTGGATACAAGAACTCTGCTGTCTGCTTAAAAAAAAAAAAAAAAAAAAAGGCAGCCACACTCCTTCATAGTCACACTTACATTTGGTTTTAAAAAAATACAACACTCACACATGGTTCTCATATGAATTCTAATTAAGAGACATTACATTCAGAATTATAGCACTCATAGTGATAATTTTCAGAAGACTATAACAGCTTCTTTGCCACTTGAGGGGTACAGAGGGTGCAGCTGTTTACCTGAATGTATTCTTAAATAAGTGACTACTACCACTCTAATTGTCCTAGTTGTCGCTCTGTTACAGGTTACTGACCACAAGTCCATGTTCCAGACTTTCTTCTGCGCCAACACAAGAGTAATTACAAGGAAACCACTCCCCAAGGTCTTAGGGTGAATTGGGAAAGGGCCGGTTAAATGAGGAAACAGGCCATTCCTTGGTAAATGTTTGTAGCTTTCTTTCCCAATACATCTTCTTTTTGTTGAGCACTTCCATTTTTATCCTGTGTTCCTCCTCTGCCATCTCACACTCTCGCTCTATCTGCTGGATTTTGGCCACATGCACCTCATTCATCTGTATCAGCTGCAGTTGTAAGATGGACATTTGTTGATGGTGTTCTTCCTCATGCATCTTTTTTAAAGCACCTTCCTGAGAGGTTTTGCTCCTGTAGTTTTTGTTGGCTGTTATTCTGACAGCTGAACACGAGGGTTCAGGTTGAGAGGTCCCCTCACAAACTGGAAAATGTATGAACTCTTTCTCATCATCGCACAGTTCTCTATTTGAAACAGCAAATGATTCTGAAAAACAGTAGCAGAAAACATGTTCAAAGATTTTACAGGCAGAGAAAAAAGTCAGTCCTTTTTCAAATGACAGGGTACCTCGTTACAGGGCAGACCTAAAAGAGCGTCTGCTTCGGCCGTCGTGTCTGCAGGCACCCTGGGCATACCTAACTTTTTCAAAATCCCATAGATCAGAAGCAATTTTCTCTGAGGAAATAATAAGAGGTTCTGTTCTTTCTAAAACTTCAAACCATGGGAACGGTGGCCACAGAATGTGCTTATCAAGAATCAAGACTTCACGTCATTTGTGCACACGAGACCACAACACAGCAACGGCGCAGGCCCTTGGCCGACGTTCTGTGTCAGCCTGATTACCCTGCGCCAGCTTCTCACTTAGCTAAGGCCACTTCTGTTCCGTCTCCCAAGAGCCGCGGCTGCCTCCTGCTCTCAGGTGCTAGCTCTTAGAGCTATCATGTGTTTCTCCTTGAAGGATGAGTCTCTACTGCCTCAGCATCCTCACTCACCATTTCTCTTTAACCTCCTGCTTCCGCCTGTCACCTCCAGTGCCGCCACGTGGAGCCAGTGTCCGGGTCCCACAGCCACATGTCAGCATCCTCCTTATTTCACCTTTCTCTAAAACTTGGAAAGACTTTCTCGGGTTTCTTTCCACCATCAGCTTCTGAGCCACTGCTCACCCCTACGGGTCTCTATGGGCTCCCTTCTCTCTAGTGGCTCCTCTCAAGTCTCCTTGAGTAGAGGCTCTTGGCCGACTCGGCCTCCTGCACCTGTTCACGCTCCCCTGGGGCTCTCACCTCCGGCTCTGGCCTCGCTTCGTTCTGAGCAGCCTTGTCCTCAGGCTCCAACCTCCGTCATTCTTCTAGATTCGCTCTTCAAAACACCCTGTGTGCCCTCCAGTTCTACCCAGAACTATTCACCTTTTTAAAAAGTCATGGCCTTAGTTCTGTCTCACTTCTTGCCCAGTTTGAAGCCAGGCCTCCTACTTGCCTCCAGACCCCAAATCCCAACTCCAGGTAACTTCTCCCCCAGCTCTATTCATTCAAGCCACTGCTGCCTGTCCTGTGGGAACCTCACACCTCCTCTCTCTTCCTGCGCACTTCTCTGTTACAGCTCTAACACACACTAGCATTACTTTCGTACCAAGACTTAATTCATTTCTTTTATCCTTAGACACTATTTCCCCAGTGCATAGGAGAAGCCTAGTAATAGTTACTGGCAGAACCTTTGAATACAAAGAAAAATGGGGTTTACAGATGCAAAATGATGCCACATGTGGTACATGCCACAGGTATTTTAGGAGGGCAATGACATGAGTGTCAATTATAGAAAACCACGAACTCCGCTAACCCATGGAGTCTGTTAGCTGAGACTTCAAGGCTTCCTTAAGAAGCTTTACATTCCCAATAATTAGAATCTTCTCCTTGGAGAACAGTAATAGCAATTTATTAACAGAGTTGATTACAATATTATGTCCACTCCATTATTCTGGGAGATGGGATGCTGGGAATGTTAATGGCTACTGGGGGGAACCTAATTTGTAATACTCTGTTAATGAAAGGAAAATGTCTGCTGTTTAGATTTCACTCCAAAGGGTAAGGTAACAACCATAACTAGTCCCTAATTAAGATTAAAGAAAAGGTAAAATTTTTATTTTTAAGCAAAAAAAGTCTTTAAAAAAAAAAAGAAAAAAGAAGACGCCTGTGCATCCCGAGATAATGAAAATTTCTCCCTAGAACTCTTTCCCCATTTCAACAACTCTAGCTTCAATTCAATGTCTTTCCCTCATGTTCCCACTGGGCCCGCCTTTGGCAGAGCACTTGTTAAAGTCAGTGTTTTAATTACCTCCCCTCCATGTTTCTGAGTTCCCTGAAGACAGAGAGAGCATCTAACGCATCCTCACAGAGAGCCCAGGACAGAGTCTGGCAGAATGCTGGGTATGTAAGAAATGTATGCAGGGTGAAAATGGTAAGAGGGGACATGTCCCTCCCACTGGACCAGCTAAGGAGGAAGAACAGTGTTCTGAGTGTGATCGAGGCACTGGACGAAAGGATGAGAGAGTGTTAACACTGAGGACCAGGCCCTCAGATGTGCGCATCGCCTGCAAAGAGCATTACCTCATTCGTTTCCAGTTTTAGATCCAAAAGTGTTTTCTTTGAAGACCGGACACATTAGACACTTCTGATACTTCTACTCTCATTGTTCTTTGATTTCATTACAGGGTATAGTTCTGATACTCTTCTGAGTCTTCACAGTTCATCCCCTCACAACCTGCTGTTTCTCCCAATTTCTGAATGCTCACTTTTATCTCGACAACTCTAAGCCTTTCAAAACATGAGGCTGGTGATAGCAGCTGAGTTGCAAACCAGGTACAGGGAGAGCTTCACAACATTTCTAATCCTTTTAACAACTATCTGAGAGAGCCATTATTACAGAAAACTAAATGCAATGCATCTAAGGTTAGTTGGCTACTTGATATAATCAGGATTTTTTTTTTTTTTTTGAGATGGGATTTTGTTATACAGTGCAGGCTGGTCTTGAACTTGCCATGTAACCCAGGCTGGCCTTGAACTTGTGATCCTCCTCCTCCAGCCTCCTGAATGCTGGGACTGCAACTGTGTGCCACTGGGATTCTAATTCAGGTCTACATTCAAGCTCAACCACTCCACTCAGTCTTCCATTATTCTACTAGCTCAGCTGATCACTCATGTATTATAAACACAGACTCCAAGACATATTCACTACAAAACCATCAGTTACTAAGCGTATCAGTGCATATTCTAACTTTTGATCTCCAGATCTCTCTCCAGACCTGTGAACATTCAGATAGTATCTCTATATCCAGGAGAAAAGAAATGATTATTTAAATACTATTCTTTTTAAAATGTGACCTAACATACAGACTTTGAAGCAAAACAGCCAGTCTCCTTAAGAAGACTAGCAAAAGCTAGGGCTTAAAACTCGGAACCCCAGAAGCTGAAAGAATGGCACAGCAGTTAAAGTGCTTGCCCAGCAAACTGCAAAGCCCTGAGTTCAATTCCCCACACCACATAAGCTGGTCATGGTGGCATATGCCCTATAATCCTGGCACTTGGGAGGCTGAAGCAGGAGTATTGCTGTGAGTCCAAGGCTACCAGGACTACCCAGTGAGCTCAGGACCAGCCTTGGGGAATAGAGCAAGACCCTGTCTCAAGACAGAAAAAAAAAGCCCTAGAACCCCAATATAGAATTCAATTAGCTTTCAAATAAATAATCCTCTGATGATCAGAAGCTATGGCTCAGATTGGAAGAATATTCTTTTAACTGAAAAAAAAAAAAAAAAACAAGCCTGGGAATACCAACCTGCACACAATCCATGTAATCTCCTTCCCAGGTAAAACACGGCCACTCAAAGTCAAGAGCAACTCAGTTTTATCAAAGAGGCAGGAAGGCTTCTCTGCACCGAGAACACAGCTAAGGAGGTGTTCCTCACCTGAGCAACTTGGGTAAGCTTAGTGTCACCAGGAGAAAGCCGACTATGGCAGCAAAGGAAAGGAAAGAAACTGTGTGGCCAATTTCCTGCCTTTCTCAGTAAAACAAAGGAAACAGGACTATCAGGACAATAGAGAAATCAGATATGGTGGATGTATACTACAGAAGACAACTGTATGAACAAAAAGAAAAAGATGAGACTGACACACTGTCATGAGAACAAATCTTTAGCAAAAGAGATATCTACGCACAATTTTAATCTATATACGTTAAAAAGGCACGCACACAGCCATGGGTGAGAGGAAACTCGGCAAACGAGACTGGTTTAGGCACAGGAGGAGAGGATGAAAGTGGGGAGTGCAGAAAGCGAGGGAATAAATGCACACTAACACAAACGGAGGGGGCTGTGCTCAGACAGTGGTACGCACGTGACTGGAAACACAGCTCTGGGCCGAGTTCCCTCCCCAGAAGAAGGGGACTGGGTTGGAAACTCATTGAGAAATGTTCACACGAGTCAACTAGACCTTTACAGTAAAAAAGAAATATATGAAATTAAAATAAATGATAAGACATTTGAGTGCTATCTAAAGCTCAGGACTCCTACATATATTTGATTTGCTGTCACCCGGTTCTCCTTGCGACTAGCCCTAGCAAATTCTGATGGCTCCTTAGTTTGTTTTCCATGCTTGCTTCTCAAAGATAATGGGAGATAAGCGTCAAAGACAAATCATCTGAAATCACAATATCTGCAAGTATAAGCTGTTTTAATATATTTATAGGATTTTTTTTGGCAAATAGATTTCTAAGGTTTTTTTTTTTAACTTTAAGACTCTCTGTTCAAATTCAGATGTACATTTTAAGAAAGTCACTGACAGCTCTAGGAATATCCAGGGGATGGGGATCAAGATGACACTGTCAATACCTCACCCACCGAAACATAGGCGAGGGAGGCCTCTAGTGGAACACCACTAGGCTCCATCCTGTGAAACCTTCCTACAATAAATGCCAACAGATCTCTGAACACCCGATTCTGTTAGTAGGCACCCAAGAGAGTGTTAAAATGTCATTATCCAATAGAAATAGAACACAAGTGACATAGTAATTTTAAATATTCTCACAGCCACATTTTTAAAAAATAGAAAAGAAATGGGTGACACTAATCTCAGAATATATTTTTCACCCCAAATACCTAAAATACTGTCATAAACAATGTAGTCAACTTAAAAATTAGTAGAAATTTACACTTTTCTTGGTATTAAATCTTCAAAACGTGGTGTGTACAATGACAGCACATTTCACCTTGGTCAAGTGCTTATTAACTTCACGCAGCTCATGGCTACTGTACTGGACAGTGCAGGGGAAGGGTACAGAAGTAAAGCACTGTCCATGGGTCAAACACAATACTGAGAGCCATAACCCGATAGCAGATTTCAATCTCCCTCATACAAAGGGAAGACCAATAATTACAGTCCTTTTTTTTCTTCTAGAAAAGAAGCTGAAATACAAAGTGAAACAGAGACTGGAGGAATGGCTCAGCAATTAAAGCACCTGCTAAATCAAGCGTTAAGTACCCGAGTTTGATTCCCCAGCACCACATAAGCTGGGCGTGGTGGCGCACGCCTGTAATCCCAGCTCTCACTAGGCTAAAACAGGAGGACTGCAGTGGGTACAAGGCCAGCCTGGTCTCCATAGTGAGTTCAGGAGCAGCCTGGGCTACAGAGTGAGACCCTGTCTCAAAAAAAAAAAAAAGTACAAAATAAGTGAAACAATCTCAACATTGTTTTAAAATGTAGAAAGCGTTCCAACATCTTTACTGGTATTATCAGATACTGATACCATGGGTGTACATCCCAACAAACTAAGCACCAACTGACTGGGCCTCACCGCCCTCCACATTGACAGGGAGACAGGAGGAGGGCAGCATTAGGCTGTACTTTCATTAGCTCCAGGTCACAGGGACAGCTCCCATTTCATACATGCACACATCGGATTTAAAATAAATCTCTTATGAGTAAATCTCCATCAAATGTCACTACAAAAAAGGACACTGAGAAACCATCCTCCCGTTTTGCTGGAAATTCACCAGCTGTGCTCATGTGTAAAAGAATGATCATTTCCTCCCCGAGAAAGAAAAAGAAATGGTGGAGTGAACATTCTGGATCCCACCCCAGATGATGTGAAGACTGGCCCTTAAGATGACCCTATATGAATACACAATAAACCAAAGCATAGGCTTGTTTACATGATGACCTGAGAGCTGTTCACACCAGCACCTCCCTCAGCAGCATGGTCCCGAGACCCACGCTCCACAGAAGCAACAAGGGGAAAGATAAGAGAGCCGGTGGCACCCACACGAACAGTCTGCTGAGGGTCAGCGTGGCTTGGGAGCCCAAGAATCAGGGCTCAGGCATTAGGCTGCTAGGAAAATGACGCCAAAACTTCAAGACATTCACCACTATGGTTACTGGACCGGCTCCCTGGACTATACGTCAGTCAAATAGTCAGTAGGCAAACTTCTGTACATAACTTAGCTTCCCAGAACAATTTGCCTGGGATAAAAATTTTAGAAATTTAAAAAGGCGTTAACCAAAAGCATGTATTTGGTTCACTTGGTAATTATCTTTTTCACTCTATGCAGATAACAGTCTTGTTTTCAGTTTCTTGTGACTTTTAATTAACAAGAGGCAATCCCCTCAGAGCTTAATCTATCCTGGGCACACTAACAAGTGAACTTCCCATCCTGCAAGCAAGAACGAGTTTCCTAGTCAAGTGCTTGCTGGGTCCTTGAAGCACCTGTGAGCAATCCTCCAGCCTCCCCAGGACCCTTTTTCTGCTTGAAGGTGTACCCTCTGCAAACTGTGAGGAATCTATGTAAACTGGCCACTTGCTGTCTTAGAAGAGACAGGAAGCTGCTCATGGTGTGTGTGCCAATAAGCCCTACACTCTAGGAGGCTAAGATACCGGATCTCAAGTCTGAGCCCAGCCAGGGCAGCTTAGCAATACCTTGTCTCAAAAATAAAAATAACATATTTTTAAAAAGGGACAGGAGATGTAGCTCAGTGTGAAGACTCTGGGTTCAATTCCCCATTAGACCCCCTCCCCAAAACAGGCAGGGACCCAGCCCTTCCATGTTGGAGCTATGACAAACTATCACATATTACATAATTATGTAAGTCTTTTCCTTCCTTTATTTTGCTCTTCTTTTTTTGAGATAAGGTCTCACTCCGTAGTCCAGGTAGGTCCTGAACTCACTATGGAGCTCAGGCTAGCCTTAAACCCTGGCAATCCTCCTGCCTCAGGCTCCCAAGTGCTGGGATTGCAGGTGTGTGCCACCACACTCAGCTTATGTGGTTCTGGACGATTGAACTCAGGGCCTTGAGCTTGCTATGCAACTGCTTTACTGTCGAGCTATTCCTCCAGCTCATATTTCTCATTTCAATCAAAGTCTATTAACATTAAACTGAGCTTTTCCCCAGAATTGCTTAAGGTCCTTGGAGTGCCATGATGTCAGATCACGGTATGACAAATGGCAGAACTAGAACTACTGGCTTTCGTGTGGGTGAACACTAAGTGAGGGCCTGCTGTGTTCGTCTCTTCACTCTTTGTTTTTCAGTCTGAAACAGTTTACTTTTTAAATATGGCCTTTCCAGTGCTTCGCAAATAACAGGTCCTCAAAAAAAAAAAAAAAAAAAATAGGCGACTGATATACATCCTCATTAAAAGCCCAAATATACTGGAAACAGGTTGGAATAAGCAACTGAAGCACGTCATTAATGACTGCTGATGGGCGCAGTCCTCCTCTTCCTTACGTTTAAGAATAATAAATCTCCAAGAAAGCCCAAGGATTAAACAAATACTCCCTTCTGCACATACCACATGACCTGAATGTCCTGCAGAGTCCTGAGATTTTGAATTAGGAAAGTCAAATTTGCCCCCCAAAGAAGTTTTTTTCTTACGAATTCCCTCCAAATGAAGGGCTCTGACATCAGTGTGGCCCGGTGCCCCAGCGCGGGCGCCTGCATACCTGGGGCCGCGCCGTCTGCGTGGTGGTACTCGGGCTCCTCCTCGGGCGGGCTCTGCAGGAAGTAGAGCTGCTCCGGCAGCACGCCCCCGGTCACCTTCTCCTTCCCCAGGACGTGGGCGCTCAGCAGCGGGCTGGCGCTCCGCTTCCCCTTCTCTCTCCTCTCATGGGCCATAATTTTTTTGGTCCGGGCCTTGATGTTCTCCCAGCACTTCTTCAGCTGTTTGAAATCCCGCAGCGACACGCTGGGCTGGGAGTTGTACTCGTGGGCAAGCGCCTGCCAGGTGCGCTGCTTGAGAGCAATAGTTCGCGCGTCGCTTTTCTTACACTCCAGCACATACTTGTACTTTTCCACTAAAGCAAGCAAGATGCTCTTCTCCAATTCTGAGAAGTATTTGGCAGGTTTTATAATTTCGTTGTTTTGCATTTTCCACTGTATTTCTGCGGGCGGTTACCTATCCTGGAAAAGGAAGTTGGAAGCAAGAATTACCAACTCCAGTGATAAAAATGTCAGCAAGTAATTAAATTTACTCCCTGGTGTGATCCCCTTGCTTGAGAGGAGACCAGTACTTTCCTTTCCACTAACAATGAATTTTGACATTCACAGGAAAATATGCAGAAATATACCAACCAAGGGATTTTAGATTTTTTAAGTAGATTTTTCAATAGGTCCTTTTCTTGTCATACTGTCAATACCTGGTATATGATATCAAAAAAAAAAAAAGAAAGAAAAAGAGAAGGGGGCCTGGAGGAATAGCACAGTGGTTAAAGCACTTGCATAGCAAGCACAATGCCCTGGGTTTGATTCCCCAGCAACACATAAACTGGACATGGTGGCACACGCCTGTAATCCTAGCACTCAGGAGGCTGAGGCAGGAGGATTGTGGTGAGTTGAAGGAGGCCAGCCTGGGTGACATAGTGAGTTCAGGACCAGCCTGAATTACAGAGTGAGACCTTGCCTCCAAAAACAGTACAAAGAAAGAAAGAAGGAAAAGAAATAAATGGGAAAAAAGAGCTGAACATCTATGTGGAACTCTTATTTCATTTCTGCTTAAAGGACTTATTATCCCCCAAATCAAAATGTTAGGTGACTTCAACACAAAATAATTTTCTCAAATTTCTGTCACAGCTGAAAGCAGACACCATGGTATAATCAAATAGGAGGGATGATGTGAACACCATCAAGACCAAAGAATTACTGAGAAGGAGTCAGAGTCCACTTTTCCTCTTTGAAATCAAGGAACTAAGAGCCAGAAGATGAGATGGATTGCCTAAGAATGCAAAGACAGTGCCTGCTTGAAAGTCTAGAACCTTTTTGGTCTCAGCAGTCTGGTACTCTCAGCATCCGTCTCTCGGGCTCTGGCCTTGGGTGCCTCCCCATTACTCATCCATGGCTCCCTGCAGCTGCTGGTCTCCTCACCAGTGCTGAGCGGCACCTGTCACCTACCAGGTACTTACCAAAAGCCTCATTCCATTGAAGTATGTGAAACCTGCCTGAATTTCCCACATCTCCTGATTCTAGGAAGCTTCCTAGGAGATTACTCTTTCAAATATATGACAGCAAATATGTAGCTAAACACCACTGATTGCAGGAATAAAGCAAGAACTGTGTGTTCCCCTTGCTAGGATGGGCCAGCATACTCACAGACCATCTTTTATTCTCCAAGACTGGTATTTCAGAGAAACAGGAAAACATTAAGAAAATAATGACAGAGTCCATTTAAAATTGACCAATCCATATCAAAAGAATTAGGAATCAACATAAAAGGAACTCTGTTAGCCAAAAGTGAGACAATTTGAATGTCAAGCATTGCGGGTACACAAAGGTTATTTTTTTTTTCTTTTTCCTTTTTTCTTTTTTTTTCCCTTGAGACAGGGTCTCACTCTATAATCCAGGCTGGTTCTGAACCCACTATGGAGCCCAGGCTGGCCTCAAACTCATAGCAATCCCCCTTCCTGAGCCTCCTGAGTGCTAGAATTACAAGCGTGCACCACCATGCCCAGCTTATGTGGTGCTGGGGAATCCAACTCAGATACTTAGCACTTGGCTTAGCCACTGAGTTATTATCCCTCCAGTCCCGAGATTCATTACTTTCTTAAACCTAAGTTTTTTTCATAATAAAAGCAGGGGGGCGGTGAGTCTGTGGTTTTTAAATGTTATTATATACTAATTTAAAATCACACTATTATAAGCTAGCTATTCTCAAACAATGCCCGAGAAGAGATTACTATAGTTGTATTAGACCAAGATTGCAGAGGACCAGAGCAGGTCAGAGACCTTGAAATTCGGGCCCAAAAGGGTGGGCTTCCCATAAGAACAACAGAAAGTGACCAGACTCTCCCATGATGCATTGCCTCATTTTAAAAGTTAAGGTTTGAATGAAGTACTGGTGCTACCAGGCTCCCTACTAAGAGCTACCCTCCTCCACTGTCACACCAGGCACATCAGGTATCAGAGACTGAGAGAGATCAAACGCATACCAAAGGCAGTGTAGTCTCAGATCCCAAGCAAACCTAAATAGGGGACACTTAAGGGGCTATGTCCCTGCAACCTTAAATGTCCAGGCCTGTGCTTTGATCACACTGTTCCAACATCCATATAATGATATCGAGGCATCTTCTCTGTCAATGGTCAAAAATTAATTTTTAACCTTCATTAATCTATTCCCTATAAATCAATACTTCCCAAACTGCAATTTACGAACATATTTCCTGTACACTCTGTCTCTTCTATACTTCGTCTATCCACCAAATTGTCCATGTCCAATTTACTTTCTGTAGTTATTATGAAATCAGTGGCTATACTGGATGTTCTTAAGCCACACAGCTCCTACAGCAGATTCAGAGGAAGTGCTCTGCAGCAACACTTCTGCCCCAAGAGTTGCCAAATGCCTACTTTCCTCCTGCCTCTACTCTTTTTAAGGATCACTGTTCTAAGGATTAAGAATTCTGATTCACACATGAAAACGTGATTACTCCCTATTTTGTTCTATGGCATGTAATACTATTTTTGTATGTATCTTACCCAGCTGGGTTTATACATATTTTTTCTCAACTGTCTTGACTAGTTTTTCAAGAGAAACTTCTAGAAGCGGGATTGCTGCAATAAAAGATAAAAACATTGATGATTCCTGTGACATCACCCAATTGTTCTTGTAAAATGTGCAGATTTACATTCCTGCCAAGAGCACTTTATCTCTTTTCCTACTTCATTTACTTTTGTGGTCAACATTCTTTATAGTATTGCCACTAGGAAGGTGAAAAGTATCACTTTACTGTTTAGGGATGTATGGATTCCAGCTCTCGTGCAAGTACGCTACACTCCAGCTGAACAAAGTCCCTCTGGTAACTTCGTGGAATTGAAATTACACGGACTTAACGCTAAGGAATTTAATAATTCTTCCCTGCAATTTGTGTAGTATCCTCAGCTGCCACCAGGTGGTGGAGGACGTGTGGGGAGTCTAAATTTCACAAAGGATTTTGCCCTACTGCCTCCAGTTGCACTCTAGTTAAGAGTTTGATACAACAACAGACACCATTTACTGAGTTCTTAGCGTGGTTTAGACACTATACCTTGTCTATACTGTATCATTTAACCCTACCAAAAATAGCCCTGGAGTGCATCATTTGTTACACTTCCATATTTTCTATTAAAAAAAATGAAGTACCAGCAGGAACCATACAACTGCTCTCAAAAAGAAATGCTCAGAATTACCAACACCTGGGAACCATTAATAGCCTATTAACTAAACTGCTATTTAATCACTAGCTAAGTAAATCCAGAGTTACCAATTTACTTTGCTTAATTTCTTAGAACAGCAGGCTCCCTGGGCCATGTGGTTGTGTGCTACAGGACTGTAAAGGAATTCTATTACAAGCCCAATGTGCCCCCAGAGGTTTCCATGTTTCTCCACAGCCTCATGAGATAAGCTGTTTATCTCTACTCACCAAGTATCCTTCCCATTTCCCAGATAAGAAAACAGAGGCTCTGCCTGGGTGGGGTGGAAGCAGCACTCAGTGGCAATGAACTTACCTAGCATTTGTGATTTTTTGAAATCAATCCCATTACTGCAAATAAATAAATGAAAGAGAAAAGAATAAGAAATAAGAACAATGGTGCTCAGTACCTTGCTGTAGTCACAAAAATTTGAAGTGACAGAATCAAGATTCAAGCCCAGATCTGACTTCAAGGCCTATGCGTCCCTGCTCAGCTTTTCTCCTGCTTCAGACTTAGTGACAGCCTTTGCTTTTCAGCTCAAATCACGTCAATTAATTAGCAGCCTAGCTGCCAGGTGGCAGAGGTCCCCGGGCAGGGCAGCGTCAGGGAGCCGCCCTACCGCCCTCCTCTCGGCCCTCCCCACCAGCTCTTTGCCTTGCCTCCATCACCTCCTGGCTCTCTCTCAATCTAGACCCACAGCCCCCAAAAGTAGGACCTCATGCACTCTCATCAGAGCTCTGAATACTTCCTGCTGTTAATGTGACAGGAATGCATGTCCAGAAAGTAACTGCACAGATCATACAGAGCTTTAAAATGGTCCACACACTAAGGGATGCTGGCATGCCGCTCGAGCACCCAACAGGCCTCAGTATATAAATACTTCCCAAGTAAAAGATCTCCCCTAGCAAAGCTTGCTAGTGGGAACACAGAGGAAAGAAAACATATTCTAACTTAAAACCATCCAGAGATGGCCCCTATTAGTTACTAATGACAATGTCATAGCCTTCGTTGCTGCATCGGCTTTGATTGGAGGTAGACTGGACTTCCCTACCCCCAACTCTCCCCATCTGTGACCATGGGGCAGGGAGATGGGAGCTACCTGTTTTTATGCATGGTGCAGTCCAACAGGCAGTCCAGTGACTCTCATAAAGTGGGCTCCCAGAAACCATTTAAGGAATACACACGTTTTTATACAGGCATAAAACTGCCATGCACAGACTATCACACATGAAAAACAGTACAGCAGAAGCTTCATCAGAGTAACAAGGTTCAACAAAATGGCAAAATCCAAATGCAAAGAAAGTTCTCCTTAGTTTGGTAAAGGCCCACAGGCAGTAAGAGAGCATGACTCCAGAATAAGAAAAGAACAAAGAAAACATGATTTCCACAATCCCCAAACACCAACATTGGCCAAACCTCTAGAAGATTGCAAAACGTACATTTAATATCTACCTTTAAAAAAATCCAGTCATTTGTGGATTAAGTATTTGTGTGCTCCTATAATTCAAATGTTGAAGCCCTAATCCTCCATGTGGCTACCTGCAGGGGTGGGGAACCTTTCTTCTGTCAAAGGCCATTTGGATATTTCTGATGTTATTCATAGGCTATACAAACCATCAGCTTAAAAATCAGCCTTCTACATTTGGTAAAACATTTAATTAACTCACCTCTAATGTGACAGTTCCCTTGGCCAGGCAAGACCCTACAGGCTATGGGCTGGATGTCCCCGACCCTGATTCAAAGAATGGGCATTTAAAGAAGTAATTAAGGTTAAATGAGGTCACAAGAATGAGGCTTTGGTCCAATGAGATTAGTGCCCTCACAAGAGACACCAAAGAGTTTGTGTTCTTGCCTCCCTCCCCCCAAGGTACACAAAAAATTGGCCATGTGAGCACAGAGAGAGGTACAACCACCTACATGCCAAAAGAAGTTTAGAATGAAACCAATTTTGCCTGCACCTTGACCTTGAACTTTGCAGTCTTTGAAATAATGAGAAATAAAATGCTCAATCTGTGGTAATTTGTTACAGCAGCCTAAGACTAATAAAGCTGAGAAAGTTTGAGCAAAGACTAGAAAATCTTGGCAAAGATTTTGCTTCTACCACCTTTTGTAGAAAAGTAAGTTCTCTGAAATACTCAGGATGGGTACAACTGAAGATACTGTAGCACTGAGACCTCAAGGTACACCCCAGGTCACCATGAACCAGGTCTCTGAATACTCTGAGAGCCTGGATACGGAGCACTGGCACTCAAATCCTGACTCAGCACTCACTAGGCTGTCTAACTTTGCAATAGTCAGTTAACCTCCGGTGCGCCATCGGTGGAAGGGGGCTAATGCCCCTCTCTGGCCAGCAATCCCATCCTACAGTGGGAGGGAACGACCCACACAGGTTAGAGTTCCAAATGCACTCTACGGTCTCTTGCCTACCTCCACATGCCAAAGTGCTTCCCGAAGCAGAACCGTGGTCTGTTGCTCAGGCAAATACTTACTGCTTTTTTATTTCATCTACACACCATCAACACATGTGGAATGATGCACCACGGCCAAGAGCTGAGCACTGCTCTAGAACGTGTGGCGGATAACAGAGACAAGCTGACTCCCACGGCCTAAAGAAACACTGATGTGCACACTCTGGTAATGAGAAGGGAAGGCCCACTGACCACGCAACGTGACAGAAGGGTCTCTACCTTCTTGGTAAACAGGCAGACACATGCACTTGAGACCTTTTAGAATAGACAGGATATTAACAGAGAGTTTAGGGAGACTATTCGGAGACAAAATTAATAAGACAGGGCCTGGAACATGAGGGAAGCAATTGTTACCAGAGAAGAGGAAATACATACCAAGGGCTGTTTCATAGAAAGAAATGACCAGCACACAAGCGCGAGCGCGCGCACGCGTGTGTGTGTGTCTGTGTTCACACACAGATGAGGAGAAAGCAGAGGGAGAGAAATACATGAGGATTAACACACACCTACTCTGTGCAGGAAGCAGAGGGAACAGGACTGTACAAGGACCAGGAGATCCCAGTGACGCAAAGATGAAGCACAATGCAATGTACTTGGCACAAGCCGGTGACGAGTCAGTGCGACAAGCACTGTGCCAAAAGTGCCCTGGGAACGGGACTCCAGGATGTGGGAGTGGTTCCTAGAACAGGAACAGTATAATTCCTCTACAATAATATTAACAAAGAACAAGGCAGGATCACAAACTGGGAGACTTAAAGAACCTATGGAACAGCGGGGAAATTAAGAAAATGTGGGTCTCCCAACCCCCACGGGGCAGTCTGCCAACAAGCAAAGGTTGATTCTAAAAAAAAAAAAAAAAAACTATTTCCTATTCTCACAGCTCTGTCTCTTCCCATAAATCAACTTTTTGAAGCCATGTAGATTTTAACATATTAAAGTTTTTAGAAAGGTTCTCAGTCTAACCCTCTTGCTTTACAGATGTGGAAACTGAGACTCAGAACATAACAGGGACTTCTCAAGACCCTGTTACGGAGGACAGCCTCAAATCAGAGCTTCAGAGTTTGTTCACGAGCCCTCTCCTGACACCCCTCACCATCTCTATGGCTTTCCCGCCTCATATACTGCTGGATCTGCTATGGCTAGGTCTCAAGTGCCCCCCAAAGGCCCATTTATAAGTGGCCTGGTTCCCAACTTAACACTGTCAGGAGATGGTAGAATGCTTTAAGAGGTGGGACCTTACAATAGGAAATCTGTAGCTCCTTGGGGTGTGCCCCTGAGGGACAGCTGGATCCCAGCCCTTCCTCTTCCTCTCTCCTTTCACTTTCTTCCCAGAGGTGAGTGGTTCTGCTCTGCCTGGAAGTACTGTCTTCATAGGCCCAGAGTAAAAGGGCCAATCAACCATATACTGAAATCATTAAAAAACTGTGAGCCAAAATAAACCTTTTCTTTTGAAAACGTGATTATTTGTTACGGGAACAGAAAGCTACCATGTCATCTGAAAATGTGAATGGCACTGTGTGCTACCACATCACTCATTTTGATGACATTAGGCACGTCCTCTTTCCTCCGTGTCAATGCTCCATCGCTAAATTACAGCTCAAGTACTCTCAAGTATCACCCAGTGCTGGCACTCCGCATTAGCACTACTGTTTTTCCGCAATCCCATTTTCACAGTTCACTGCCAAAGACGCATAGACGGTATTTTCTGAGTCTTTCTGAGGTCAGTGGAGCTACTGGCCAATGCGAGAGAACACTGCAACAGCACGAAATGATCTCAGCATTTTAGAGGATCCTATTTGCTCTAAGGCGCCTACACAGGTTTAGCTCTGTGGGTTAAGTAATTGGAGGTAAAATGGCTGAGGCAGGTGTTCTGAATTGTTCTCCACGGTCCCCTAAGAGTCCTGCTACGCAGCAGGGTAGCCACTTCACAAATATTTGTGGAGCCTATGTTAAAACTCACCTGTTTAACATTTGCATTTTTTTTCTAATTACAGCTAGATGTTCTGCTATGTAAGATTTCTTCTTTTGTAAGGGATTTTCTAACTGCCTCTTGTAAGTACCAATAACATCCAAAAAGGAAGTAAAAATGTCAATTTTTCAAGAAATTCACAAGGACTGTAATGTCTTCACAGCTTTATTGTATTGTCAAGTGCCCAGAACCAGGCCGGCCACTTCCTGATGTCCTCTCTGCCCCTCCACCACCTCTTTCCCCTTAGAGGGATTTTCAGCCTTCCACCTAGCACTCAACTTCATTCCTCTTCCCTTCCTCTCCCTCTCCCACTCACTTCATGAGGCCATGTAACTTGGGAAGTGTTTATTTCTGCTATCTGTGTCTGAGTGTGACCACGAGCAGAATCAGCTCGTGTTTAAGGCAGGGCTCCCCACTGCCCTCACTCCCTCTTCTGACCTCCCCCCACTTCAGAGTCCCCTCTGCAAACCAGATCACGGTTCTCAAAAGTTCTAGCTCCTACCTTCACCTCCCCATGGCCACATCCTGAACTATCCCTGCCCAGGCTTCCTTGAAATGCCTTTTCATTATTACTAAAGCACCCTTCAGAGAAGCACTTACGAAATGCAGAAGGCGTCCTTCTGTAGGTGTTCCCACACCACCTCATCTTACCAAGGATGACACCTCCTCCCAACACTTGGGCCACAACCCTGGGCCCTCAGATCTACCCCAGCCAGAGCTCCTGTGTCCTCACCTCATCCCTCAGCTCTGCAATCTTTCCTGTCATCCACGATCTCCTCTACCTGAGGGTGAGTGCTAGGACAGAGCTACACTTTGTATACTGTAAATGCTCAGTGGGCATTTGTTTAGAAGAAAGTGGGGGTGTTGGGGAGAATGTCTCTCCCTGCCACCATCTTCTCTCTTTAGCATCAAATACATTACCAGTTGCCCAGAACCTTTAGATGTCCCACAGGGCACCTCAGAAAATCTTCTATTCCACACAGAAAATATAAATTCATTATTCTTCTACCTCCAAATCTCCTGCTACCTGGTGATTTCCACCATGTCAACTAGGCTCCCGCAGCTAAGCTCTGTGCATATGCAATTATGAACAAGACCTATTACGTATTTTCCTCAGTACCTCTTCCTTCTCTTCCCATTCTCACTGCCCCCATCTGAGGCCTGACACTCGTCTCTAAAATCCTCTCCCAAACTTCCACCCTGCCTTCCACACAACCGGGGAAGGGACCTTCCTAAGCACAGTGAGCATGCAGCAGCAGCTTGTGCCTCATGGACAGCTAACCCACCACCACTGCGACGACAAGTCCAAACTCCTCTCAATGCATTCGGAGCCTTTCTGAATCTAGCCTCCTCCACCCCACCTGGAACCCTCTTATGTAGCTTAACCTAACCACAGTAACTCATCACCTTCATGTAATCGGTCTTGCCACATTCTCATGGCTCCATGTTCCAGGGATTCTGGGGCTGTACCCTACGGCTGTCATGGGGCCATGTCCATCCTGCAAGGCCCAGCTCCCATGGAATTTTTCTGAAGCTTTCCTGAACTAATGCCCAGGGTGTTTTGCTTATTTTATTCATAAAAGCTTGCTTCTAAAATGAATTCAAAGCACCTTACAAAATATGCACACACAGCAGCTAGATTCTTTTTCAAAGAAAGAGAATTATCAAGGCAAAGACAGATAGGGTGAAAGAAATAAAAGCTGGGATGTCATGGAGCATTCAAAACCTCTGCTGTAGGTCTCATTCTTATCTTGTATACAGCGCTGGTCTCTGCTGAATGAGCTGGCGACTATTCTGCGAACCCACTGCCATTCATACATGCCGCCACAGTAGCACTTCCCATATTTTTTTAATGTGTTCTTTGTGTCTGTCTCCCTCACTGGCTTGGGAAATTCCCAAGGGAATACATAATTTCTGACTCATTTCTCTATCCCCAGCATGTAGCATATGACTCAGCACACAACTGGTGTGCTCAGCAGACATTTGTTGAATGAATCTTCTCACAGATAGGAAAAGCAGTACAAGTACTTGTTGAACTCTCAGCTAAAAATCTGAAGGAAAAAAAGTATTTTATCCTCACAGAAAAGCTACAAAGCAAAGAAACAACACAGAAGTGGAACCAACCCCCAAACTATCTATCTCTTCAAAGTAATTATTTTTTCTACTATGCACAGTATTTGATACCTTAACCCCCATTGTTTTATCAAAATATCCTTTCTCCTTCAAGCCCCGGCTCAAAACACACTTCTCCAAGAAGCCCATTTATAGTAAGGTTAAATCAGAGTCTCTCCCCTGACCTTCCACATTCTTAGGTAAGAAACTAAAAGGAAGGCAGGTGACTCACTCGTGGCTGAGAAGTGAAGTCGGCCAGGTATTTTGCTGGTGCGTTGTTGAAATAGCCAGTTTCTCTCTCTCCTGCCTTTCCCCCAGCACAGTCCCAGGCCTTGCCTGCTTCCCGCGCCACCTTTTTTTTTTTTTTTTTGGAGACAGGGTATCACCCTGCCATCCAGGCTGGTCCTGAACTCACTATGGAGCCCAGGCTGTCCTCGGAATCCCTGCAATCCTCCAGTCTCAGCCTCCCGAATGCTGGGATTACAGGAATGAACCACCATGCCTGGCTTATGAGGTGCTAGAGAATCGAACCCCAGTACTTTGCTCTTGACATGTATGCATTATAACCGCTGAGCCATTCCTCCAGGCCTGTTTGCCCCTTCTAGTCTCTGATTCCAAAGACTTCCAGTTGTCCCCATTTTAAACTGAAACCCAAAACACTCTCTTCGGGTCCACTGCCTCTCTAAGGAGTGGAAAGGATTCCAAACATCCTGCTCCATGACATCAATTAGGTCTTGCCTTCTGTTTCTTCTGGTTTGGGGATGCTAGGGATGGAACCCAGGGTCTCCCACTATGCCACACCACCAACCTATTTTTTTAGTTTTGATTTTCAGGCAAGATCTCACTAAGTTGCCCAGGATGGGCTTGAACTTGCAATCCTCCTGTCTCAGCTTCTCAGAGTGCTGGGATTACAGGCCTGAGCCACCAAGCCTTACTAGGTGTTGGTATTTTAAGCATTTTGTCCACCTTTAGGATTGGTGGGCACCCCCATCTCTGGAAACACGTTACAAAAATCACAGGCATCATGAGAGGGGGTGGTGATACTTTAGGGGGCCTAGGTGGGGAACTACATTCCATTCAAACATTGTCCTGGCTTGAGAGCAAAAACGGACAACCTGAGATTTTCCTTTGATGGCACCCCTCCCACACCTAACCCTGGTCTCTAAGAAGGGTGGAATCTGGCCCAGGATGCTGCCAGGGGCAGGAAGGCGGCCTCCTTTCCTCTGCCTCTTTCTCCGGGATGCCTAATCCTTCCTCTCCTCTCTTTGTCTCTCTGTGGCCCCAAACTCTCACAGCAGTCTTCAGTCTAACTCAGGACCTGTTTTTAAAATAACATTCAACAATTTCCTGGGTAACCAACTGTTTTTCTGATCTGCTGAAATGCACACCCCACAGCCCTATTTTCCAGCCTCGGGTTTTAAATGCGTGACAAATACCATTCCTGTGTGCTATAACCACTTTTCTAAGTATCACACTAACATTTCGCTCTTAAATGTTACCCCACCTAAGAAACATCCATTCTCTAGAATCACTGTTTCCTGCTCCTTAAGATTTTTTTTTCATGCAATTTACTGTAACTCCCTCACAGCGCTGGTGCAATAATTTGGTGGTAATTCATTCCAACTGTTTAAGACTTGGGGCCTGCTACAAAGAAAGTGCTCGCAATTTAACCATCATCATGTGCACACATTATCCGTGACAACAGTACCAGGGGTAGGTACTACCTCACCCCCCGGCCCCCCACCTCCCACCCCCATTACAGAAACACCGGGCCAGGCTCGGGGTAAAGGAGCTTTCCCAAGGTCAGGCGGGCAGCAATGTGATGCTCGCCTGGGCCCTCCGACCTGGGACCTCTCCCATGGCAGACGTGGACCACGCACGGGGCGTCTTCATGCAGGCAACTACGGGACGCGCCGAGCGCACGCCCTGCCGACAGCGGGGATCCGGGATGGGAGCCCGTGCGGCCGCGGGTCACCTGGATTCGTCCCCAGCCGCCCGGCCCGGGGCCCCACGCGATCTCGAGGCCCGCGCCCCGGGCTTTGTGCGCCGCAGGCCGGCCCGCTCCGAGCCCCGCCGCGCCGCGCCGCCTGGCGCCCGGCCTGCGGAGCGGGGTCGTGGCGCGGGGCCGGAAGCCCGCCCCGCCGCCGCCCCGCGCGGCCCCCGGCCCGGGGCCTCCTACCTGCAGCGGCGGCCGCGGAGAGCGGGGCGGGCCGGCGCGGCGCGGACGCGGCCTCGGCTCCTGGCGCGGGCGGGCGGGCGGCCGGCAGGGCCGCGGGCTCGGAGCGCCGGGCGGCGGCGGCGCGCCCCCAGCCGGCCAGGCCCGCCGCGCGCGCCGCGGCCACAAAGCCGGAGCCGCCGCCCCCCGCGGGCCGCCCGCCGCCGTCGGCGCGAGCAGCGGGCGCGCGGCCCCGCGCCGCCCCACCCCCGCCGGCTCCAGCCCTCTCCCACCTCGGCTCCCCGCGAGCAGCAGCAAAGACCGCGCGGGCCCCCGGCCGGGCGCCGCGCTGCCTCGGCCCCGCCAGCCCGAGCTCATCGCGGACCCGTCCGAATCGCGGGGCCGGAGCTGTGCCCGGCGCGCCCCGCCCTCGGGCGGCCGGCTGCGGGATGCTCGGCTTCGGAGGGAACTTGGGGACGTGATTTCCAGGCCAGAGAAGGGCAGCGGGGTCTGCGGAGCTTTGTAACCCGGGGCGAAATTCACATGGCATAGACCGAGCTATTTAAAAGTGATCAGTTTAATGGCACGGTGTTGCATGTAGTGTTCGGCAGCTGCTTTCCAGTTCCGAAACCTTTCCGAAACCTGACTGGTAAACTTGGCCCCAAATCAGCAACCAGTCTCCACGACTCTCCTCCCCCGGGCCCCTGGCTCATATTAATCTATTTTCTGTCTCTCTATGTTTATCTTCTCTGCATGTTTCACACATATGTGGCTTTCCCCCTTATTTATTTATTTAGTGCTGAAGATCAAGCTCAGGGCCTTCGTACTGAGCTACAACTGCAGCCCATTCTTTCATTTTTGATTTTGAGACAGTCTCGATCAGTCCCCCAGCGGGGCTCAAATTGGTGATCCTCCTGCCTCAGCCTCCCAGAGTGCTGGGATGACAGGTTCCCTGGGCCCTGCTAGATGTGGCTTTGTGCCTGGCTTCTCGTGTGCATGGACCAGTACTTCGTTGCTCCTAAGGGCTGGGTGAGACTCCACTGTGAGTATATATTACAATTTGCTATCTGTTCATCCATGGAGGGATATTTGGGTTATTTCCATCCTGTGGCTGTTGTCAGTAGTTCTGCTCTGAACAGGCCTGTACGTTTTTTTGTCTGAGTACCAGTTTCTAATTCTTTGGGGGCACATACTTAGTAGTGGAATTACTTGATCCTATGTTAATAAGGAGTTTTTTGAGGTGCCACCAAAATTTTCTATAGCAGCTAAATAAATCACTTCATGTTCCTACCGGCAATAGGTGAAGGTTCCAGATTCTCTGCAACTTTTTCAACATTTGGTTTTTTTCTGTTTTGTTTTTACATTTTTTTCTTTGTTTTGGTTTTTGAGGCAGAGGCTCGCTATGTAACCCAGGCTAGGCTCAAACTTGCCACCCTCCTTCCTGGGCCTCCCGCCTGCTGGGATTATAGGCCTGTGCCAAACCCAGCTCCCTTGGGTTTTTTTTTTTTTTTTTTTTTTAGTACTGAGGATAGAACCCAGGGTAGTCATACTACTGACCTACATCCCCCACCCTTATTTTTTTATTTGGAGTTTGATTTGGAGTTAGAGTCTAACTAAATTGCCCAGGCAGGACTCAAACTTGTGATCTTCCTGCCTCAGCCTGCTTCCCTAATTGCTGGGATCCTTCAGGCAGTTTTGAGGCCATTACCTCCCCTTTTAGTCCCACCTCCTGCAGCCCCTGAAGGGGAACTGATCCAGGTCTTTGATTACAAAGATAAAGAAAGACCCAGACACCATCCAAACACTCTCGGGAACAGGAGCACCAATAAAAATAAAGACTAGACTAAGAGCCATATTACTCCTTATTCATTATTTTAACGAACACCAGTCTAATGCCCAAGCAGCTTTGAAATCGCCCAAGTTGCTGGGAAGCTAAAACCATCCCAGGGGAATTTCTATGGGCAAACTTCACCACACTCACCACCCTGGAAGCCAAGGTTGCACACTGCTGCCACTTGTTTTCCATTTAATGCCAAGTTTGAAGTCTGTGAAGATTTCCTTCTTCCAGGAGGATATAGTCAAGGGAAAATTGTTGGAATGTGAAATTGCAAGGTCAACTCAGATGGGAAATATAACTGATAGGTAGAATCTTGGGGGAACAATACTCAATTTAACTCCCTTTTCTGTCCTGTGTGTTCCTTCATGAACTAAGTTATCTTCCTTGAGTCTCTTTTCTCATTTCCAAAAGGTAGATATAATGATGCCTACCCGACAGGGTAAATGAATAGCTATACATACGTGTATGACCTCCTGTTTTCTTGGATCCGTGCTGTGTCAGGCACCTTTTGGTCACTAGACAAAACACTTGGGAAAAAGGGTTTAATTTGGCTTATGACTTCAGAAGTGTCAGTCCGTGATCACAGGCTGCAAGGTAGAAACATCGTGGTAGAAGCTCTGTTGGAGAAAGCTGCTCAACTCATGGCCTGGTTTGTGCAAGTATTCATGCAATCTTGTAACTCAAAATCTTAGTGCCTCTATTCCAATATGTCATATAGGAATTCTGAGGACGAATTCATAGTCCGCTTGCCATGACCATGAGTTATCGATGTAACAGGCATCAGTGCCACAGTCGGAGGTACTTGGATCACTAGTATTTTTTAAATGTGGTGTGTTATATTTGTTGATTTGCATATGTTGAACCATCCCTGCAACTCTGAGAAGAAGCCCACTTAGTCATTATGTACAGTTTTCATTATGATTTGCCACATGGGGCTGGAGGAATAGCTCAGCAGTAATGCACTTGCCTAGCAAGCTCAAGGCTTTGAATTTGATTCTTCAGCACCACATAAACTGGGCATGGTGGTGCATACCTATAATTCCAGCACTCAGGAGGTTGAGGCAGGAGGATTGCCTGCGTTTGAGGCCAGCCTGGGCTACATAGTGAGTTCAGGACCAGCCTGGGCTACAGAACAAGACCCTGTCTCAAAAAAAAAAAAAAAAACAACAACAACAACAACAAAAAACACCATTTGCTGTATTCTGGCTGCGAGAATTTTATTGAGTATTTTTGTATCTATATTTATAAGAGATATTTACCGGCTTCTAGTTTTCTTTTTTTGTTGGGTCTTTGGTTTTGGAATTAAAGTTATGCTAGCTTCAAAAAACAGTTTTGGCAACTTTCCTTCCTTTTTAATTTCTTTTTTTTTCATTAGTATTTTAACAGGTCTTTGAGTTATAGAAGTATCATGATTCCATGAAATTAACTGATGAGATGGGATATGCCATCCATCAATTAAAATATGAGCTGGGGGCTTGAGGAATAGCACAGTGGTTAAAGCAGTTGCCTACCAAGCAGACGGCCCTGGGTTTGATTCCCCACAATCACATAAGGTGGGTGTGGTAGTGCATGCCTGTGATCTCCGCACTAGCGAGGCTGAGACAGGAAGATTGCTGTGAGTTTGAGGCCAGCCTGGGGTACATACTGAGCTCAGGACCAGCCTTGACTACAGAGCAAAACCTGCCTCAAAACAAACAAATAGAACAAATAAAATAGGAGCCTGAATTGCCTTGAGCACCACTCTTTTTTTTTTATATTTGGTAATCAGAATAGTATGATGTCCCAATGTTATATTATCATATCACCTCCTGTAGATGGTATGATTATTTTGGTGCTATGTGTTGAACTCAGGGACTTGCACTAAGCTACATCCCCAGACCTTTTCATTATTTATTTTAAGACAGGGTCTCACTACATTGTCCAAACTAGGCTCAAACTTGTAGTTCTCTTGCTTCAGAGTGCTGGGAATATAACTGTGCACCACCATGTCAGACTACATGATGGGATTAATTTCATATGTACCTAAGAAGTCACACTTATTAGGATATTCTGAGTTAAGTTTTGATCTAGTGGGGTCATCAGTCTGGAGACCCATATGCTCTTGTGATCAGCACTTTCTCCGTGATCCTCGTACCTCTTACCTAATTGAGAGCATCTGACTTGCATTCCTAATGGACAAATTTCTCAAGTGTATGTGAAGTTGCTTATTGCTTATAGAATTTTCTCTAACAGCTTTTAGAAACGTAGCCAAGGTTATCAAAGTTTTTTTTTTCAGAACGTTGTATGTTGACCATTACAATTGTGATAGTATTGAGTTCCAACGTGTAATAAAACTCTTGTTGCATGGATTTTAAATTATTTTATTTTTCTCAAAAATTTTCAGATTGACTACAGAGAACTGTGATAATGAAACACCTAGTGCACCTCCAGTTAGCACTAATGAAAGTACAGAGGAGCAAGTGGAGTTTCTTCCTTTTTGAGGATTCATAGGATATAATTCAGAAACTAAAATTATGGATTGTAAACTTTTAGATACTTTTCAGAAGCTTGATAGTTTCAGTAAACTGTAGAAAATATTCCTCAGTCACTGTCCCCCAAAACCCTCATGTATTCAGATGTAGTGGGTCGACTGTGTGTTATTGGGAGGTAGGGCCTGGACGGAAGGGGCCAGTGCTTGGGGGTTGGCCTGGAGAGATTGTATCAAATGCATGAGATTGGGGGTTCCCCAGGGAAGAGCCTTCGGGTGTGTGTTGTTGACTTGTGAGCCCAGAAGAGAAGGTGAGGCACCACCCTGAGTGTGGAGTGCCCAATTGGCAGTTTGAAGTAATAAAAGGAAGGAAGAAGAAACACTGTTATAGCTTCTTCCTGGGGAAAGCTCATCTTTGCCTGAGTCTCCACCCATCAGCTTGGCTCCAGCTGTACTTGGTTTCTGTCTGCAATAGGGTGAGCAGCTCACCAGTCTCTGCCATGCACCTTCACCTTTGTGGGCTGCCTCATGAATAGGCTCCATGAGACCCTCTGAAATTGGGAGCTAAAATAAATCTTTCCTCCCTTATATTGTGAATGTCGAGTGTTTTGTCACAGCAACAAATAAGTAACTAAGGCATAAATTGGTACCAGGAAAGTGGGGCTATTGCTGTGACTTCACCTGGCCATGTGGTTTGGAAGCCTTTGGAACTGGTTTGTGGGGGGATTTTGGAAAGGTTTGAAGATGCCCTCCAGAAAAGCCTTGGAGTGCCTTGCTATGAGCTTGATGGGAGATTCTGGTCAGAGTTCAGAAGACCAGAATGCTGATAGAAATGTGGATTACAAAGGCCAGGCTCAAGAAATTTCAGATGGGAAGGAGGACTTTCTTGGCAATTGTGCTACTCTCTGGCAAAAAGTTTATCAGCATTTTGCCTTTCTCCAGAGTTTGCCTAAAACTATGATTAAGGATGATACAATCTGGTAAAAGAAATATCAAAGCAGCCCAATGCCCAGGCTGTCACTTGGGTACTGATAGTGGCTTTTAGCCAACTCTATGCTAAAAAGTAGGAAAACATTGCAGAGAAAAAAGACGTGAAAAGTTTGCAGTTTTGCAAGCTGGAAGGGGCTGAAAATGTGGGGCAAAAGAGCACAGGTATAGTAAAGATATTAGCATTTAAAAAGAAGCCAAATAATTGGAATCAGTACTGTAAAAAAAGATTCCTTGAGGGTGTCTCAGGAATTATCAAGACCCCACCATTTACCAATTGAAGGGTGGGAAGGCAGAAGAGTTTGCTCTGAGAAGGAGGGAAGTGTTTGCCAGAGTCCAACTGCCTGGACAGGAAGGCCAGGCTGTCACTGGTGAAGCCAGTGACAAACCTTGTCAACGTCCTCACAGTCCTTATTTTAAAGGCTTATGGAATGCAAGAATTGGGTCATGGAGGCTTCTACCTAGATTTCAGAGGAAGTCCTCGTTGGCCTAGCAGTGTGTCCCTGTGAGGCCAGTGTGTGAAGTTGTAAAGGAGAAGCCTAAGGTGCAGTGGAGACCCTGAAAATTTGAAAAAACCAGGAGCGTGGATCATCCCCTAAGGAGTGCCATAGGTTGGGGACAGAGCCAGCCCAAAGAAGAGAAGATGGAGGCTTCAGCTGGAGGCAATGCTGTAGTGGTGGGGCCAGCCAGGCCCTTTGAAGTTTACACCTGCCACAGTTTACTCCAAATGCTATACACTGAGCTACAGGATTTTACCCTTGCTTGTTTGGGTTTAAAACTTGTTTTAGTCCAGTTGCTTTCTATCCTCTTGCTCCTTCCTTTTGGAATGGGAATGTTGACTCTGTGCCCTTGCATTTTGGAAGTGCTTAGCATTTTTGTCTTCACAGGAGCTCACAGTTAAAGAGTTTGCCTGAAGTCTCAGAGGAGACTTTGGACTCGGACTTTGTAGTAAAGATAAAACTGGTAGCACTTTGTCTGCTATTACAGAAGGACTAAGTACATTCTGCAAAAGGAGGTAAACATGAGTCTTTTGGGGGCCAGGGGCAAATGGTGTGGTTTGGATCTTGAGTGTCCCCCAAAAGTATTTGGAACTGTGTGTTATTGGGAGTTAGAGCCTGGCAGGAAGAGGCAGATGTATGGGGGTTTGACCTGGAAAGATTGCCTCAACTTGTTGAGATGCAGGGTTGCTAACCCCAGAGATTTCAGGTATGTATTGTTGTCAGGAAGTGAGGGGGTGGCCAACCACAGCTTTGAAATTATTAAAGGAAGGAAGAAGAAACATTGTTACAGCTTCTTCCTGGGAAAGCTCTAACCTTGCCTGAGTCTCCAGACATTGACTGGCTTGTTCTGGCTTTTACTTGGACTTATATTGGCAATGGGATAAGCAGCTTTTCAGCATTCTTCTCCACCATGTGCCTCCACTGTTACTGGCTGCCCATGAATGGTCTGTGTGAGATCTTATGAGACTGTGATCTAAAGTAAACCTTTCCTCCCTTAATTGTGGATGTCGAGTATTGTCATAGGAATGAGAAAGTAACTAAGAGACAGAGTCACATTAAGTATATCTATAGTCACTAGTTCCCAGATCCTTGGTTTGGAAATAGGTAGAGTCACATAATCACGTGCTGAAAAATATCATGAATAATATAGGGTTAGTTTTTATCATCAATTTTACATCTACAAACTTTACATGATAGACCAGTTGTTTCAATTTTTATACTTAAATCCATCAGTTTGCAAAAAATCTTTTGATAGATACATATACATTGTACATTGTCAATCATGGATGTATGAAAGAGTCACATATCACTAAAGACCATCTAGCCCAAAATTTTGACTGTGGATATGCCATCACTACAATGATGTTCAAATTAGACATGTCCTGTAGTAGCTGATAGACGTGCTGTAAATCATGAGGTAAATTCATCTGCATATGCAGTTAGTGGAACTGAGTTCCATCTCCTGACAGATCAACAGTGACATTAGACTCTCCTAGGAACACGGATCTTGCTGTGATCTGCACATGGGTGCAAAGGATCTAGGTTGCATGGCCCTTTTGAGAATCTGCTGAGGCATTCCTAGTGCCACTCCTACCCCATCCATAGAAAAATTGTCTTCCAGGAAACTGGTCTGTGGAGATGAAAAGATTGGGCACCGCCAATCAGTTATTGTAAAATTCCAAATTATTAAGTGGTATTATCCCAAGTGGGAAGGCAATAGAGATTGTATTTATCATTGATACCTGCCAGTGGTATATTGTTAACTATTATAGTAAAGGTTTCTGAACATGCTGACTAAACTGTGTTTGCAGACTCTGTTGACATTAGAACATATTTCTAAAGCATTAAAAGAGTATTTATAGACTGTATCATACATGATATTAAAGAATTTCATGTATAAAATAGCTAAGATAAAAATAATAGCTGGTACCACCCAAGTGTGTGATTATTGTGAAAGTTAGTCTTATTGCAAGTAGAATGAGTAAAATTGCAATCAAAAACTGTTCTTACTACTGATTCAGAGATGCGTTTGCATGTATTATTATAATGCCATATATATGGAGCAAATATCTTTAGTAACTGTAACTGTGACTGTCAGGCCTTGCAGAAACATTGAGTATAGCATTCTGTCACTTGGAAGAGTTGCATATTGCAATTGATTATTTCCATGCTGTCTATAATTAGGTATCATGTTAATAACTGTTGCCAAAATGAACTTGTGGACATGTATCTTTTAACTTAATTCTGACTTTCTTTCACTTTCTTTCTCTCTCTCCTTGTATATATCTGTGACTATATTGTTAGGTATGATTAAACGTGACCTGGTTAATGTTGCTAAAAAGTAGGTATGTTGCATATTGCCAATTGAGTTCAGATTAGGAAAGATGTTGGAGAGTAGAGTGAGGTTAAAGAAGACAACTGTAATATGACAAATATACTTTCATGCATAAGTTACTATAAAATAATAAATTAGGCCACTTCATATCCATAAGGCAATATTGGTATCACTTGTAGTGTAATTCATGAGAACATCTCAATGAAGGTTTTTTATATATGTCAAAGATGAAATGTAAGTGGTATATTTTTAGTGTAGTTAATGAGCATTTCATTATAGAATGGTATCCATAATAGTGCAGTGGCTGTGATGAAAGCGTTTTCAGTGATGATACCCATGTTTCTGTTTGTAGTGTTCCTTCCTCATAATCACTACAATGTATATGGATATGGTCTTTTTTATGGCCAATCATGATGCTATTGCCACATTACTAACTAGTGCATGCCTTTAAAGGAAAATTTAAGGCACCATTCACACAACCTAGGTGCATCAACCTCATGTTCAATGAAGTAAGAATCATTATCATTTTGTTTCCAATTAGTATGTGTTTAAAAGGTGTTTAAAGGGCATCATCCTTAATAATAAAGCCTTTTTGCACAGCATCAAAAAAAATCTGTTGGGTCAGCTGGGAGTGAGTGCAAATAGTCCCTCATTTTTATATACTTTAAAAAATCAGTGTGATTCTACTAGTGAGATACATGAAATTTTTTTCTAACACTTTTATACTCTCATAGCATTAGAAGTTAATGTGATGGTCAAACAGATCCCTGCATCTGTCTAACAGAACAGTCCAGAAGCTCCTTTAATCCTAACAGGGTTTACATAAGCTTGTCTGCAGGACCTAACTCATGCTGCCTAGCTTGCCTGGTCAATAATCAAAGCTAAATATTTTCCTTAATATTTCAGTAATGAAATGAGGGGTCACAAGTAACAGGTATGTGCTGATTCCATCAGTCTCTAAGTCCTAGCACAAAAACCCATTTTAGCCAAAGTATAATGAGAAGAGGGTGCCAGATTATTATAAAGGAGCATTTATGACAATGTGCACAAAGTATACAATTTAATTCCTAAGCATCTGGCTGGCAAAAGCGACAAGCTGTTGCCTGACGCAGCCGTGGCAGGAGTTGGTATGACCGTTGGTTGCACAAAGCCTGGATAGAGCCCATTCTGCATAAAAATGCCTTAATGGTTTTATAGTAGTTAACACAACACTTAATAGATCAGGGATAAAATCAGGGCAGAAGTCAGATATATCTTGAATAGTATCCAAAGCTGCACCTTATTTATAAAGTCAAGTTTCGAGTTAGATGGGTTGTCTAGTAACATGTCATGGAGCTGATGCAGAAGCCGGTGGTACACACCAGGAAAGGGCTGAGCTCATGAAAGTGGGCCAAATGTTGCCCCTGTCTTCATTGAGGCTGGTTATTCTGTTCTACCTGAGATGGAAGCTGCTGTTCGCCTAGTAGCTTCTTAGCTTCTGGAAGAACTCTATCCATTGGTGAAAAGATTTTCATTTCAATAGCGGCTGGTGAAAAGATTTTCACAGATGGAAGGGTTAGGTGAAAAGTAGTCAACAAGGTCAAAACATGAGGTCCTCTGCCTTGTTTCCTCTCTAACTCAAAGCCATCATATAGTGCTACATTTCCTATTTTTCTATTTAAAAGTTTATTTATTTATTTAGAGACAGGGTCTTGCTAAATTGCTAAATTGCCCAAGCTGGACTTGAATTTGTGATCCTCCTGCCTCAGCCTCCTGGAGTGTTGGGATTACATACCTGTGCCACCAGTCTTCTTACTTGCTCCTCAGATGCTACTACTATGTTCTCTCCAGAGTGTTGCTTTATAGTTTGGAAGAAAATAAGGCATTTCAAATGTTACAGCAAATTCTTGGTGTTGGTAATTGCCCAGTGTCAAGCATGCATCAAATACTGAATTTGAGCTGGGCGTGGTGGCACACGCTTGTAATTCCAGCACTGGGAGGCTGAGGCAGGAGCATTACCATGAATCCAAGACCAGATTGGGTTACATAGTGAGTTCAGGTAGAGCCTGGGCTACAGAGCGAAACTCTGTCTCAAAAAACAAAAACAACAAAAAAAAAAACTGAATTTCCTTCTGGTTATGTTACTGTTATTAGAAGCCAATTCCAAAATATTTGATTTCTTTAAAAAATAAAAAGTACCATGAACTCAAGGCCATTTTATGACAAATTTCAAGACAACTGTAGCTTTCCTCTTGAGTGTATCTGTAAATACAAGCGACTTATATGTATCCTGGTTTGTCCTAACATACCATTACTTTTTGCACCCAAAAAGTAGCAGTAATAGGGCAATAATTTCACCTGTAGAAAAGGTGAAAGTGTTCTGTTGTTGTCTTCTCTCTGTCTGTCTCTGTCTATCTGGCACTGGGGATTGAGCCCCAGGGCCTCAGCCCCAGCCAAGTCCCTAAGTTGCCCAGGCTGGGCTCAAACTTTCAGTCTTTCTGCCTCAGCCTCCCAGAGGGCTGGGCTTACAGGTCTGCATCACCAGGCCCAGAAACTGTTTTCTAATTCATACTTTTTCCTTTCAGGTATTTATAATTATCAGCTCTGATCATATATCACTAGTAATATTAGTACTGGCAGTAACCTTTCCAAAGTAGCATCGACCATTGCATGTTCCTAAACTCCATCAGTCATCAGTTTTAGAGTGTTCTCTGAGGGGTGATGGGCTGAGGATGGTGCTGTTTTTCTAATACAATGTTTAGAGTTTGCATGGATTTTGAAGTCCAGTAGATGAGGTCAGTAGCTCGGTCTGGGGCGAGGGGGTGTCGATAAGTTTTAACATAATAGTCCGAGCGGGAGGGAGAGTCCATTTTAAGTTCCACATCCAGGATTCGATAAAATGTTCACCCAGCCAAAATTGCAAAGCAAAACACAAGCACACGTTCCAAAACAGAAACGGCAGGCAGCATGCTGTACAACCTTCAGTCGCGAATTTCCTGTTACTTTTCCCATCTTCTCTGATAGTTTCTGGTTTCCAAGGATTGCTAGCATAATAGTGACATGTAAAAGATCATGACACAGATAAACCCCACACTGTAATGATTATTATACTAATAATTATAATGATCATAATGGCAATCACTTATTTGACTTTTTCTGTACAAGAGATTCCGTGCTAAAGACTACAATTTCATTTAAACTCTACAAATCTCCATGAGGTACATGACTATAATCTGCCCCATTTAATATAGACAGAGCTCAGGGTTAGGAAAAGACGTAGAACTTGAGTTTTTGTCATTGCTAAGGACCAGATCTTCACCACTAACCATTATTTGGAGAAAAAAAGGGGGAGATCAACAGTAAAAAAAAAAAAAGCACACCGTGTGCACATGGGATCTTTGAGAGTCCCCTGCGACACTCGCTGAAGGGCCAGAGAACAAGGAACCCGCGGAGCCAGCGCAAACTCTTGCTCCGATTTTTGCCGTGTTTTCCCAGTCCCCGCAGCCCGAGCTCCACAAGCTCCTCCCTCCTGCGCAAGCGCGCGAAGTCGGGGAACTGGACTCTGCGTGTTCATGCGCGCGCGCGCGCGCGGAGGAGCTGGGAGCACGCCTGGCGCGGCCGCGCGGAGGTGGGCGGGGCCTCCGCGGCGATGGGCGGGGCTCCGTGGCGGCGGCGGGTGGCCGGTTTCGAGTGTGCAGAATGGCAGACACCGCACTTCTCCAGCGGGAGGGGTCGCGAAACTCGCCCAGTTGCTTCACTAACCCACGCATCTGTTCCAAAAGTGTTACCAGCCGTCGTGCACTTCACAGACGTGACGGGAATGGGGGAAATGCTAAGGGTGAGCCATCTGTTTCCTCTGGAGACCCCAGTGACTCCCCGTCTCCGACGGATCCTCAGCACTCGTGAGAATCCTTAGTGCCGCGGGAGGAACCAATGGGCCCAGGTCAGGGTCTCACCCGGGCTGTCCTTAGGCCTAACCCCTTCTCCGGGGTTCTCCAGGGCAGTGCCCACATCCATCCTAGGGGCGTGGAGTTACCGACCTCCAAAGGCTTTCTGGTCCAGACCAGCGGGGACAGGATTTTGCTCAGGGTCAAGTCCCCAGGTCCTGAAGCAGGGGCTGTCCTGGGTGAGACTCAAGTGCCGGCCATAAGTGGTAAAGGAGCACCTGTTCTGTACATGGCGGTGGGCTGAAGACTCCGTCACCGTCTAAAGTGCGGAATGTAGGCCTGGCAAAGGAGCAGACCGCTAGGCGTGAGGACTAACACTTGTCAATAGCTTTTGTGTTTGTTTGAAAGATAAAGTTAAAACTCCACTGTGGACCTGTGGTGTGCCCCTGCCGACTATCGTCATAATGTCACCTTGTTCTAGTCTTTCTGCTTCAGCCTAGGGCCTTGTTGGGGCCCTCAGGGCCCGAGAGCCTCAGCATTGCAGACCTTGGCCACGTTCCTTTCCACGAAGAAGCATTTACTGTCTGGAATTTAAGTCAGATGTTGTTCTGCTTGAAATTTGGATCAGGTGTTGAACCACGGGACTGTTCTAAAGAGGAAGTCCTAAGGTGGGGTGATGGGTCTGGAGAGTTTGTTAGCCTATTAGATTGCTTGTATGCTAATGTTAGCCTATTAGATTGCTTGTACGCTAATGTGTAGTCGATTAGATTGCTTGTATGTTAATGCGGGTATGGAAGGGTATTTAAGCTTGGGCTTTGCGGAATAAAGAGAGTCGAGTCTAGTCGAGTCAACGTTCCCCGTGTGGTGGCTTTACCGGTCGAAGATGCCACAGGGCCTTCTTTCAGTTCCCTTAAACACTCGCTTCCACCACAGGGACTTTGTACCTGCTCTTCCTTCTGCTTAGTGGGCTCTTTTCCCTGAGTTTTGTATTCTTATTCAGACCCTTCTCCCTGAGCTACATACACTACTTGGACCATTTTGTATTTTTGATTTTTATTTCATTTTATTTTATTATTTTATTTATTTATTTATTTATTGAGACAGGGTCTCACTCTGTAGTCCAGGCTGTTCCTGAACTCAGTATGGAGCCCAGGCTGGATTTGGACTTGGATGGCCAAGCCCGCTCAGTCAGTCAGCGGGTACTCGAGTAGGGGAGCGCGGATTGAAGAATACACGGACTCTTGCAGAGGCAAAAGACGCTGCAAAAGATGGTTCATTTCTTATAGCCTTCCAACTTGTCCCAGCCTAGGGTCCACGGTGGCAGTTCTCCGGCGGGCACCCCATCGAGACCACACCTGATGCCCTCTCTCCTGCTCCCCTCCCCAGCGGTCCTCCTTTCATACCCCAGTTGTTTCCCAGCTTTTTGACTTGTTTATCAGAACTGATAAAGAGCAGACAACACCTAGCTTAAGTTACAAGCAATAACACCTGGCTTGCCTCAGCCTCCAGAGCGCTGGGATGACAGGCATGCACCACCATTCCCAGCTGTACCTCGTGCTGGAGAATAGAACTCAGGGCCTTGTGCTTGCTAAGCAAGTGCTTTAACTGCTGTGCCATTCCTCCAGCCCTGAATTTTTGAATTTAACAACTGGTCTCTTTAAATTTCTGAGTTGCCCAGGCAGGGTTCAAATTTGCAATCCTCCTGCCTCAGCTTCCCAGAGTACTAGGATTACAAGTCTGTGCAGTGGCACCCCATAAGAGAGGCCTTCTTGACTCCCAGACCAAGCTGTTAGGAAGATGAACATGTAAGGCCCTAGTTTGATTGCCTAGCACTACATAAGCAGGTCTTGGTGGCATACACTTGTAATCCCCTGCACTCAGGAGGCTGAGGCAGGAGGATCGCCATGAGTTTGAAGCCAGCCTGGGCTTCATAGTGAGTTCAGGCCCAGCCTGGACTGCAGAGTGAGACCCCTGTCTCAAAAATAAAATAAAATAAAATACAGAGTTGAATCCTGTATGAATAAGACAAAAAAGGGTAGGTATTCAGAATTCCGTTCCGGTGCACGCTTCCCTTTGCCCTGCCCTACGTGTGCCCACTCGGGCTGTCCTGACCTGTGCGCTCTTCGCTGCCCGCTGCAGGTAGGAGCAGGAGTGAGGGCCACATGTGTAAACCCCCCCCCCCCCCCCCCCCCCCCCCCCCCCCCCCCCCCCCCCCCCCCCCCCCCCCCCCCCCCCCCCCCCCCCCCCCCCCCCCCCCCCCCCCCCCCCCGCAGAGCCGCTGCCTGCTGGGTGCTCCCCGGACCAATAGCCAGCTCCAGCTCCCGGAAGCTGTCCCCATGGAGATTTGTCTTCAGGTGCCAAGACCTGCCCCTTCCTCTTGCACCTTCCGGCCAAGCCAAGTGCTCCCATCAGCTGTGCTGTCAAATGCAGCAGACTTACCGAGGTCCCCTACTCTCCGCTTATTCCTTTGCAAATGGTTCCTGTATTTAACAGTCTTCAAATTACCCTCTTGAAGTGCACCATCTGTTTGCTCTAGGGACCCTGATTGAGACACAGCCTGTGGGGATTTTTCATGTAACTAAAATTTACATCAGTGGTGTTCAACTTTTTAATTCTGGCCAATAGGGGATTATCTAATTCTTTATATTTATGAAATAAACACTGTGTGGTTAATGGAAAATCTTGCTTTGGAAAATAAAAACAAGAGACAGAGACTATAGAAATTTATATTTATTTAAAAAACCAAATGTTTATGTGTATGAAAAAATCCAATGATGTGTTGTTCTAAAGTGTTACTGGTTACTTTAGAGGTGATAGGATTATTCTTTCTGATTTCTATATTTCCTGACTTTCTGTAATAATGGCATATTATCATTATTAAAGATGTATAAATATTATTTTTAAGTATTTTACCTAATCCAAATAAACAAGTTATACAATTTATTCATTAAGTAAAGTCCCCCTTTTTTATTTTTTAATGTAAAGTTTGGTGCGAGACTGTGCCTGTCTTAGGTTGTTCCCTTACAGTCAGAACTTACCCGTCATTGGACTACATGCAGCATGGCATGCATCCTGTCTTAGGTTGTCCTGAATGCAGAGAAATCTTACCCGTCTTTGGCTACCAGCCCAATTACACACCAAAACTGGGGGAGGGGGGGGGCACATAGCTTAAGACCATGAATGTTAGCGGCCAGTTTGTCCTTCCATTCCACTATGAACAATAAAAGGAAAAATCAAACAAAATCAGTAACATTTGTTCCAGCACTATAACATGCGGGAAAAATCTGGCAAGGAGGGAAACATACTAACTGAGTAATGACAGCAGTTTGTGCTGCGTCAGTATGCAACAATTTCAGCAATAGTTAGTTCAACTAGGGATGGCTCAATGCCTTTTCAAATTAACAGTAAACAATACGTAATTAGTCAAATTAAATTGTCCATTATCTTGCCATGTAACATAGGGAGTATTGACAGCCACCCCCAATTTCCAAGCATACAATTGTCTCTGTCCCAAATCAGACCACCACATTCCCATTGACATTGCACAATGCTGGAGTGGGAAGGGATCGAGGAAAAAGTATAAGAGGAAGAAGATATATCCACTGGATTTGATCAGTCCAAGATACAGCAAGAAGTCCCAGTCATGCCAGTCCATTTTGCTCCCATATGGCGGGATGCAACAAAGATCAGGAACAAAAGTCCAACGAATTTTCTCCTCATTCCTCAATATCAGCATCATCATCAGGATCAGCAGCCACAGGAACTTGTTCAGCGGTCCGGACCAGTCGCTCAGGAAGCCACCGGGCAGCATCCTCTAAGAAAAAACACAAACATGCCCTCAACCCCATATAAGTACGGGGTCGGGTCCATTCCATTTTCTGAAGGACTGTTTGCCGTACCCTGGGGTTGTTTGCAATCATCCTTATGTAAGGGAATTGTCTGCGAGAGAAACTGTATTGCCCCATAACACTGCTGCTTCAGGGCCTGGGGCGGGCCCCTCCGCCCATTTCCTGGAGGGAAAGGATTATCCAAATTGAAAGGATTACCCAAATGGTCCCATCTTGACTTACACTCATTAGCCCAATGTTTGCCTCTATTACAGTGAGGGCACAGTCCGGGCTTTTTTGGCAGCTTAGGAGATTTATCAAAAAATTTCTGAGAACAGAATTTAACTTGATGACCCACTTGTCCACATCCATAACAACTACCAGGAGGGCCAGTTGCTCGCTGAGGCTTTGTCCTCTGCCCAAATAAAATTTCTTTTATTGTTTTTCCCTGAAGGGCTGCTGCCATTGCCAGACCCTGAGTGTAAGATGACCCAATGTCAGCACAAAGCTGAATGTAGTCAGATATGGTTCCCCGTTTTTTGTACGGGCGGATAGCCGCTTGACAAGCAGTGTTA